>JANCMC010042265.1:0-18299 GCA_024363005.1 Charaxes varanes | reverse complement strand
TATGCTTATGTATATTCTAAGGTGTCATCGGTTTAACGGGGAACCTATTTGGCTTGCTAGCCGTTGTTAAATAGAACATATAAGATCTAAAGATTCGCGGTCCCATTTCGATCAGCGCGCGATTTCTAATATATAGAAATACTAACGGACCTGGCAGACGCTGTCCTGCCCGAACGTTGGGTCTTGTTCTTAGCGTTTCCTTGGCAAGCACTAAATTGTGTCGGCCCTGAACTTAGCCACATCAACTGCGTTATGAGTGGCAGCCATCAAGTCCTCTTGCGTGCAGGTATTAGAGCACGCAGGGCACGATATAAAATGGCACATTGTTTGAGTTGCACCGCACAAACGTTGGGTTAATACATCATTTACTAAATTATATTATCCTATATTTTTGTCCCCGTTTCCTTTTCCTTTCCCGTTCCATAACGGTTCACTATTTTGGCGTTAATGGCTGAAACACGAAAGAAACATTTCCTTCATACACTATATACGTGCAACTCTACCAGTTTGGCAGCGCACGCCAGAATAACTCGCAGGTGGCAGAATTTTCTCCTACTTGCTTGACATTTATCTTTGTATTTTGGACAATACACAAAATACATTTATTATTGATTATTCTTTAGTTATTCTGTTGTTTAAACTATATTATTGTAATTTTTTATTAAAATCCATTTAATAGTTTTTCCATGAAAGAGCGTCAAGCACACATCAAGATATCTATACATCCATATATTCATGTGTACCAACTTTCGCGTTTATTATATTAGTAGGATAGGATATACTACTTAGAGTTGTCAGTTAAAATTTTTTTCGCAATCGGACAGTGATTTTACTTGACAGACTATCGCTGCCTATGGAAAGCACTACCGAAAATCTTGCGGATATTTTCCTGGCCTTCAATAAATGGTTTAGCTCATTTTCTGAAGGTCTCTAAGTGGTATTTTTCCGGTACCACCCGTAACGGAAACTGGCACCACAGCGACCTGATACGGTTAGTAATTTCTAGTTAATTAAGTAAATATGCATCTTAGGTGAAAATTGTAAGACCGTTAAATTGAAGAGGCGCGGGTTAAGTTAAGTTGAGAAATATTAAAGTTAGATGTTCTATAAAGTATGCAGTAGATCAAAGTTACGGAAACAGACAGTTAATGAGTTAGCTAGCTTGTTAATTATAATCGTATATCCTACAATTTCTTAATATGTTGAACTGATGAAATCTGGATGAAATGGACTGATGGAGTTCGGAACACCACCCTGTATTCCATTACTGTGCAATGGCTTTGGGGAAGAAGTCTGCAAAGCTGAACTGGGAATAGGCTTGGGCATGTGGGACGATTGGAGCCCCAAAGTTACGGCTTTATGGACTCTCACCAAAGGCCGCCGACGACCAGGTAGGCCGAGGAAGAAGTGACGTGACGACATGAATGTCTTAGCGGGAGTGGACAGTTCAGAATAGTGTTAGTTGAGAGAGTTTATCAGATAAAGTGGTCTAATAAGCAGGAGGGCTTTGCTCAGCAGTAGACCATAGCAATTTAATTCAAATAAACCAAGCAAGTGCGATGCACATTCGCGCACTAAGGGTTCCGTACCATTGTGTTATTTTAAGATTTATATAGTTCATAACATTTCTTTTAATTTAACAAAGTCACTGCAAAGGCAATTTTTTTTCACAAATTAGCGGCAATCGGCTTTCGGTTTTTTCTGCTTATTTGTATGTTAAGATATAACTTTTTATTCTTGATTAATTTCATGATTCTAGGTCAACATGAAGTAACCCATAGGTTTTGGGTACACTTAGCGGGTTGATTTTACCTCAGCTTCAAGGGCCCTCAAACCTCAGTATTTGTTATTAATTTCAACTGTATAGCTTTACGCGTTCCTAAAGGTTCTTGACAGACAAGACAGACGAACATCTAAGTGATCCTACAAGGCAGAGGTTCCAAAACTTTTTCTCTCCTGCTCCTTAAAGACCACTTTCAAAATTTCGCTGCTAAATACACGCACTGTACTTTCCCAAATCTCGACAATGCTGTGAAGATTAAACCTAAATATAAAAAATTGCGCTGCGGCTAAATTCCAACCATGAATTAATATTTTTTCGAAAAATTAAATAATTAATGAATTATTTAATTTATTGTGCTGTGAGTAAATGTCAATATTTTAATTCTTCACTATCGAAAGCAGATAAATTTTCGTGGACCCCCGCTAACGAATTATGCACCCTCATTTTTTTTTCATTTTTCCTTCCATCATTCCTTTCGAGTCTCCCGTGGACCCCTGAGGGTCCTTCTGGATCACTTTGGGAATCAATGCTCTAAGTGTTCCTTTTTCCTTTAGAGGTACGGAACCTTAATAATATGTTATCAAAGTTAGTTCGTTCCGTGCTTTCAATTATTATCAGTTATTTGTATGCAAGAATTCCTTGAATAAATGTTTACATTTTGAGTAGATTTTCCTGAATCACACATATATATATTTTAATATGTGTGATTTCATGATGATTTTTTGTGGGTGTTTGTGTGATCCTAGTTTCTTTGGATTAGAGTTTGGATCCAAAACGTGCAGTTACGATCATAATTATGATCCGGAAAGTGTCGCTTTTACCGGTATAAATACACAAATATACCGGCATTAAGTCGTTTGTTTATTATTATTGTGTATCTACGCTGATAAACTTTTTATAACTACACGTATTATATCTCAATATTCTTTCTATTAAAACTCCCTAAGTTTATAATCCAGTTTCCTCAATATATAATGTTACTTATCTTTATAATCACTAATGCAAATAAATACAAACGGTAGTAAAACAAAACAACTTTTAAGTAGATAACCTTTGCTTGAATCGGAAAACCGGTTTTTCTACACACACTTTTTGTTGAATGAATCGGTTCAAACGAAGAGACGGTGCCGCTGATCGAGCTGGTTTGCTGTTAAGAATCTCATCAGCTTCGTACCTGTTTGGGGTATACTGGTGCGTCGGTAGGGCGAGGGGTTCGGCGGCACCACGAAGCACCTCTCCGCATCCGCATTGGAGTCTATGCCCATGTCGATGTAGCCGTGCCGGTCAAGGCGGCGGGCCGACCAGCGGAGCGCGCCGCCCACGTCCGCCTTTAGCAGATCAATGGTGGCGGTTAACGCGACCGTTCCCGGGGCACAGCGAGGCGGGAATGAGTGGCAGTGATGGTGCGCACGTGTTGCCGTCCGTGCGCGGCGACCGCACGCTCGCCGGCAACGTGCACGCCCGTGTAGAAGTAATAAATTGTAGCAAGCACACAAACACACACACGAAAAGACACACATAAGCAAACATGTTTTAATTAAGTTCAAATCTTGATTTTTCATTATACTTTTCTAATCTGTTGGAACTGCCTATACACTTATTATGTTTAGCACCTAGATCGATTTGTTAAATGGAAGTATTTATACCGGAAACTATTCGACGGGTGGAACCTAAAAACATAAATAGAAAGGCATGAACTTTATTACTGCCGTCACGTATTTAAAATTATCACGTTTATTTTACGTTATTTAATAATAACGTTGTTTTTTCTTTAATTGTTATTTTTTTCACTTAATAATGTTTATGATTGTATAATTAATTATTAATTGGACATTCTTTATTACCTTATTATATGAACTACAATATTATTATGGACATTATGAATTAATTATACTAAATGAGCTGAACGAAACCGTCACTTTTCTTCACACAATCATGGGATCTGCTAATATATTATGTAAGCATGTACCATTTGTTGTATATGATGGAAAAAATAAATAAATTGAACTTATTATACTATTAAATATAATTAGTATACTATACCTCTTCGATTAGGTTTAGAATTAGCTGAAAAAAAGCGAAAAATAATGATTATTCGACAACTCTTTTCTAGCCAGATAGCACACAGTTACACTCAAATAATTTTATTGAAATGGAACGAGCGAGAGATAAAATATTAAAAAAAAAATACCTACTTCCTTGCCTTATGTGTTGCCGAAAAAAAAAACCTGTTCGGAGTTCTTTACTCTAGTATAACATAATAAGTTTTAAAAAAAAGGAATAAATATATATTAAAATCATACATAAAATATTCAAGATCCAAATGGCATACCATGTTTTGAAAAAAATAATCAATGATTAATTCAATAAACTTACGATTCTCCCGTTAATTTATTTCGTGGCTGGAGATTGTTTGGTTTCTTTCAAGTTTTAGAACTCTATATTTTGCTACTTACATTTATAAGGTATCTCTTATATACCTAAAAGTTTATGAAGCAATCTCTCGAACAACGCCTTGTACTTTTCTTGCACTCGGGTTTCGTTTAGAAACTTTAGTATATTGTCCTTATGCTTTTCTGCTTCGTTAACCAACTCAGAATAATCAACTTCCACTGATTTAGTCGTCAATGACTTCTGTACTTCATGTCCAAATACAAAAACCACTAATATTATTACGTTGCACTTAAATATACACATATTAAGAGTTTTTAAACTTATATTCATGAACGATAATTCAGGAATTTTTATTATGTTAGCTCTCCAATTAGACATAAAGTTTACACGCGAAAATAGCGTGGCAGCGTTGTACTGTAATCATTTCAGCAAGCCGTAAATTTTTTTATAAAGACTTTTTGGTCTTTACAATATGTTTTCTTCATTTATACTATAGTAAATGAAATAATTCTTAAGTTTAATATTTACGTTATTAGATTAGAACTTACAGTTTCTTGAGCGAGATTCATACTTATTATAAAACTGCTTTTAAACTCACGCGTATGTTATATCGCGATTGCCCGCTAGTTTCGAACTCATCTGGGATCCTTCCTCATGAGCTACCAAGCAGTGCTGTACCGAAACTAGTCGAGCAATTCCGATATAACATACGCGCGAGTTTAAAAGCCATTTTATAATAAGTTATTAGATTAATACAAAGCTAAATAGCTGAACGGTATTAGGAAAAGATGAAATGCTTGCTACAATCTTCGACGACTTTGGCAGCGTAAGTTCATTAGCTCGGTTAGAAGTTTAGCGAGGATAGATATGATAAATATTAGGAATATAATAATATGAGAAATATTAGGGGTACATTTCAACATATTAAAAATATAGATTTTCCTCAAAGCCGCCAACCCTACCTGTACACGCATAAACCCTATATTAGGAGCGTGTACCACAATCATCCAGGGCGAGATGAATACGCATTGAAAGAATAATATTGCAAAATATAGTCACACAGTCCCCTTGTTCCCTTACACATACACTACTCAACTGTACTTCCATATCGGATATAGAAAAGATATAGATAAAATGAAACTTATTTTGTAATGTTTGCTTCAACTGATTTGTTCAATAAAATAAAGGAATTATAACTGTTTGTCGATATACTGCTCAAACTTATTACTTACTTGAATGAAAGCAAACGAGCGTGAAATTGTATTCCATAGCATTTATTGAGTTATAAAACTTATTAAAATACTGTCACCCCCCCTATAACACGGTAGATTTATTCCGCGTTATATAAAAAAAACGCGTTGAAGGAGAATTCTTGTACAAAGCGTTTTTACGACATCAAATGCGCATGATATATTATAGAATAATATTAATGCGTGTTAAAAGCACCGTGTTATAGGGGGATTACAGTATAGTTAAAGGTTTTTGCGACTTTTTCTACGTACATTTTAATAAAGTCAGGTAAACATAAATATAAACAGGAAATATGCTATATGTATCGTTATATAATTATTTGAGTATAATTTTGAGGCTAATTTTTTAGCTATACTTAAATTAGCCTAATTCCAAAAATTATCAGTTATCTGTGAATTAAAGTTCAGCTCCTGTAATACCTCTTAGGGGTCGTTCAAGTACTCCGTAACGCAATTTGGGTCGGGGGTCACGAACGCAATCAGAACTCTCCGAACGTTACGGCCATGTAAGTCTAAAATGGAAGCGCGAACCCTCATTTAAGGTTCCGTTTCGAACGTAAAAGTAAGTAAAACTATCGAGAATGTTCGTGCTAGGCCCTCTGTATCATGTTTCTGATTACTGCCTCGTATAGCCGACCAAGAAAGTGCTTTATCAATTTGGATAACAGTTCCTAATTAAAGAAAATTTTGCTAAGGGCTATTGTTATAAATTAACGTAAGGCATAACAAGCAAAAATAAGTCTTTTAACTAATTGTTGAGCAAACGACATTCGACCTGAGCGTGGCAAACCAATTTCTTGGTCGACTATACATACTGGCAGCCTCATGTTACCACACGTACGCGATTAACTAATTTAGTAAAATCTGCGAACTCTTTACATTTTTCCAATACACTTGGTTTTTCCTCTTTAACACTTATTTGTTATATAAACACAAGTAAACAATTCGTTCCAGGATATAGTCGAAGTCTCTCTTTAAATGTTAATCACAAATCAAATATGACTCATATTAAAGGCGAATTTTTCATTTAATTTGGCTATGTACGACTGTTTTCTCGTAAGCAGTTCACGCGTGGCTACCAATTCTCCTTCGTTGGAATATATATACATTAAATTAGAGATTTGTGATATGATTTTTCTTTTCAATCAAGTGTACCTATATTTTCAAATTCAAAGGTATATGTGTGGCTTAGGGTAGCGCTTTGTTAATATCCATGGTCAGCGCCAACAAACGCCTGCTTATGCCACCTTAGTTACACAGGAAAATGACCTTAAATCTTTTTATAACCCACTTGACCTTGACACCATTGAATTTCTAGCAGTAATAGCAAAGTATGCAGATGCATCTCGCAAGTCAATGAAAATGATAACAGGGCGCCCGCATCAATTAAATTTTCGCTAACCGCAATTAGGGCGAGAACTACTTGTGATATAACGAGGAGTTCAGACCACGTCAAGTTATGTAACTGGTGCGCGAATTGCGACCGGTGAGATATTCAGAGGCGGCGTTTGCCAGCAAATTTGCATCAGGCGTAAAGCTTGAATGCATTCCTTTTTTACGTGGCAAAGGTGGTAACCAATCTTGCTACCTGTCTGATTAAGACGTCACGCCACTGTAGCCTAAAGACACTTGAAAGTTATTTATATTTTTGTTAAACTATATATATTGTTCACCTTATCCGTTTCTCCTCAAAGAGCTCTGGCAATCCTTCAAATCTACAACAATATTACAAGGTAGCGGCGCCGCGATAGAAACAAGCGGTCAAGAAAGGAGACCGAGTCCGGAGACTGTAACCCTCACTTGACATTAGGAAGTGTTTGGACGACAGTTTGCAAGCGAGTAGGAAACATGAGACGGAGACACCAGGACAGTACTTGCAGAAGACATCAAAACACTTATCGCGGTCTCCAGTCTCGGTCGCTTATCTCTGTCACGACGCCGAATCGCTATCTTGAGCGAAGAGCATTGTTAGGCTGTGATTTTCTGTTGAGAAAAGATTCTGCCCATCAGCAGCCAACAAATTTGGTTCTGAAATGTATTCCATATTTTTTGTAACGGAGCTATCAACAGCTGGCTAAGTGTGGCTGGCTGGCTGCTGGCTAGAGCTGGCTAAGTAGTGATCTTAGAGTATGGACGCTTTGATATATCTTAACTATAGCAAGTTGTCCACACACCTTATTCCACCTTTCCCATAAAGCTATCAGGCCTCTGGCAATAAGCAAAAAAACTACATTGTGCGTATTTGCGAACTAGCTAAACGTGCTATCTGACCTGCCCCCATTGTTGACTAAACTCACCAGTTCCGAGAACAGCATCTGCCTTAACTAGTTTTGTCAATTCTTTAATAGATTCATACAAGAAAATCTCGACATGTCTAAGAAAACGTCAAAAGTTGGAAACTTGGATGGCGTCAATAAAAAATATGATTGCTGCAACGACAGACCTAGGAATTCGTCAAGTGAACGGAGTTTGAAAAAACATGATTGCTTGAGCAAGCATTCGGTTGTGAATGACGAACAAACGAAGCGCACCAAATCTGCTGAGTCAACAAATTTTGACACCGTTCCTCTCATGGGACCTGTTGTGAAGCTGCCGAAGGAAACGAAGATCGTCATGCGCTTGGATAACTCGTCGGTGTGTGATCGTCACAACGCGAAAAAACCTAAGAAAAATATAATGGATAAGTTAGACGCTGTGAGTAACTGGCGCGTATTAATTTTTGACCATATTAGAGATTGTGTTGTATTGGTTTTTTATAATATCGTATCGAAACGTATCACGTCGCATTGGATAACATCGCATGGCATATTTGTAATGTTTGTTAAAGTATTTAAATACTTTGTTCTACCTGGTATACTGATATTATTGTAGCTTTATCCCACGACTTCTTTCACGTAAAATTGCGAGATGCATTAGACCTCCTTTATGTGGCCCTATCGAAAAGTCCGGGTAACCGAGTCTGTTATACACAATTATTTTTTTTTAGAAATATATATATACATGCATATAGATAATACACACAGATTCGAGGTGGGAATCGAACCCACGACCCCCGGAGCGGAAGGCAGGGTCACTGCCCACTGCGCCACCGTGTCAACCGTAAGATAATAATGATAAAGTCGAAATTGTTATTGATAAAGAATAACATCGTTCTCGAATAACATTCACACGAAACGATGTCGCATCAAATGTAAATTTGACAGTCTATCAAAACTGCGCCACGCGTCTCCGCCAACAAAACCAAAATAGATAACAACAATATTACATCAAAACAGTAGTAAAAAACAACAATAGATTGTCACTTGCAAATCAAACCAAATAAAGCTTAGCGCGCATCGCATGGACATAAAGAGTCACGCTTTAACAAATTGTATAAAAACAATCGGCGACCGAACGAATGTTTTACAATTCCTTTGACAAAATCAGCGTCGAATCAAACGCTCGAAATGGAATGCTTAGAAGTGCGGACAGCAGAATGAGTGGATGCGACATCGGTACAAAAATTTATTTTTTTTGAATAACAACACGAGATTTTTTTGTATTCATTAAATACGTAGATTCTACATTCGAATTGCTTTTACCATTTAAAGAAATGGTACGACTAATTTGTGTTTTTGTAGATATTTCATTGGTTCTTGTTAATTTTACGAAAACTATTTAATTATTTATATAAGTTGTTATATTATAATATTATATAATAATAATATTTTATTATATATAATATTTTAATTAGCAAATTACTTTTAGTATGTATAATATATCTGTACAGAATTTAAGGTTGTAAAGTCCGAAATGTTCTAGAGAACACATTTGCAATGGAATGGAATTTCCGATGTAAGAAAGGCAGAAAACAGTCAGTTTTCTGCCTTTCTTACATCGAAAATCCTTATATAATAATAATAATTTTTCATCGTTATTTTTATATCTAAAGGACGATTTACATCAGACTTTCTACCTCAACTCTATCAAATTCTTTTAGTATAAACAAACTTAGGGCATTATGTCGTTTTTCTATTTGCATTGACAGATATTCTAATTGTTGTTAAGTGCTAAGAACGAGCTTGCGTTTTTAAGATCGAAAAATAATGCTCTTGTTCTAGCTCTAGCTCTATATTCGTTTGGTCTAAACCCAAGTTGGGTTTAGTTTTACTTGAAAACATTGTCAACTCTACAGTTTTATCTGTCCAAGTCAACTCCATCAATGCCCATCACACGACGCGTGTCAGCCACGTGACCTGCCGTCGCGTCGCGTCGTGTGTTCCCCCCTTAAATCTATTGTTCTTACATTTAGTACGCGGGTGTCCGCGGTATGGGATGCTTATAATAGGTATACAAAATTTTTCATCTTGTTTCTTTTAGAGGCGTGATGGCTCAGCGGTAGAAGGATGGTCTAAATTCCGGAGGGTTCTAATTTCAACATAAACCCAAGTACGCATTACTTTATGCACATTTTCTACAATGCTTTATATTAATTAACATGTGATTTCCAATAAATTTTAATTTTTTGTACATCACTGCCTTCGTATAAAAAACCTAAAGTAAAACACAATTCGCAACACATCTAGAAGCCCATAAGCCTATAATCGTAGTTTTTTTAAGATTACGTTCCGTAGACACGCATAGAAGGGTTCCGTATCTGATACGCCATACAGGTATTTGTTAAATAACTTCAAAAATTGTTGTCCAATTTCGTTCAATATAATTGTCTTAATAATTTTTTAGTATGTTCTATCAACATGGAAAATTTCAAGTCTCTATGTCTAATAGTTTGGAGTAGAGGGGACCACCTAAAAGGCAGACAGACGGACGGACAGAGCGAAATTATAAGGGTTCCTTTAGTACTAAAAACGACGACATGACTTTTAATTATTTGACAAAAAAAATGGGAGCCTAAATTCGGACAAGACGACGTATGTCGTGTCCGCTAGTCTAAAAACAATATATATTTGTCCTATAATTGAGGTATTTTGTGTATTCATCGTTAAATACAATTCCCCCATGTAAATATTGTAACATTGTTGTTATTCTATTATTCATGGGAACACCGTTTATATGGGATTTTGCCGGCGGCGATACGCGACAATGTTGGCGGAATTAATTTTTTATTTTGCTTATATTCCGTCCTCGAATCGGTCTACATCGCATTAGAATAAAAAAGGAACGAATGATATTGGAACGAACGAACAGACCTTAACAGCTCAACAGTACCTCCACGCGGGAGGACTTGATGGCCGCCTAAGGTCGAGCAATTGATGTCATAAGAAAGAGCATACTCATTTTTCACAGGCTGTAAATCTCCTCTTGTCCTATTGTAATTGTAGGCAGACCGTAGCATATGGCTGCCAAAAGCCAAAATTCAAGAAACACAGGATTCAAATTCTGTGTATGATTTTGTGAAAAAAAAAAAAGCTACGTTATCGCGTATCTGGTCCTAATAAAAGCTTTTAATTTAAGCTTAGTAGGAGGGGAAAAAGGGAATATTAGACATACCTAAAAAGTATTCCTATTATTCTTTAAAAAAAAAAAACAAAAAAATTACGATTCATTAATTATTGTTCATTTGGATTTCACATGCAGATGCAATTTTATATTCAGCACAAAAAATTTTGCGCGCGAATATTTTTAATGTGCCGTGCTATGTACGCACGCACACTCGCGCACATACATATACACGCTTTTACATATAATAGAATTAATGTTAGATTATCGCTTAATATCAATTAACTACCTGTAGTAATGAGTTCCTACAATTGGCAGTGTAAAATAAAAGTACTTTATAGGTATTTTATAATGATTAATTGCAATTCGCTTAACGAACATCACACCATCTTCTAAGCTAAGTAATTTGAATTGTTCACAACATTAATTCCAAGCGATAGGCCATTTACTAGTTACAAGCAATCCTAAGCACTTGAGGAATGGAAGTATGTACATAACTAAGCGTAACTTTGCCCTTAATTAATAGAGCTCTAATGGAAATAAATGTCTTTATTGCTTAAATACGTTAGATCTATCTTCTTTTAGAAACTAGAATGATGTCCAGGAATTATGTGTATAATTTTAAAGTAAGATATATGAAAAATTGTTCAATTAACAAGAGTTTTTGTGGTTTTATTTTGCACATCAAACTTTGCTAAGGTTATTTTTTTGAACTATATATTTATACAGGGTTATTAGAAATTAAATAACAACGGATAAACTTATTCCTAAAAGAGACGGTCATTTTATGATTAAGTGTGCGATGAAAAAACCCGCTAGGTTTATTACTTATCACGCACCTTTAAACACGAGTATACATTAACCGCATAGCAAACGTTGTTCTCTACAATCCGCTTACGTTTCTGATAGTAATCGTGACATATACTCAGAGGAAGTGCTAGGTCAAAGGGAATCGATAATTACATCACTATTACTATAGAAATGACGCACACTGTGGACTTTACAGCACGTTGAATTTATTTATGATTCTGTATTTTAAGAGTAACTTATTCTTCTTCTTCCTAGCGTTATCCCAGTTTAATACCAAGGTCCGCTTAGATTGTAGCTGTGGGGCGAGTTAAGATAACCGATTGCCATCTGACGTCATCCTCCGAACCCCCACGATCTCTACAACAAGTTTAAGAGTAACTTATTAAATAATAATAATTATTAATTTAATGTTACAAGGAGCAAAGGTCGAGCAGGCGGTTCACATGTCTACCGACGCCCATGGACATCTGCACCACCAGAAGGCTAGTAAATGCTTTGCCAGCCTTTAATGAGGTTAGAGATTATATATAGCCTTCCTCGATAAATTGGCTAGCTAACACTGAAATAATGTTTCAAAGCGGACCAGTAGTTCCTGAGATTAGCGCTTTCAAGCGAACAAACAAACTCTTCAGCTTTATATATTACTCTAGGTTCGTCAAAAGTTACTTGAATTACATGCATCACTGCCATCTGGCGATTGAGAATGGGTGTTTGATAAGTTGTTCACAATCTACAGTGCGCGTCCGTCTTAATGCCTCGTGTATTTGTAAGAATTGTTTACGAGCACTGCTCTATAAAGGTGAAGCATTAATGTATTATGAACATATTGAGACGTAGCTATTCTACCGTAAGTGTCTGATTTCAGATTTATTAGATAAAAACATTAATCCTCTTTATAGCTTTGCGTATGACTCGTAAATACATACAAATAGGAATTGTGATATATGTCTGTACTATAGAATATTGTCAATTGACTTGAGACAGCAGCTACAAATTCTGTATTAATATGTTATTGTAATATTGCATAATACATTAAAGTCTTATGTTTCTTTTCATCTATATATATAAAAATACACGAATACTTACGTGTAATCACACTTCATTAAAGGTTTTTTTGACCCTATATTTAAGACTCGTTGTTACCCACGACTTCGTCCGCGTAAAATTAGGTAAAAAAATTAGATTAAATTTTAGCGTGATATAGCCTTTCTTGCTAAATGTTTTAGATAAACACTAAAAGAATGTTTCAATTCGGACCAGTAATTCCTGAGATTAGCGCGTAAACAAACAAACTCTTCAGCTTTATATATAAGTATAGATATTGGTTCCCTTTCACGTTCCCGTTCCCATTCACATTTCCGTTCCCGTTCCCGTTCTATATATTAGTATAAATAAATAACCTATATATCAACTATAGCGCCATCTGCCGGGCTGATTTGTAAATCTAAACCATCCAGGGTGCCACCCAAACGCATACAAAAAAAATTTTCAAATCGGTCTAGCCGTTTAGGAGGAGTTCAGTGAGAGGCTCACGTACAGTATGTAAACGGCTAAACGGCTGGACCGATTTGAATGATTTTTTATTATATATATTCTTGCAGATTCGATCCTATTTCAATTAAAAAAAATAAATAACCAGCCACAAAGTAACGTTAAATATAAACGATTCACTGCGAGTACGCGACCCCGGAGTGTCCTAGCTGCTATTGTCACAACCGTCCATGACAGTAGTATTCGCTTCCTGTCTTTCCTCCCCATCTACCTTTATATCCTTTTTCTCCATCCGTTTAACCTACCCCTGTCTTTCTAACTAGAGGTAGCGCCACGTTTGTAGCTAAATGGGAAATCTCGGAGGTAGAAAGTCGAATGCCCCAATACCCAGCATTTTGTTAGCGCTGTAGTCTTTCTATTTAAAGAAAAATTATCATTATTCCCAAATAGAATAGATTACAGCGTTAACAAAATGCTAGGCATTCCCAGCTAAGCTACATTTAAAAGTCATAGGTTTCCATCCTCTATATTGGGCTTCCCTGGGTTATTATCTGGCGACGATCTTGTTATGCCAGCATTTACGTAAACAAACACAACTTTGGTCTCAGGGCTTAAAGACATGCAAATCAAAGGCGGTTTATTGTTAAGCAGGCATGTATAATTTAGACTGTGTTTGCCATTTTATAAGACAGTAGCATAGATGAACATTGTGAACTGACGCAATCTTTTAAAGACAGGATTTATCCCAAACAATGGATGACGAACATAAAACCGGTCCATACTGTTACTCGAGGGCCGCGTTATTTTTCCTTCCCTCGTTTTTTAGAACCAACAGCTGCCCCACGGGATACCATTTTGAGATCATAAATATCAATTCACGCGTACCAAATCACATTTATACTTATTTAGTACTGAACTCTACATGTATGGGTTTTTGATGATTAGGTATATTAAAATGTTGTTTTTGCTTGTCTATCATTGATAGAATCAGGCTTTACTTGGTGGTAATCCATGAGACGCTTGAAAAATTTAATTACTTTGCTTAAATCTGCGAATGAATACGAGGAAATATCGGTGCAATGCTGCGATCGAAAGCCGCACCACCGAACTCGCCACCAAAGCCCTACATTGACTTTCCAATGTGCTTCTATTTTGTGTTATATTTTTGTTGTTCTAATATGTGTTATATTTTGCTTCGACACTGAAGCAGTAGTAGCAGAATTAGTCTATCCTTTTATGCCTACCTACAGGGCAAGACACTTACAGTAAGTTACCCGGTACTCGATGTTCTTTATAATAATGTTATAAAAATAGGTGCTTAATTTTTGATCATATTTCCTTAATAGTAGATAACGTGTGGCCTTACGACCTGAGGTTAATTTGCTGTTCGAAAAAGTTAGTTTGTCAATAGATTTCCCAACGTAAAAAAACTGGTCAGTTATAAAAAAGATTTACAGATGGCTGTCAGTCGGAATTAAATGCGATATCAATTATGAATAAAACTTATTAAGTTTATTTTTTGGCTATACCTATTAAACAAATCAGTGAAGTAGGTATTTTTGCCTGTCCTAGGCCAAGACTAAAGTGTGAAGGGAAAATGGACTATCAACGTGCGTCCACGCTAGTATGTCTATGCGTTCCGTACATAATTAGACAATATCTCTTAATCTCACGTAGTAGTTATTTGATTTTTACATTTAATGTTAATTTTTATCGTCATATATGAACATCAAATATAAGGTCCTCGAGTATCGGATGTGTCTCACCAGTCAACCTATACATGTCTTTAAAAGCAGGAGAAAAGAATTGTAGTCCCAAAAAGGTATTATGCCAACATAATATTCTATTTTTAATGCCTGAACTAATAAATTCTACTTATTCTTCCGTACACGATCGAGAGTGCGGAGTACAGAGCAAACATCAAAACATCGACATATAATTTCAAAGGAATTCTGTACGACCACAAAATGTGTTAACTTAATTCTGTTTGCATTGCTTTATACCGATTCAAAGCTCAGCAAATTATTTGTAAACACCCGCTCCAGGAAATTCTCGATTTAACGCGGCACGTGCGCCGATCTTTGTTTTGGCGACGCCATCTTGCTCACTCCATGCCGCGGAAACTGAAACGGACGCCGGTGACCTGCGCTTTGGAGAATTTCTAAATTAATGGCTTACCCATTAAAGTTAAGTCATTAAACGATTAAAGTTTGGACGGGCAATTGATCAGCGAGAACGAATGTTTAGCTTAATGACTCCTGGAGAGAAGAAAAGGACTTTTCTAGATCTCCTTTTACATGCAAATTATATTATTTTATGTATTTCCAAATAATAGTCAAAAGATTGATAGTTACAGAATTAAATGTTTTATTCAACAAGTTCTCACGGTGATCCTCAAAATATTTAATCAAACATTTTTGTGGTGACCATGAAAGAAAAAGATAGGTAACATTAGTTAGTTAGTTAGTTAGTAACGTGATTACACGCACGTGAAAATATACTTATGAGGTATGACACAGAGTGCCTATTGAAATGTGATAGACTCGTATCGTCTAGAGCGAAAATTTCGTCTAGAATACTTTTGTGCGATACTAATAAATACTTCTCATTAGAAAAACACTTCCGTTTTTTTGACAAATATTCCGAAATATGAATTGTCCAAAATATAACGATAAATGTCAAGTAAGTAGGAGAAAATTCTGCCATCCGCGAGCTATTCTGGCGTGCGCTGCAAAAACCGTTAGAGTTACACGTATATAGTGTAATGAAGGAAATGTTTATCTTAAATAGGTCTACAAAAAAGCCCACGACAGCATATATCTATCTTTCATTTTTAAGCCATTAATGCCAAAATAGTGAAACATTATGGAATGGGAACGGGAAAAGGGAAGAAAACGGGAACGGGGACAATATTATAGGATAACAGAATCTAGTAAATAGTAAGTAACCCAACGTTAGGGCAGGACATCGTCTGTCGGGTCCGTTAGTATTATATAAATAAACTATAAATCACAACTACATCAAATAGACTTTCACTAAACCTCCTAAAATCTACCTTTTTAGAAGAATTAAAAAATGACTCTAATTTGCTGTTATTTATGCTATCTGCAATGTTTAAAAAATTGCCAACAGAATAAGCCAATTAAATGAACAAGATAATACTCATTCTTAAATACATTTTCTTGAATACAAATGCCAACTTGTAACTGTCGAGATATTCTCCTTTATTAAATGGTAGATAAGAACGATTCCCCAGACTCCGTCCCGACTCGGAGCTGTCGGTGTAAGGGATGTCCCTACTTTAGAATGGCATCTAGATTCAGGTGGAAATTTATGATAATTTGTTATATTTTCCCAATTTGTTATGTTTTCGTTTTATTTCTATTATTCAAGTAAAAGATTTACTAAACTCTTAGCCCTCATTCGCACGAGAGTTTAAAAAGCGTTGCGTTAAATATCGGCGTTGGCGCTTTTTCAGCGTCGTCGATACGAAAATATACCGTGTACGTTACATATGTAGGGTTGAAGATAGGACATTGCAGCGAAAATATACCGTATACGTTTATATATAGCGTTGAAAATAGAACATTGCTTCATAAAAAAGCATCGCGTTACAAAACCGCTGCTGTGTGAATATAAACTTGGGAATCCATATCTCCTATTTGAACGCTTTTTTAACGCTCGGTAAAAAAGTTCTCGTGCGAATGAATGCTTACGGGTTTTAAAAATTTGCACTGTAAAAAGTACACACCATATAATGATATACGTTATCATTATTTGGGTGGTTATTTGTTATGAAGTAATGCAAAATTTACTTAATGATCTATACAATTAAAAAACTTTCGCCGATATAAATCAACGAATACAGCACTATCCCACCTGAGATGAGATGAGCAGTTTTGTGGTTTCAATGAAGTCTACTTCATTGACGCTATCACGCCTTGTCCTTTAAAGTAGTAATTTAACTTCATATCTAGATGTAGTATTTGCCAAAAGAAATCATACAATGAAAACAATAATATATGAAAATTCGACTGGTCCATTGGCGCAGTGATCCTGCCCTCCGCTTCGGAGGCGCCTCGAGTCGTGGTGTATTGTCTATAAGTATGTATTTATATATTTCTACAAAAAAATAGTTGTGTATAACAGGCGTCTGTTACCTATAACAAAGGCATTAAGTTGTTGTCATATAGTTCTGTATACATATATTTATGAAAAACTACGCGAGTCGTCACAAAGCTCAGCTTTCTGCCAGTTTATAATATTCTTGTTATTCGACTTAAATTTAGGCTTACGAGAGTTTATGGTATAAATATCTCCAAAATGCTCTAAATATTACGTAAGAGAATACTTAATCTACAAAAAGCCTTAAACAAAATCAAAATCTCATTTTCCTTGATATTTTCAACGTAATTTAATCTTCCTGCATCCGGTGAAAGACGCCGCTAATTTAATAACTTTTACAATAATCAAGAACTTTTTGTGCCTCCACTCCTCTCGCTACGAAAAACCTTGAAAATGCTATTTAAATTTGGTGATTTTTTCATTTATTCATTATTTTTTTGAACAACTGGGTAACGTGCAGGTGGCTCATCTAAGTGATTACCGAAGCCCATAGACATCTGCGCTACAGGCTCGTAGATGCGTTGCCATCCTTTGAGATAGAGTTTGGGCTACCACATTCCAAGCACGAGTTAATCGGAGGTTATATTATTTATTAAAAGATGCAAAGTATAATTCTTTTGAAATTACAGAATAATGTACGAACAGAGAATTAAGATCATTAAAAGTTTTGATTTTTGAATAGGAATTTTTGGTATTTCGTAAGTTAATTTAATTTATTTTAATTAACAATGGTTTGTTTGTGTTAAATATACTTCGTTTAGAAAAAAATGTAGTATACAGTATTTATATACTTCTTTTTATAAGGAATATTATAAATGTTTTAAGATATACCTATTTTTCTCGATACCAGTCAGTGAAGTTTTTTTTTAAAACTTATGTCAGGATACGCCACGACGTTAGCCCACCGTGGTTTGAACCGAGCGCATCACAGATTATAGTCCATACTATACGGCTTTATCGAGATTCGGAATTTGACTACATGTAATAAATATTACAAAATAGAATTG
>JANCMC010042261.1:0-19191 GCA_024363005.1 Charaxes varanes | reverse complement strand
AGGAATGAAAAGTGGGAGCGTAGGTCGATATGCTCAACCACCGGAAAGAAAGATCTTCGTGTCCGGGCTAGTTGAACTTACCCGAGGCGGCCGCGCTTCGCCGTAAGTTGTTCCTCGGAAGGTCTATATATAGTAATCGTAAGTAGAAACTTCGATAGCGTGAGTTGGCTTGTATGAAGATTTTTAGTTTTTGTACTGCGGTCGTCGTCATCCGTACAGCGCCATCTAGTTTGCTTTGGTGTAATCTTTTTCCACTTGACATCATTTCCATCTCGTTATATAGCGGCGGCTACATAGAAATGAGTAAAATTTTGTAGATAGTGTTAAATAAGCGTATCTAAAGATCACATCTAAAGATATGTGGCTTAATTTCGACCGGTGAAGTCTAGTATGTATAATTAAACAATTCAATTGGAAATTTTCCATTAGACTATAGAGAAAACCGGCATGATACAGACACAACAGATTTAATTAAATTTGTTAATTATACTTTAGAAACTTTTAATTATTACCAAATCAAATTGTGGCGCTTAAGTTTTTGAATTACAAAGGAATTTAATCTTTCGCTACTCTTCATCTTTATTATTTCTGTTAAATAAGTACGGATTCTATTGACCGTTTCATTTGCACTTATTAGCATCTTCATTAACACCTGCTGGTCCCTTCTGTTTTAATTGAATTAACAAGAATACAAATGACCACATTAACAAGAATACAATCTTCAACAAGAATACAAATGACGTATCGAAATTTAGCCTTTCGTGAATCTGTAACTCATAGTATAGATTAAATTGACGCGTGTACGTCGCTATAAATTTAGGAGGAGGTAGTTGATTAAGCAGTGGCCGGGATTTAAGTCGATAGCTACGTTAAGCAGTTCTTACCGCGGCCGGGTGAGCCATTCTAACACTGGTCATCAAATATCTAATCTCCTCCTTTTTTCGGCAGGCACGTAAAAAATAGTGGGTCCCAGGTCAGTGTGATATTAGTCGTGAAATTGGGGTGGTTCCGGGGTTGACGTTAAGGTGGATTTACATCAAACGAGCGAATGTTCATTTTACCTATACTCTATCAAATTGTTTAAGTTTAAACAGACGTAGAATATTCTTTTCTTGTTCTGTCTTTGTTCAAAGAGATTCTTGGAATATTCTAAGAACGCTCCATGCGCTCTGGCACTAGATTGTTCAAACAATTGCTTAAAGCGTTTGTTCAGTTTTTTTCTCTTTGATATTTCCACGCGTGAACGCTAAGAACAAGCTGTCGTTACAGTCGTTTACATTAAAAGATCGAGTAAGAATGCTCGATCTCTAACTATATGTTCGTTTGGTCTAAATCCACTCTTAGATGGCAGTCGTTTATCCTAACTCACCCCACAGCCACATCATCTACAATTTGAACGGACCCTGGTACTAAACCGGATAACGGTAGTTAGAAGGAGAACGTCGCTATAAAATTAAATGTTTACATTCAAAAGTCAATATTGATTTAATTATATTAACAAACATTTATTAACAGAATCTAGCAAAATACATATAAAGTTTCTTACCGCATCATTAAACCATTTGCTCAAAATTTGTGTGGGTAGACAATTTATTGATTAACACTATTCACATAAAACTTTTGATAACATTTAAATTGCAATAAAATGACATTTGTATACAGACCATAAAATGATATTTGTATAAAGTCTGTTTCCGTTCGCTATTTTCAATCGCAATTAATATAATTTTATGCGAATTCCGCCACCTACGTGACTTGCTAAAATAGACTTGTTATTTCGGTGTAAGTGAATTGTGCAATTTACATTTGCTTTTATTTCTTCTCACCGCTTAATGAATCGATAAAAATGCTTTAAGAATAGGCTAAAGTATTTAGCATCAAATCGCGATTTAATTGCAAACTTTGTACAATGCTGTATTTCGCGTTGCGTTTAAGATCTTTATTTCTTACAAAAAATTATTTAATTAAATGAAATGCGTTAATTGATATTGATGTCGCGTTTCGTTCAGTTTTTGAGTTCTGCTTAAAGGCCGGCAACGCTCGTCAAATCTATGAGCCTCGTGGTGCAGATGTTCATGTCATTTAGGTGAATCTCCTGAATGTTTGCCCCTTGTTAAATAAAAATTAAAATATTTCGCATTAGCTGTTTTCCGTGCCTTAATTGTCCGTAAAAATCAAACCTGCAGGAGACCTTAGGCGTCCTTACTTGCGTCATATCAAAAATTAAATTATTAGCGAATGTCTACTAACTGTAACCTACGTAACTGCTAAATTTCATCTTTGCACGTACCACGATTTTCGAGATTTCGTGTTAGGTGAACTTCGCTTTTATTTAATATATTAAAAGTCACATTTTCAAAAACCTTACAACCGAAAGGACAGCAAGGCAATGTATTCAAAATAGGCCATTTGTAATTCACCGCGCACATTTTGTCTATGAGCACCTAACTCGACTGTATTGTAAACAACATGGTGCCTTTCCTTTCTGTATGTCCCTATTTATGAGTAGAATTATAGAAATTGTTTTTTTTTTTATGACTGGCTACAACCCGTGATTTCGCCCGCTTGAATTCAGTGGTTTTGTTAAATTTTGAGGGTTTTATTTCTTTGTGCGAAACCCTAATTATTTAGCTAAAAGCGCAGTATCTATGTTATTCCCTGTAAAATCGGCTATCTATAAGTAAAAGCTCCGTCTAGTAGTCTAGACAACCTTACTCTAGATGCTCTTACTCTAAACGCCTTACTCTAGACACTCTTACTCTAGACGCCGTTACTGTAAACACCCTTACTCTAGACGCTCTTACTCTACACGTCATGAATTCAGAGATTCCACTCCTTAGTCACTGTATTTGGCTATTATTTTTCAAAAGGGTCAGATTAAAGAAATCTAAGGGCTCTCGCTAGTTTATGCGGACGAAGTCGTGGGAAACAGCTAGTAATGTACGAAATTACCTCCACTACACGAATAAACTAAATTAGAATATAACTGATTTGCATTTTTATACCCCTTTACTGGCGAAACGGCTTTGCGTCCTAACAATGATATTACCTGCTCACTAACCTTTCGCGGGATTTTAAAGCTTGATCCGTTTTGATAAGATTCAATTTGTACTGTAGTTAATATTAAATCGGTATGTTTTGGTGGGTCAGCTATAATAAGGCATGACATAGGGTCTTTTACTATGATTAATGGGGTAGCAAAGCCTTGTGTCGTGTACACCTTCATTATACGTGACGCAGTAATAATAAGAAGAAAACTTTGTTAATTAACATCACATTATATACCTAGTGTTAGTTATTAATAATATAATTTAATATTTTGCTGTCAACTTAATAACTAATTTCTTCAATGCTTTTTTTCGTCTTCTCCGTCCACACCAGTAGTGTTAGCATGAACATTTCTTGACGGTTTAATTTCTCGTTAAATCTTGAAACGGAACGTCAAATGAAATCTTTAAGCTATCTTTTTACACGACTTATTTCCTTGCTTAAAAATTGCTGCAGGAATAAAATTAAAACTCGCACATTTAGACTTCTCGATGTTACGGCGAAGTGAGTTGAGTAAACCGTTGCACGAGTCTGTATTTGACGTTGGATTTTGTGAGCTAACGTACGTAAACTGTCGAGGAATATTGGTGCTAGTGGAACAGTACAGGTCGTCACGCCAACTCTTCGCCGCTCTACCTAGTCGTCGAAAGCTGAAAATTAGTTTGCATAAACATTAAACTATTACAAAATTAAATTTTTAGCAAATAAAATTACTTTAGTCATGAAGTCATTAGACAAACGTTCGAATTTTGGGCGGGTAAAATTTTTTTAATACGCTACTGCATTTATAAAACTACATTTAAAAAAAATACGGTTCACCCCTGTGACTACCGACGTCCACTGACATCTAAACCACCCAGGAAATTCGCAGAGGCGTTGCCGGCTTTTAAACAGGGGTTTCGGCCACCGGGAAGTCTCACAAACCTAACAAAACGCGACAACAACTCCATCCCTTGATATATTGTTTCCTATATTTCAAATGACTTGGCATGTTATAAATATATAATTCTAATATATTACAGTATAATTTGCTCTCGTTTATTCTTATCGCAGTAATTGTTTTGTTTGACATTTCTTATCATATTTTTTGTATTCTATATTAATTAGCAATGTCCTGACTGGTCTTCGTGTGTCGTCAAGTGATTAAATGACAGTATTGCCGCCACTTTACGCCGATATTATGTGACAGAGAGGTAAAAAATGTAATTTGACTTAATTAAAGCCACTTGTACGTAAAGTAGTTCTGGAAATTAAGCCATTCTAGAGTTTGTTTTGGCTTGACTCGGCGCCAAGTTAGCAGTTTCAGTGCAAGTAAGTGCATTCTGTAACTTAGGAACTCGCTGCATTGTAAAGGCAGTTTCAAGTACTTTGAACTAACAGCTGCTTACTTTTATGGCATTTTACTTAATGATTAGATGCTGGTTTAAAGCTTGGATATTTTTTTACAAACAGAAGTTGCTTAATTTAATATTTTTTAGGAATAATATAAGGGATACCTAATATTATTAATAATTATCACATATGTCTACAATAATTGATATAGGGGGAGTGACAATAGCAACTAGGATTGTCCGGGGTCGCGTACCCTTAGTGGAACTCACCAGTTATCGAACAGATAAAGTGGAAGATCCACCCTCTGGACTCAGATTGACTTCCAGATCACCAATTATTTAGTCTAATCTCGAAACGAATTATTTGTGCAGAGCCATAATTCGTTTGTTAAAAATATTGTAGCGTATGTAACATCTTAAGACATTATATATATAAAGCAGAAGAGTTTGTTTGCTTGCTTCGACGCGCTAATCTCGGGAACTATGGGTACGATTTGAAAAATACTTTCAGTGCTAAATAGCCCATTTCTCGAGGAAGGCTATATATTTTTAAATTTTATTTTTTACCCAATTTTACGCGGGCGAAATCACGGCCCGTCAGCTATAAAAGAAATTTACGTAGACGAGCCCACATTCGTGCAAGACAACGTCTGATAAAAAGAAGAAGCAGTATCAGCTATTTAGAATTCAGTTTAAGATCTTACATGGCACAGTTAAAGTGTAGGGCCATAAAAGTTAAGATTTCTCACGAAGTGTTGATACGAGTATTTTACAGTCGTTACCAAGTTAACTCAAAGGCAACCTGCCAATTCAAAAAGCGTTTCAAATATGGAACCTTCTAACAATATAATAACGCTTTGATTTTACAGTATGATTCGAAACATTACAGGCACAAGCTTAGAGGACAAATAGATTATTAGACACGTTAAATATTCCATAAAATATGATTCAATTAAGCGGTTTTTAGTATATATATGAAACTAGCTGTTTCCCACAACTTTGTCCCCGAAAAATTTAACTTGGGATAATCTTAGGTCCTTTAGGGAGGTCCTTAAACCTGCTTATTAAATTATCCGTTTTTAGTAGATGCCTACTAACTATAAAGAACCTCCTTGCCAAAATTCGTCTTTGTGTGTCCCGCGGTTTAGGAGATTTGGTGAGCTTTCGCTTTTACATATATAGATAGATGTAGGTTATTGTGCAAACACGTATGAAATTTCGGGTGCAGCTTTCTATACATGTAAATAACAGTAAAGTAATATGTACAAGCAAGTTTTTAAAAAATGTCTGTCTGTTTGTTGCAGGTAATCTCCGAAACGGCTGGACCGTTTTCGACGGGATATTATTGTAAAGTTGTATTCAAATCCTTTCAGTAGTTTTCCGTCAAAGAGCGCCAAACATACATCCAGACATCTATACATCCATACATACATGTGTACAAACTTTCGCGTTTATAATATTAGTAGGATAAGCTGTTTATTTCTTCACAGTGTATTAATACATGCTGTTTTATTTCTTTATAGACTGAAATTAATTATTCTTAGCTCCCACACAAGAAAATGTATTTAAATTAAATAAATTTTATCCTCTTTTTATCCACTGATAAATTCCTATCAATTAGGAATCGAGGCAATGAAAACTTCAACACTAAATTTTTTAGTGCACAAGATCTATTGAATCTAAAGCATATGAATAAACTTGTGGTGTCTTATCTCTGATTTTAGTAAATTTTTAAGACATGTAGTCTTAAAGATCAGCAACATATCCGTCAGCCTCTTGGTGAAGCAGTTGTCCAAAAATATTAGTAGTCACTCTGCCAGTTTACTGCATTTATATACATTAAAATAAAATGGCCAAAAGCGTGTATGACACGCTTATGTAGAAGGGTTCCGTATCTGATATTCTAAAGATGTGTGTGGAAATACTTCAAAAGTTGTCCGATTTCTTTAAAAATAATTTTCCTAGTGAATTTTTAGCATGCCCTAAACATGGAAAATTTCAAGTTTCTGCATCTAATAGTTTGGAAACCCGAGGACCACTTTGTGGGCGGACAAGCGGACAGACTGAGCGAAACTTCCTATTATTATAGATTCCTACTAGGACGAATGAACCCTAAAAAAGGAAGCAGTCGAGTTCCTAAGATAAGATAAGATAATTACCATACCTAAAACTAAGAAAAACAGACATAAATAAGAAAAATCAATGCTGTGTAATGTTTATTGTGAATATTTAAAAATAGCCAAAATTGATGGCGTTTGGCCAATGGATGACTTGTTTTGTGGAAAAATACCAGTGATTAATTGACTCAATTTTGTAATAGTGATGATGAAATATCGCCCGTTGGATCTGCGTGCGTGTTTTTGGGATGAATATTTTTGGACATTGTTGATAGTGTAGACGCGACCATATTATGTATACGAATATGAAACCAAATCAGACAGGGCCGTACTTCAATCATACTGGGTTGATTTGTTTGTCGTATATATCCGAGTTAACTCAAACAGCACGCGCAGGTATCGGATCAATTATATTGCAGAAGGAGAAACCAAGGCAGACCTGGGACTTGTGAACCAGGTGTAGATTTAAGAGAAGTGGCCACTTATACTCGCCTTAACTTCCCGTGTTACCTTCCCTGTAAAACCTGTAGGGCGGGCGGTCTATGTACGGTCTGAAGCAGACGGAGAGTTGCAAGCCGTATTACGTGAAGCTGTTTTTCATGGGATAAAGTTGTTAATATAAGTATTATCAACATCCCAAATGTAATTTCGGCGAATAAAACAACGTTCGCGGCGAGAGACTGCGCCCCGGCCCCGGGCCGATCTGCTTCCTGGCCAGTCAGCCGTGCGTGCTTCCGCCGTGACAGTCCCGAGCCAATTACATAACCACGCACGCGGCTGATCGCGGCGCAGCGATTACTTTCCACCTTTTCACAGCGTACTGCGCTACGGTAACCGATTAGCTAAAAATTTGCTCATTTTATCTAGAACTGTGCGATTTGCTAGGAATCTTCTAGTTTGCACAGCATCTCTGTGGAATTAATTTCTAGTTTCGGTGTTACCGAACTTAGGGATTTCCAAGAAAAGAACATTAGTTAAATGCAGGACCTAGCACTCTCTCCAGCTCAAGTAATAGCTAGTTAGATACATGTTGAAGAGCGGGATCTCTTTGAATAAGCATTACATTTTGTAGGTTAAATATTTTATATAATAATTAATATAATTATGTTGACACTTAACAAAAAACAACCAGTTAGTAACGAATTTTAGAGACAGATTTTATCTTTTATCTGGTAGATTGTATGTGGTACTCTTGTTAGCTACCACAATCAAAAGTTATTGTAAGGGATAAAGTTGGGTGTATCATCGTAACGGACCTATTCACGAAGATTCAGCTTCATTGTAAAGAACAGCGAAAATGTTCCCGGGATCCTGAACCAATATGATATATTTATACTGCACACACGATTCATTAACAGTGTTTTTTATTTTAAATTTAAGTGAAATTAAGGTCTCATTCAAAACTTGAATGAAGTTTTATTTTCATCGACACATCAACTAGTGGCGTGTGCAGATAATGTTACAAACAAAGCCTTTGGAGTGTGGGTTACCATGCAGGCACTTGAATGGTTTCGACCGGGGCATTACAAGGCGTCCACGGGGGCACATCAGTACGATACTGTTACAAAGATTTTAGTACATCGTCTACAAAAAAAACTATTACTCAAAAGTGAACTTTTTTAACTTTTAAGAGTTAGAGGCGACTTTCTTTGCAAATTGGTTTGGTTGTTATTTGGTGCCTCCGCTGATAGTGCCCGTGCATGCGTCTGCATGTACCGTTGTTTTCACAAACGACGAGCGAGGAATAAGAGTAAGGAGTAGGAGAAGCTGATAAAGTGAAAAGTATGTTTTACTTAGCGATTAGTCTACTCAATTAGAACATCTCGTAAAATTACTTAAAGGCTACCACGTTAAAAGATCAAGGATATACGCGCGCCATTTCACCGGCCGGGACCTTTGCACGCGCGCGGCGCCGTAACTAGTCGCACCTATAGAGAAATGTCAAATAAAAGTTATATCTATACGTAAGTCGTCAGTGGGCTACTAATGATTGTAACTACTACTTGGCAGGCGGTTCGTCTAATGGCAGCAATTATGTATATGCTCTACTGTAGTTAAGAACTTACTTACTTCAAAATTCCTGGATATAAATACGTACGTTTGTATGATTTTTTCAATTTCTTAAAGGGTCTTAAATGATTTCGTGCGGTTATATTTTTAATAAAATTAAAGTAACCTGTATAATTCCTTACAATATCTGCCAGAGAAGAGAACAAGTGAGAATTAACCCAGTCGTCTGCCGTAACAAACAGACAGACTCACAGAAAAAAATTGAATAAATTAGTTATTCCAAATTAAAGCACCCACTTTCTCTCTACAAAAACTCAATATATTTGTACAGACTATACCTCCACTATGACTAACTAAAGCCAGTAAAAAAGTCTTAACAAGTTCGTGAAAGTTCGTACATACACATATATACATAAATTATATCATCTATTGACCAGAGACAAAATCCATCGAAGAGCAGACAACGACAAAATGCTTACTTCCGAAACGTAATAGTAGATTATTGGACGGAGCGCTAAGTGAGTCATTAATGCACGAGTGTTATGTTGGTGCCCGAGCATTTGCTCGCAATGACAATAAATTAACACAGTGCATTAATACCTCACTTCAGTAAGGTGCGTAATCTACTTTTCTTTCAACTACATCGCTGTCTATTTCCGTTTTTTAAACTTTTCTTGCTAAATATGAAATATCAAAGTTTCACAACGGCATAGAATGCATGCTATTTGTCAACCAGTATCATTTTATATGAAACTTAATGGAAGACATTAAACCTCTGTCGAATGAAAATAAAAAAAACAGTGCAGTAATGAACACATACAACACAATAGTGTTGTTATGGTTCTAAGCAGAAAAGGCGTCCTTTCCGATCGCTTATGTAGTGATTAAGGACAACTCATATCATTACTGCGTAGTTGGAAGAATAATAAATAACATCGGTACTTATATCTAACATCTAAAACATTTAAACGAGCTGAATCTCGGAAACTAGTAAGTAATCTTAATTAATGAATTAATCTTCATTATTTTAATTATCTTTAAAATGGTATTGGGCATACCATTCAATGAAATTATTATGATTCCGGGTACTGATAAAGCGATAACAGTAAAAATAGAGGCGGAAATGGAGTAAAAAATCAATCTTCTGACGCTGTCATGAAGTCGTCATGCAATTCGATGAAATTCATGTTCCCAAAAAAATCAAAAGAGAAGGAGAAAATTCCGGCATCTAGGGTTACGGGTAGTGAACCCGCCACAATGAGAGATGCGAAACGCAGGGACGCTGACCACCATCAACCGAACATCTTAGATATTTTTAAACCTCCATAACTTGAGATTCCATTATAATAGGTAAACAAAATTCTCGCGATATATATCGTGTACTAAACTTATTAAGCATACGAAGTATCAGTTGCATAGTTCTTATAATTTGGATTTTATTGATGTCTAAAAAACCCGATTTCGACATTGACTCACTGATGATCATCAAAACTTATACGGTACTTTCTGAAGCTAAATTAAGTTTGTAAGTTAGTATTAGTACACAACCAGTAGAAAAATTATAAAATTTGGAAGTTTTACTCCTTAACTCCCTAAACTATGTGATGGAAGTTTATAAGAGAATTTCACAAATTTTGCTTCAATCTGAAAATTGGTATAAGTACACCTTGTGAAATACATCCCACAGCATTTTCCCAAAATCGACAGCAGTGCCACTTACCGGGTCAAATTCTCTTTTCAAACCATCTACGAACTCCTCAGAACGAACCCCAATTTGGATCATGCAAATTGGTAAAGTGGTTTAAGAGGAGTACGAAAATAAAGGCTTGTACAGTCGATTTATATATATATATATATATATTTAGCTGACAATGAAAAACAATTTTACTTTTTAAGGTTCTCGATTTCAACAATAATATTTCTGAATATTAGTGATTGCAATCTACTTAAATAATAATAAATGAACAATACATTAATAAACAGTTTCGAGACAACTGGTTGTCTGGCCGGATGATAATTTTAGATATTAAATAGTGATTAATAATACGATTATTATTAATCACTATTTAATATACACAGGTAAACATTTTATCTTTCCTCGTACAGTTATTTATAAAAAGAACTATAAATTCAATTACTGTAAGAAATATAGGAGAGGTACATAGGGATTTGAGCGTTTTACTCCATCACGTTAGTTGAGGGTAGCTAAACAGATTAGTATTTATTATGATTCTGTTTTATAACACGCTATTAAGGACATGTGGCCGCATTCCTAAATAATAACCCTCAAAAGTCTCATTTTGCAAAACATCTGTCAGATAGAGAATTATAACCAGTGACCATTCCTTCGAAATCCTAGCTGCGATAAAGGATCCCGACTACATCTGTTGGAACCATTGGAAAAAGTTAAACAGCCATGCCAGTATAGGGCTGTTAAATGATCAAATTAATATCTCAAGCTCCCCATTACTTAGAATGTTTGGAGGTAGCGCTAGACCTAGAGCCAATACGCAATGAAAGTTTGACACGCTCGACTATTCCATATGACTATCTTTTTTCATTTTTACATTAGCTCTCCCACCACACTCTTCCATTCATCTCTTAATAAACCTTTTTTCGTTTTTGTAACTCCGATAACGCTTTAGTAACTACAGATTCAACATCACGGCCTCCCTACCATTATCATTTACCTTGTATGAATATTCAATGGATTGTATATGAAGTGAATCATTTTAGTGCATCCTTTGAAAGCAAACCATGCGTCAACATTATAGCAGGCAAGTGGGTGAACAGTTTTGGGAGTTTAAAAACTTGGATGTATAAATTATATAATTGACCTCAATGAAATTTTGTGGGGTTTGGCCTATTCTTGAATTCGTATTCCTATTTGTATGCCTATTCATAAATTTTCGTATTCTAAGAAAGAAAATATAAAAACCAGAATATTTAATCTGGTTTTAATATTAACTAGGAACTAACAGGTACGGGTAAACTTCACTACCCTTAAGCCAGGTCTTCATTTTATAGAGCTTATTTGCGAAAGGGATTATGCTTAAGAGCCTGTCTGAGTGTCCAAAAAGGACTCCAATGTAACATTACGTGTTCTTCCAGTGCAATCATAAAAGAGTTCACGGCGCCTCAAATACTTCAAAATTGTTCACCAGCTCTGGGAGCATTATAACAAAACAATGCTACAAGCCACAGAACAGTGTGTACATATGCGGTTAATATGTTTTCGGTTTTCAATGATATTATACCGATTACGTAGTCACAAAGTGTGACTGCTCGTACGTGTCACATATAGCGACTGTATAAAACGTGTGACTTTAAATTGTACGGTAATGAAAGCGATCGTCTCCACGGACCCATAAGCAAACTCTGGTGTTCCTGAACCGAGACTCCCTTCTAGAATAGAGTTATTTAAAAAAATGTTTATAGATAACAAGGAGCAATTGGGCAGGCGGTTGACCCGAGTGACTACCCCCGGCCTACTCGAGGCGCCTCGCAGATGCGTTGCCGGGCTTATAGGCATGAGTTTGCTCACGTTTCATACCAGATCCTCCCGTGTCGATAACCATATTTAGCGGATGAAAAATTAATATAAACATCATCCTCATTTAAAGCAGGCTGGAAGTAGAAGCGATACGTCAACGGGCCGCAAACACGCTGACATCTCAAACAAGTTGTTTTCCTTATCGCGTACCACAGCGGAGTACGACAAGGACGGCCTGAACTAACAGGGAGCAATAGAACCGTCTATTTATTTTGTATCAGTAAAACAGACTATACAATTTATCCAATTTGTATTTCTGTTCTAATACTGTTAGTTTGATGCGTCTTTAGACCTGAAGAGCAGGTTGGCTGGACTGAAATCCACTAAGGTGGCCGGTTTATACCCCCACCCCGCGGCAATCGTCCGCGTCGTGGTTGCTCCTTACAGGAGCTTTAAAAAAGGTTTACTGGAGCTGTAGCGGAAATATTAAGCATAACTCAAAATATACCGTCTTACTGTCTATCGTTATGCATGTCGACCGTTGTTCATTAGTTACGCTAAAACTCGAAAACCGCTGGACGGATTTAAATTCTGTTTGTTTTGTTTAATTTCTCTTATTGTAAGGAAGGTATAAAAGAAATAAAAAACGAAAAGTCGAAAGATTATTTATATGCAGTATTGGACGCTACTTCAGATAGATGGTGTTCGTACTAGACCTTTTGACTGACGTGCCATGTAAAATTAGTATTTCACAAAACATTAGGCCAGTGTCACATTTTATGGAAATGACATAAAGTAGATTGGTTCAAAAATTAGCAGCGGGTAAGACAACCACTGTCGTCCGCTACTTGCTAATAAAATTACATATCTGTAACTATTTTGTCTTGTCAAATATTTAGTAGGCTCTGTCTATATCGTAATGTGGAAGAAAAATGTAAAATGAAATTATTATAATCATGGCAAAAATATGACTGTTTGGAAACCTGCACACCTCCCGAGGGGCGTTGGGGTAAGCTCTAACGAAATTATGTGACATGTTAAATCCATTCAATACATATTAAAGAAATGAATAAATAAAAGTTTGCGAAAGCTACTTGAATTAGAAAGAAGATATTTACATATTTATAACGCATCCAGAAAAATATTAAAGAAAGCATGAAAAAGAACAACAAAAACCGAATCGAAATACATATGGTTATGCCTATTACTTCTTTCTGGTTAGTTCGTTCCAAGTATATAAAAACAATCCAAGTAGTTAAAAATCTACACGGGGTTTTAGTTCAAAACTATCTACTGTTGTAAATAAGAAAAAAGTATATATCTCTAAGGCTAAACCCCTGCGCTTCTTCGGATTCAATTGGTAGCGATAGATTGCGTCCAGAGAAAGATCATCTAGGATGCTTTAGACCTAAAAATATGCCTAAAGTGTGCGAAATAATTCATGGAAATTTGTATGGAGATCCAATTACGTCTGAAATATAGGCGTTTAGAGAATAGCTCAACGGTAGCTCGGACCGACTGACATTCGCAAAGTACTCAGTCCAAACCTCGACTATTTGTCGCACCTACTGTTAACATATTTAGTTGGCAGGAAAAAAGGGAATATTGCTTAAACGGTTTCCTAATATTGTATAAAAACATAGCATTACTCCTTTTAGCGTTTTTAAATATTACAGCATATTATAAAGTTCTTATCAAATATCAACAGGCACATTAGCTTTTTATCAATAATGTGCATGCAATTTATATATGAATGGCTTTATCGATAAAAATGTAGTCTTTGTTAATGCCATACTAATTTATTGAACCTGGAAACATGATTGTTATTGTGGTATTTCTCAGTAATTCGAGGGTAAAATGCCTGTCTCCGGATGTATGGAATAATTATAATAAACATAATTTGTTAGTCTCATCTTAATCAAAAACGATAGCAGAAGTGGGGGGAGAGGTATACCAGCGGAGTCCCGTGATTGACTGGTTGGCCGATGAAGCCTATGCTTCATTCCACTTATTGTGGTAGAACAGTTTCTTTTAATTAATCATCATTGAAGGCGTGGCCCCAAATTGCATATTTAAACTATTTAAGGAAAGTTTTAAGGCAAAGGCCAAATAACACATTTAATAAAGCAGAAGCATACGCGTTATAAAAGTGTTATGTCCAGGGCCGTAGCTACCACCGTATCACTCATATCGATGAGGGCCCCGAAAGGAAAAAATCCTAAAATGTTATACACGATATTTTAAACATTATTAATTTTTTTGAGAATAACGGTTGCGCCAAGTATTTTATTTAAAAATCATTTTACAAATATTAATTATTACAAAATATGTCACACAACACATCTTGAACCAGGGCCCGTCTAAAGCAAGCTGCGCCACTGATTCTTACTTACGTTTCCATTTTTTATATACAGTTATAATAAAAGTAAAGTTCGCCGCAAGTTTTTCGCCCCTGCAGACGTGTTGGTGCGACCGAAACCTGTGCTCGCATTTAACACAACTTTCACTGTAACCTTGTGACTTGTTAGTAGTTACCGATACACACAAATACGATGCGAAACATTTGGTTCCAAGTTAAAAACACGTAACCTATCATAGTATAGACGGTAATATAGATGTTACAGTCTAAAAATGCACGCCTAACGCAACGCAACGGTTGCTTGTGTGCGTGCAACATTTTCATTGTCAACTCAAACACAACCACGCACTGTGAGCCCATGATATTGACAAGCTGGCGTTTTTGCGTCTACACGCTATATTGAATGTAGAGGTTAATACTTTGGAGGGGCGTACCTTTTTAGGCAGTCTAGGACGTTTAAGACATTGGCTTTAAACGTATAACTATACATATCTATAGCCACGATGGCCCATCTACCATCGTGCCCTGCATGCCCTGACACCTGCACACAGGAGGACTTAATAGCAGCCTCTGAGCCTTCTGGGCCCCGACAATAGAGTGTTTGCCAATAAAGAAGAAGAAGAAGGCAAATCAAAAATTTAAAGAGTACCTGTGATGCGATTTTTAAACAGCTATTTCTTTTAGTTCATTGAATTTCCTAACTCATACCAACACCACCCAACCAATACCCAACAACAGATTAAAACAAATTGTATGTGTTTTTTTCTTGAACACATCAACCTTAGAAATCGTACATTACTTCTGGTTAGGCACACAAACACTTTTAATCCCCGAACTGCGATTATAAATCTGTCATAAATGAGGCAACACTGGAAGGCACCACTTCAAGATGTGTTAAGAATATCTGGCTGGAAGACTATTAAACTAGCGTGGTTATCCACGCTAGTTCATATCGACCACAAGTTTATACTTGTGGTCGTCAACCAGTATTAAATAAATTGATTACGACATTCTGCCTGCACCTAATAGTTTATGGAATGTATAGAAATTTGTCGTTTCATAATAAGAAGTGCTAAATTTTATATCTGCATATATTGAAACATAAACTTCGTGTATATTGGTATTTTTCAATATTTTAACCGTAACAGTGTGTATTTTATAAGACACCAAAAATAAAGTCTATAAGCAATTCATTTCCCATAATTGTAGAAGTTAGACGTGGACGGACTAACTTGAGAACAGACAGACAGGTAGAGCAAAACTTAGTGTTCCTTGTAAACAATGGTTAGAATGTACTGTAGTCATACAAGTAGGTATATAACGGTGATATCATAATAGAGTTATACTTTGTTACTAGTAATAATAAATGCTGTTTCAAGAGATAACGCACTTATAATAGTTAATGACAGTAAATAGCTATATTAGCAATCTTAGTTAATTAAGGAGTATATCAGAAGATTACAAACTATTTTCTGCTTTCTATATAATGTAGATAATGATGTAATAATTACGCTTACATCGTCCGGAGGAAAGTCGTAGCATTCTGCTATCTTCTGATATAATTCTTTGACATTGGAAAATCCGGAGATCAGTCCAAGAGGGCTTCCTTGCGCCTGTTGACAGTGGAAAACTAACTGTGACTTTTGAGCTCCATTGTTATTGTCCAGTCCGTTAGATTGGTTCTGTATATCTTCCACAGAGGGGGGCGGCACGGGGGGCGCGGAGTATTTTGGCGCCTTCTTCTTAAATAACGACATCACGAAAGAATAACGCTATTGAGAAGTAAATAAACCGATTCCGATGCTTTCAATATTACCACACACTCATGATACTCGCGATCGGAAAAATTATTAACCTCCACTGTCGCATACTTAACGGACGAGAACTACTAATGATTACCGACGCGTCATTGCACACGATAAGTTATCACTCGATGACGATACCGGATAAGATTACGAAATTCTAGTGTTTGTTCTATATTTATGGAAAGATATTTACACGACGAACGCAAGTGTTCACACGTCTGCGCGCTCGCTGCACGGCTGCCCGACTGAAGTCCGAGCCCGAGGTGTAGGTGTGAGAGATCCGAAGTATGCACTGTTAGAGGAAAAGAGCGCGATAATATGCTTATTAAACAAACTGCACGTCACCAAGTTTGGCATTCCTCAGTGTATAATATAAAAAAAACTAGTCGTGCACTTTAATGACAATGGCTAACATATTTTTTTAGTCCTAGTACAAAGTCGCTGGTTCATAATTTATATTTTTCACTAATTGTAAAGCTATATTGCTTTCCTTTCTATTGCTTTTCCTTGTTTTCAAAAATGATGGAATCCATCATCAATGACCACCTCCTTCGATACTTGGAGAAGCACCAGCTGATTATTGACGGCCAGTACGGTTTCCATCGAGCAGCTGGTGATCTTCCACCTTACCTAATACATCGATGGGCGGAGGCCATTGAGAACAAAGGAGAGGCGTCGGTCGTTAGTTTGGATATAGCGAAGCCCTTCGATCGGGTCTGGCATAAAGCACTTATATCGAAGCTGCCTTCCTACGGGCTTGCTGAGAAGAAATTATGCGACTGGATCACTAGTTTTTTGACAGATCGTAGCATCAAGGTCGTCGTCGACGGGTCCCAAATCTGTCAATACTGGTGTCCCTCAAGGCTGTATCCTATCTCCTACTTTGTTTCTTTTGTATACTAGTGACCTGCTGCAAACGGTATTCATTGTTATGCAGACGATGCAACTGGAGATCCCGTTTATACCGGTCGGTCGCTACTGAGTGTCGGAACAGTATGGGACAATATTGGTGTCGCGGTATGGGTCCCACTCACTGTAGCTAACACAGCTATACAGCCCAAAAGGTAAATTATGAAATAATAGTAAAACGAACGTACTCCTTTTTGCTATTATTTTACATTCTAGGGTCATTTTTATTGCTATCGTTTTTTTATTTTATCTCTAGGCTATAAGTTTAATTAAATACTTAGTGCCGCCATTTTCTAAAAACATTTTTTGGTAGATAAGTTGTATCTCCTGTTCAAATTTTTAAAACACGACAATAATAAAATTTCATACAACGTTGCAGGCGCGTTTTAAGTTCGTAACAACATCAGAGGATTGCATCGCAGATGCGTTGCCAGCCTTTGGATCAATATGCTCTTTTCTTGAAGGTCCCTAAGTCGTATCCATTCGGAAATGCCGAGGCTGGCTATTGATTCCACAGATAAATTGTGCGAGGCAAAAAGTTTCTACAAAAGCACAGTTGTGGAATTTAGAACATCGAGGTGATGAGAGTGGAATTTCAAATTTAGACGGTATGTCCTGTAGTAAAATTCGGCTGCCGGTGTAAGTTCGAACAATTCTTCCGAACACTCTCATTATATATGCGATAAAAGATGCAGTGAACCCACATCTCTCCACAATGCCAGAGGATCGAGCCGATCAGAAAGGGCTGGGTCGCCGACGATTCCGACCGCATATAAATATTAAATTTTGCCATCATTTTTTTTTTGTTTTTATGATAATCTTTTTAGTTATTGATAATGCAATATTTTTATTAAATAATTATTGGCTCCTTCCCTACCACGTAGAAGGTAGAGGCGGAAGGCGCGTTTTGTTTATGTGGTATGCCCAATAGGCATAATACCCGGTAATTTTTTAAATTATAATTCACGACTACTCTGTCCTCGGTCGTTTTGATGGATCTGATTGGGAGTGATTTATGCTACTTTTACGGCTGCGATGATGGTCTTTAGTGTCAAATCAATAATTAATTAATAGTCTAATCAATTTAGTTTTCGCTATTAAAATAACGTACAAAACATACAAAAGTTAAAAAATTTTTAATTTTCATTAATAAAAACTATTAACGAATATCGATTTGCGTTACAAAAAATGTCACCATTTCCTTTGAACTCAACGCATCAAAAAATAAAAACATCGTATATACGTAGAGGAAAAATTCTTTATAAATTGTACGAGAAGAGTTATATCCATAAACTGTTTGGTTTTGCAAGAAAAAATAGCAAAGCTAAAAGTAATAATTTTTTGATACGCTCAGTTGATGGCTGTAGCTCGGCCTACAGCTGCGCGGGCGTTGTTCGGATGCGATGTACGAAGAGAGCACCGGAAGTGAGTGACCAATACTGTCTGTGTACATTTTTAACATGTTTAGCGCCAAGCAAACATATTTTTTATTATCTAAAATTTTCATAATTTGAGTTTTCCACATCGGATTAGAAATTGGTCAGTATAAAAATATAAACAACATTAAAAAATAAAATCCAAACAAATATATCGCACATCTAGATTCAAAGGGGGTCAACTCAAAAAAACACTTTTTTTAGAAAACGCGAAAAACTGATTACTGTGTCCCTCTGCACCGCAGAAGTGTTCTGAGTAGAAATTATGATTTTAAACGCAGCTAGGACATGTTATAGGAAACTCGCGTTTTTCTCATGTATTGGGGCTAAAAATTGGATTTTTTGAGTTGTTTCCTTATTGTTAACCAATGTTTGTATAATTTTTTTATTATTTTGAGTTGTGCCTGTGTTGTTGAATCAAGTTCTTAGTTACCTCTCTTTTGATCATCACCAGAAATTTAAAATGCAATACAAATTTGTATTATTTATAATTAGTTCGAGTGATATATTGACTAGTGACCAGTAATAAGGAGTTTTTGGTATGATGAATTAGAAAAAACACACTACTAATAAGGAAATCAGTCAATATTGTTTATTAACAGTACCCTTAAATCAACCAATGACAATCTTATGTCAATTATATCTTTTTTATTAATATTTAATAAAATATATAAAATAAACGA
>JANCMC010042258.1:0-31833 GCA_024363005.1 Charaxes varanes | reverse complement strand
ATCGCGGGTTAAAGCTAGTAATATGTTTAAAATTTTACAATGCGATATGTATATGCAAACATGTTATGGCAGCCTCTCAATTTTTTTGGTGAATTTCTAAACAATAGACGACTTTCATCCTAATAATAGAGTTTTCAATTTATGGCGTAGAAAACCGTTATTTGTAGGTTACCTTTTATAGCCTTTCTATTAATAAAAGTGAAATCAAAATAAAGTGAATTTCAATTCATTTTAAAGTCACTTTAATTATTAAACTGTATATTTCTTTTTTGCACTTTTTCTAAAACGTTACTTGGTATTTTGGTGACTATGTAGTCTACTTAAAATATTCGTATATTTAATAATACCTTTAACTGAATTTTCAAATATTGTCTTGTATTTTGTTCCCCTAATTTATTTGTCACAGAGATCGCGTCACCGTGACACTAGCACTTTACGAAAACCCAATTCACACTTTAACAGCATTAGTGTGCCGAGAGCTCTAAGAAATTAAATTTCATATTTCACTTTAAATTTTGATGAAATTTAAAATTTTTACTCAAAAGCGTCAAAAAGTCACAACAAAATGTCAAGCACTAGTTTGGATTTATGCTGTCACATTGTATTTATTTGGAAGCAGAAATTTAGTTCGTACTTGAGAGAATTTTTCTGAATATTCTTACTGTAAAATTGCTCTCTTTGATTTACCTATTTGTTCTAGCATTTCAGAAAATGAATGTTTTCTTACAAGAGCCTGCCTGGACATGCTTATATAAAAGGGTTCCGTATCTGGTACACGATAAAAGTATTTATTAAATAACTTCAAAAGTTGCTGTGCGCTAAAATTAAATTTTCATTATACATTTTTAGAATGTGCTATCAATTTCATTGCAGCATTTCAAATCTCTACATCTAATAGTTTGGAAAACCTAGGGAGCGACTTTGCGGGCAGATTGATTTACGGTCTCATAGAAGGTTGAAGAGAGAAAAACTAAAAGGATCCCTTGTAAGACTACGGAACCCTAAAACAGGCGCAAATTACGGTTGGTTTACACAAACAGGTTGTGCTAGGAAATTTTTAAAAAATTGTCGATCTACAAATTTTCTGATGGCGACATATTAGGCGTAATAACGTAATGGTGTTTTTACGCGATTTTATTACTTTCTACGTATAATTGAGTTTTCTTTTTATTAAGTCAAATTGAAAATGATCAGTAGAAGGCGTGACGCTAACGGTATACGCCTTGCCTTCTACTACCTTAAAATAAATATGGATTATTTAGTACATGGATTTATAACAATTTAATAAGGAAGTATAACAATAAAATGAACTATAATTATTTATAACTATTTACAAAAACAACCACCAACATGTACAAGTTTATTATCCATACATGTGCCATTGAAGTGCTTCAATTGGTCGATTATGTATGCTATGTAATTGATAAATGAGTTTATAAGGATTTTATTCAATCCTATCTGTTTTTGTAGATCAGAGTAAACCGATACAGATATTTTACGTTTTAAATAGACGGACCAAAACGCCTACGTTAATTAATACCTTCCATTAGCATCACTTCGCTCCGCTGTGTCGCTCTAAACGCAATTAGTTGCCGTAGACTGAGACACCGCGACACCGCTCTACCTAAACATAATCCGCGCTGTAATAACATTAACCCGCTGAGTGTTCTTGTTAATTTACGCTTGATATTTTACTTTGAAGCTGGATTTTATGCGAGGAAAGTAAATTAGCGAAGATAGTACGATAGAGAAAATATTAGGACTATATGAGGTATGGAGGAGGAATACGGGTAAGAAGGAAGGCGATTTGTCTGAATGGTCCAATAGCGTTGGCTATGGAACCGGGTTTATACTAATAATAATAATAAAACCATTTATTCAGTTTACTTAACCTAATTACAAAATTTGCCTATATAAATATATAGGACTATAAGACACACGGACGTCTGTTCCTAAGGTAGACAACTTAATGCCTGCGTTATAGGTAACAGCCGCCTGTTATACGCAAATATTTTTTTGTTTAGGAATATATAAATACATACATATGGATAATACACCCAGACTCGAGATGGGATCGACTATAATATAATAAGTTTACTGGAAGTTACAAATACTATGTAATAGGACTAAACTTATCTCCTATCCAATAATCTGTTAACGTATATTCTCATGAATCAGGTATAACTGAACATATTATAATTAATCTAAGTTTGTTTTACTCTTCATACACTACATAACCAGACTGTTTTAATGTCAATATCAGTAATTACATAACTAGACTTCATCTCTAAGGTCTACATCTTAAGGTTTAGACGTTTAGAAAAGAAAAGACTGTAGGGACACCGGGGCGGTGTTTACTCGTCTAATTTCACCTGTCGCAAGTGCCGCCGAGATTGTCACTCACGAATCGGCTTATATAGCCATGAATTAAAGTACTTAGCAGACTGTGCATAAATATCATCTGTAAAAGATGTTTATGGCTATCAGGTCCACAGTACTCAGTATATTACTTAATAGCTATAGACGCTTCTTATGCTAAATTTTGTTACTATTTTTCCCTCTTTAATGTGACACATACTTTCAAGTTGATTTCATGAATTCTCAGAAATCCATACCCCCAAACATGCGCACCATGAATTGACGTATTTGTGTTTCAAAAGTTGCCATTTATTTTCTGATTTTACCCAATTATGCTACAGTTATTAAAACGATTGAGTTTTTCTGTTTAATTTTAAAGTATATTTCAGAAGATGATTTATTATTGTTACCTGTTAAAAGGACGTGATTTAGACATTTTTATTTTCGACCGTATATCTTCAATATATCTGTCGTTTCACCTGCCCTAAGTTATGTGTGAAAATAATATATTTAACAACAATATTGTATAAAATGTATATAAATATATAAAAAATTCTGTTTTTTTTTTAATTATTGATTTTATTATTGTACTCCAAAGGGCACCAAAAAGCACTATTTGATAGAATAAGTAAACTTATAATTGGGCTTAGGAAAGGTAAGTGCACTTTAATAAATAATGTATACGAGTACATCATAAATATATACTTAACGTTTAATTTTCAAGCTTTCTATTTGTTGAATTACGACTTTTAGAGTTATAAGTCCGATCATGATTTCCTTTATCTTTCAAGGTAAATACACGCTTATCAATGTATATCATTCACGTATCGATCAGATAACAAATTTGGATAACAAAAAATTTATTTTATTATGTTCTTATTGAGATAGTGCCGTTAACTAAATTGAAAGATTGTTACTATTTTTTGTAGGTCAAAGCTTTCTTTGTTAAAGCAGTATATTTGCACTCGGTTTGGATCGAGGTTATACTTTTGTTTTCCCTACAAACTTTACAAAACTTAATCAAATTTACGAAATTATTTCTTAGTTTATCTTATTAACTATCAATTTCCTATAAATTATCGAGGCACTCATAGTTGTAACGTCTTAAAGTTCGACAATGACGAAACGTTCTGTGACGATACGAATGTTGTAACATCAAATTATAGCTTTTACTGGAGTTGAAAATAAAAGTATGTATGATGTATTAATAATGTGAAAATAGTTTGGAAAATCCAAAGTGCATGCCTCATAACGCCAACCTACGAAATTAGGTTGTTCATTGATTATAAATAGAAGACACCAACCATTTCCAGAAGGGAACAACGTGCCGTAATTCTGAAGCTAATGATAAAAAAATAACGTGCTACGTTGACTAATTCGAATGTGATCGTGCCAAATCCACACACACATACATCCGGTCATCCAAGGAAATATTTTTTTAATCATTTTTTTCTTATACTTAATAAAATAATTATCATTCCGACGTAGCATAAGTGTTGAAACACCACTTTCAACTTAATTTGTGTATTTATATTTATCAACAAGTGCCATACCAAAGGAAAATACAGTAATTTGTGGTTCAGGAAGTGACAATAAAACACTCCACAAACGCTTCGTGTTATACGGCATGCAATGTCTTGTCTTTATAGAACGGCGTCAATAAATTTCAATACCAGAAATCGATCATTATTAGAAAACTATGGCACTTTGAATATCCACATGATCGTGCTACAGTTAAAGAACTATGCAATTATTATTTATATAAACATTTCGAAGGATAAAGATTTAGGTGAAGCACTCGGGCGGCACTAGCTTTCAAATAAAAAGAATCAATAAAATCGAAAGTTATGAGGTAAGAATTAAAAAAAAAGTCTAATTGATCAAACCCTTCTATTTTTGATGTCGGTTAAAATGACAAACATAAAAAGCTGACATGATCAATTAAACAGTCATGTTGTTGTGTAATTAAAATGTCGCCATAGCATAATATAACAAGCTGCAATTTTCTCACAATTGTAGCATTTATCTATATTTATATTCGGGCACGGTCACTGTTTATACTTTCTCTGTTATTAATTATTGAATTAATTCTATAGTCTCTAGTAATGTTGCAACACTGTTGTAGATCGCACGTTATTTACAACTCAGTGTATAATTTTTCAACAGTGATGTAAACTAGATTTTTAAATATTACGTTGCTATAAATTTCAGCTCCAGTACTCGTTGCTTTTTGAAAAAAAGGGAGTGGAGTAGTCGATAGATGAATAGATTGATGATATCATAAACAAATTTGTGAACTAGAATGTCGATTTTCATCTTTTTATACTCTGGTAATAATTTTTTGAGTTAAAACTTCTTTAAACACGTTAGGCACTTTTTATCATAGAAAAAAAATTGTGTGTTAAAAAAAACTTCGTTATTACACGTTCGTGTTGCATAGAAATCACATGTGGCCTTCGTCATATTGGTTTATTGAATGTTTGTATCGGTAGGTATATATTAATGATGGTAATATAATACTATAAGTGTGTACGGAAAAGCACGCTGTTCACAAATTAAATGGTGTCAATTAGTAATTAAATGTAACGTTTATTTATTTATAGAGGTACTTAACTGGGATAACGCTAGGAAGAAGAAGAAGAATTATATAATGAAAGGTACATGTACATGTAATGAATTTAATTTTTTCCTTTGACTGCAAACATAGAAACCTTAAGCATTAAGCCTTCATTCGCATAAGAGTTAAAAAATGCGTTGCGTTAAATCTCGGCGTTGGCGCTTTTTCAATATCGTCGATACGTAAATATATATTATACATATGTATGTAGCGTTGTAAATAGAACATGCTTGATAAAAAAACGTCGCGTTAAAAAAGAGCCGCTGTGTGAACAGGATCTTGAGAATCCATAATAGAACACATTGCGCTCTATTTGAATGCTTTATGAACGCGCGTCAAAAAACCTCTCGTGCGTCTTTGGTGCCAATTATTTTACACCAAACTACATGTTTTTTTTTACGTTACAAAGGGCAAACGAGCAGGCGGTTCACATAAATTACTACTGACACCGATAGACATCTGCACCACCACGATGCTAGCAAATACGTTGCCAGACTTTAATGACGAGATAAGGCCAGCGGGAAGTCTCACAAACCGAACTAAACGCGACAACAATACTATCACTTGACGTGACAGCATTGACGCCACTTCACGACGATCTTATGTAAGAAATAAGTACTGGTACCTAGACGCGCCGGCACATTTCGGCTGCAGACCATAAGGACTGCAATCGTGGCGCTAACTCTAATTAAATTAATAATTAGAGGTAACGCCCTTTAAAAATATGATATAATTTTTAAACAACTTAAAATTCACGGTCATTGCTTATAAAAGCCATTATAACTTTAACTTGAATTTCCGCAATAGCTGCATATTTCAAAAGACACCACAGACTACGCGCGCCTAAACTACAACATGGCGCTCCATAAATATTAAAAATATTACATTCAAACCAATTTAAAATTCCATATTCCGTTCCCCGAAACCCTTCGCCGTCACTCCACAGACGTTCGGCAGTACAAAAAGTAAAATTACATCCGCCTGAGACACCATCTCATTTCTAACGGATCCTCAAGTTGCCAATGACCTGTCGCTTTCGTTTCCAGCTTCCAAGGCGAATTTTATGAATATTCCAGCCAAATTTGAAGCGGTCTGCCTTGAATGTATACATATTAATATAGTACTGTCTACCGGAAAAAAAATCTTTGAGTTACTGCATTTGATTATTTAGGATTCTATTTCGTGGAAAATCCTTCCTTCTTCTTTGTAGAAGACTAGTGTTGTGCTCTTGTTGATGAGTATGTATTTTGCAATTAGGTAGCCATTTGTTTCTCTTTTTACGAAAACAAGGGACAAACGGGCGGGGGATCACGAAAGTGATTACCGACGACCATGAAGAACTATGACACCAAGGGCTCGCAGATGTCGCGTTGCCGGCCTTTAACGAATGAGTATGCTTTTTGGTGTACTCTTCTTCAACTTTGCGATGCATGATATGCGGCATCAACACCATCAGCCTAATACAAGCTTTTAAAATATATTAGGAATATCTCTAATTATATACTAATGTATTTCAGGAAAAATCGAAAAATTTTAAGTAAACCTGTATACTTTATACCGGAGTTCCTATGCCCACTTTCTAGCTCCAAATCCCGAATACCATGTAAATACAAAGTACTTGTTACTCGTTCAAACGAGACCAAAATCGACGCGGCTATGTCGTTTATACCAGAGTACCGCTCACCTTCCAGCTACATCATCAGACCCTGAATACCATCGTAAAATAAAGTATTCATCAAGACGAACCATACGAGCTCAAACTCGAAGTGGTTATAATGTTTTATAAGGAAGTTCCTATGCCAACCTTCCAGTTTCAGCATCAGATCAGCTCTATGTCATAATAATGCACTGTCATCCGATATTTTTATGTAAATGTGTGCGAAATTTCAGCCCAATCAATAGAAGATATCTGCTCCATAATTGAGTTGTAGGATTCCATCCGAACAAACAGACCTTGCAGATGAAATAAAATCATTATATATTAGAACGAATAGCATGTCACAAGAATGGGTGGTCAATAAATACTAACATTTCCTATCTAACAACACTTTATGAATAATACTTCTAAATTGCGATGAGTGTATTAACGTCACAGTCCATCAGTTGAGATCGTGTTCAAGCACTAATTTATTGATAGTAAAAATAAACAGCAATCATCAAAGGTAAGTCGTAAATGATCACTCAGGGCTAGTTATGCTTTGTAAACTTGTTTTTGATACCTATTCTTCAAGGAACCTCGTGCGAATGCATAATGGTACATAAGGAAAGAGTGATACCTTAAGAGTCGTATTATTAACAAGTTTATTTTATTATTTTTTTTTTATGTTACAAATGGGCAGACAAGCAGGCAACAGGCACCGAAGTGCCCACCGGCGCCCATGGACACCTGCAAGACCAGAAGGCCAGCAGATGCGCTGCCGGCCCTTAATGACGAGTTTAGGCCACCGAGAAGTCTCACAAACCGAACGAATGAACATTGCAATAGAGTTCGAAGCATTATTCGCCTGCAAATCTTATTTAGTAGTAACGAATACACTAGTTATTGCTATTATATTTTTACAGGCGTCTTAATAATTTACTTCTAGTTTGAACTAATACTTTCGGACAAAAGGGACTGGACTGTCTTATTTACGGTCCACTCCCTAATTTTTCGATGCCAGGACTTTCTACGCCTACATACCTCTCTTTTTTACAGCCGATACTTATTGTGCCGCAGTATGTGCCCCAGGTTTGATACTTTACGCTGCCTGATGGTTCTCACAAACTCCACTTTCTTTCACATATTAGCAAGAACCTCGGTGTTATGTCATGTCCGTCTATTTTAATCCGAGCATCCTTCTATAACTCTTCATCCCGAAGGCTTCAATTATTTTCCGCAGGTCTTCTAATAAGGTCCAAGTTTATCCTCTGAGTCAAGAAACTGCTAGCGTTTGGGTCACCCTAAGCATCTATCAGCCGTTAGCCAATTCCCGATATAGATAATAAGTTCCGGGTCCCCAAGAACTAGGGTCTCTTCGCCTAAACAACAAAATAGTATTCCATGGAAAACAAATTATCAAATTTCTTTATTTTGATGTTTTCCCGAAAGAGCTACGTAAATATTTGTCTCCTGCTACTTTTACTATCTTCTATTTACTATTAATATTTAGCGTGTTACAGAATTGGAAAATAAATTTCTGAGAAACTAGACAGCCGGCGCGTAACGGGTACTTGAGACTTTCTTCCGAGCAGCGATTACGAAAGACTACAGTAGACCTAGTACGATTATGAGATAAAGCTGAATAAGATGAAGGGTACTCCGTAAGAACACCGTTAAACATCAGCTCTTTAAAAAAGATAAAAAGCAGACCTTCAGTCCGTGATACACTTATAGAAGAGAAATGTAAGCAAAGAATGGTGGGAACCATTGTTAACGCAGGATAAAACTGGCGTAGACATAAGAGACCTCAACATCAAAATAGATAAAAAACAAATATAATGAAGGAGAAGATCAATTGACGGATACAGGAGTGCCTGTGATCTGTCTAGTACACTGTCAGAAACTCGTGCGGCTAGTGATTAAATTCGTGGCATTCCTATTATTGCACCTAAAAGCAGTTCAGTTGAATGAAAAATGAGAACATTAGTCATACGTAAAGTAGTTCTAGGATTCTTTATAAGAAATAACTGTTTAAAAACCAGATCTGACCAAGCCTAAATGTACCAAGAAACGGGATTAAAGCATATAAAAGGCACCCTGAAATTGCATAAGTGAACTGACCGGAGCTAGAAACAAAGCGAATTTGCACGCTGTGTTACTTGGTTTTTGTCCAAATCGTGTTTTGAATACAGGATACTGAAGATCTAGTGTTATATCTCCATTAACATATTAATTGTTCACCGCTATTCAATTATTCGACGACATTGATGGTTTGTTTCGGTGTTGCCGAATAGCATATTTTAAGACCAACAAAGCATCACTTATAAGAGGCGCTAGCATTCGAAAAATGACAGTCGTCTTCCGTGAATCCGCAAGAAAGATGACTCCTAAAGTAAGTGTTTTTTCTTTCATAATTATTAGCAAAGTAACGAATATTCATACCCCATTACTAATAAAATCTCCTATCTTGGCAGATAATAATACATTTTAGCATATAGCATCTATTCTGTCATTTTTTATAACCACGTTGGTCTCCCTTATAACCTAGGGACATTTTAGAAAATATATTATTTCTCAAAAGCTTGAATGTGCGTAGATTTAAGTATGCAGCATGGATCCCTTGTCATACACTGTGTTAGTCAGGACTTTTTAAAAGAAATTTGATTTGATAATACTGTTGGAATTTGTATGTTTGCTTTGTTTTAGATTAAATTATCTGCTTTAATAGCTACTATTGGCTGGTTGGGTGGTATAAATGCGGCTGCTTTTTCCAATGTAGTCGTCCAAAGGAGTGAAGTGGTTCCCGTGGAATATATCAACTATAATCCATCATACCCTTACTCGGATTCTCAACTAGGTCAAATAGTTGATGTATCTGGCAATACTGCAAATTTACCAGCGGTGCTATCCCCTTGTGTGGCGCCCTGTGTTATTCCAAATTCACCTGTGTCTGGTATAGTACAGTTGCCACCAGGTAATGCCAAAATTATCGCCTACAAGCCACCAGTACCCAGTGTCCCTGTGGTAGTCACAAATAAAGAGGTAAATTTGTCTATTTTCTTCAATATATTATTTGAATATGCTTAATTGAATTCATAATGAAAGTGACTTTAGAAATACGCCATGTCTAAGGTCGTTTATCTTTAGACAAATTTGCACTTTTTAGTACTTTACAAGTTTACAATAATACGCCTGTCAGACAATTCCTGCAATTCTTATGTTCCCAGCAAATATAAAATTATTTCTAGGAGTAAGTGCCGACAGAAAAACAGGGTCATCATTCTAATGTTGTACTTATTTTACATCAATGCGAACACGTATAAGTATGTAATAATAATTAATTCAATATGAACAAAAGTAGTATATGGAAGTTCCCGATATTCAATTACAAAGGCAGACCGATATCTCGCCCGTGGCATTTGTTCCTATCTCAAAATTGGCTGTATCTATCCGAAATTATCGCTATCCCAATTTCTGCTCTGCTCCCGACAACTCAAAGACGTTTTCGGCTTGAGATGTAACATCTTTGAGTTGAGAAACCTTTGATTGGATATCCTAAACCGATGTTGCTTACCAATTACTTAAGCTAAGTGATTGTCTTATGTAGGCACAGTTTCATGCAAATAGAAGATGGTATAGTTTTGCAATTTCCTAGTGCAATTGCCAGTTTGTACAATTGGATTCCTACCTTGTCTGAAGTTTCTGGTAGGTTCCTATGAAATAAAATTATCGTACCGGTCATACAATAAGAAACAATTCCATCGAAATAGTTCTTTGCATGCAAGCTACTCTTGCAGCTGTAGTGGTAGTTTAAATGGGGTTTAATTGTTTAGAGACTTTATTTACAAGGTTCCAAACGTAGTCATAAATATATTAGACTAGCTGTTTTTCGCGTTTCTTCCGCATAAAATTGCGAGCGACCTTACACCTCTTTAGTCTGGCCTTATCTACTAAGTACTAACTACATTCTTGCCAAATTCCATAATTGTACGTCTCGCCGTTTTTGAGATTTCCTTACCTTTCGCTTTTGTCTATATTCTATACTAATATATAAAACTGAAGAGTTTGTTTGTTTACTTGAACGCGGTAATCTCAGGAACGACTGAACCGATTTGATATGATTTAATTTATTTCAGTTTTAGATAGCTCATTTATTGCAGGTTATAAGTGGCTACTAACTCCCAACTTATGGATAATTACAATAACAGAAAGGTTTGGAAATGCTTTAACGGTAGTTTGAAAAGAAGGGGGACTCCGCAATGAGGTTGAGCGAGGCAGGAAATTCTTTGCAAATCTGGGGAAGTCAACTATTCATTATTTAAATTATTTGCGGTTTCCTGTGGCTTCTTTTTTTTTTACTCTTCGAGAGACTTACTTTAGTAGGGTTTCTTGTCGTGTAGCATAAAGTGTTACGTGCAAAAAAAAGTTTAGTTTTTCCTGATTGTATTAGATTTCTACAAAGTGAAGTCTGAATTTAATCGAAAACGATAAGAGATATCACTTTAAATAAATACTACAATAAGACATTGTATAATATTGTTCACGAATCTCAAACGTAATTCCAGCAGAGAAATATAGATCATTTTACCAACGCCCGATGTTACAACCGTATTTCATCCTGGATCTCATGCAGTAATGAATCTGTCTACGATGTGTCGATATTAGCACTTCAATATTTCAGTTTTATTACCATCGGAATATCTACAGCTTACATTTCATCTATCCTGTCTGTCGTTCGCTGAATCTGCAATGATGTAATTTGTAGGTTGATTGATAGTAATTAGCATAGAAAGGCCCTAATCAAACGTAATTCAATTGGTCCATCATCATCAGCAACTCATAAGTAATTCCTTTGTCCTTGTCAAAAAATATCTATATTTTCGGGTTTCTGAAGGTTTTTAAATCATATTTTTTTTTTATTAATTTCCGTGGCATCATCCGAACCAGGGTTTCGGCTGAAAAATAGCTCTGTATGCTTTTTCATTCTAAAGAGCATGCAGAATTATATTGAGCCATCCATACGTGGCTAATTATAACTGTAATATGGATGTAATTTAATTGACAACGAGCCTAGAATAAAGATATTATCAAATAATTAATCAAAACGTTTCGGGAATAAGGGATCTCGGCCAGGAAGTATTTCGTCCGGAACTTTAATGATGGCTCTCAATTTGACGTCAAGTCCTTCGAGTGTTCACCAATATCATGTAACTCGGGCATTATTAATAACTGTTTGGGAATAACTTTGTTGTTCACTTTATTTGTGATCTAATGGATACTTGCAAGGTTAAGTTTTAGAATAATATATACTGGACTATATGACACACGGACGTCTGTCCCTAAGGTAGACAACCTTATGCCTGCGTTAAAGGTAACAGGCGTCTGTTATACACATTTTTTTTGTATAAATATATATACATATTTATAATATATTCAGACTCGAGGCGGGAATTGAACCCACGAACCCCGGACCGGAAGGCAGGTTCACTGCCCACTGCCCCAACGGGCCAGTCAAGATGTTTAAAATTAGAAGTATTATTCGTTTTGCAAACTGTTTTACGTGCATTTAACATAGAATTTTTTTTTATAAGATTAATTTGAGGCGTATCTAATATTTTCGTTACGCCTGCAGTTAAGTTTATTACGATATAAGATCTTCTTCTTTTTCCTCGTACCTTTTTCCCAGCTTTATTTGGAGTCGGGCCATCTTGTATGCTTGCGCCAAAATTTTTTATCTTGGGTTATCACTTTGGGGATGTATTTTTTATTCAAGTCCCTTTCGATATTGGACCACGACGTCCGCCGGCAGCGGGGCAAAATCTCAAGCCACCGGTGCTTAGGGGTCCAGAGAGAGGAACCTCCTCACTATACATGCCGTCTCAAGCAATACCGCCTTCTGTATCCGACCTTTGATCCAACCATCAAGCGATATTGTTAGAAATGAACGAATTGAACCAACTATTTGGTCGACTATACACAATTGAAGTACATCTATACTAATATATAAAGCTAAAGAGTTTGTTTACTTAAACGCGCTAATCTCAGGAACTGCTGGTCCGATTTGAAAAATTATTTCAGTGTTAGATAGCCCATTTATCCAGGAAGGCTATAGGCTACATAATTATCTAAACGCTAAAATATTTAACCTAATTTTAGGCGGACGAAGTCGCGGGTTACAACTAGTTCTTGATAAAGTAAATGAAAGCCGACAAGCTTCAACCCGCGACTTTCTCCGCGTTGTTTTCTTCCACTTTCATAAAAAGTCCCTATTTCACCCCTTTCAAATTTCATTTTCGCAACAAAATGTAGTCTATGTACACCTCCAAGGTTCAATTAATCTGTACGTAACGTAAATTCATTTCTATGAAAATCGGAACAGAGAGAAACGTGTATGTAACAAAAAGTAGCTATAGTTCTTCTCCAAGGTTCAATTAATTTGTGTGCCAAAGTTCAACAAAATCGGTTCAGCGGTTTAGGCGTGGAAACTTGGTATACAGAGTTACTTGCACAACGATATTATTCACCAATGCTATGTGCTAAATTACTGAATCGAGATAAACTGCATTATATATCGTTCAATAACACTTAATGGATGTTCACACGAAATGTAACTTCATTTCTATGAAAATCGGAACAGAGAGAAATGTGCATGATAGAGAGAAATATGGGCGTGCAAATGCGTGCCTGAATCTAGTCGTATTTTGAATTCAAATTGAGATCTATTTCAATGTTAATGCTGCGAATTCAATATTTGCGATTTTATGAGAAGTTTGCGCAAATATGTGGTTTAAATGCACTGGTAATTTGGATTGATAAATCTAGTCCGTTATCCTTTAAGTGAGGGAGACGATTGAATGCAATAAATTAAAAATTTTAGAACACCTCCGACACAATATAAATAATCTATATCTGCATTAATATATATTACTGAAGAGTTTGTTTATTCGTTTGCTTGAACGCGCTAATCTCGGGAGCTACTGGTCCAATTTGAAAAATTCTTTCAGCGTTAGAAGCCCATTTATCGACGATGGCTATAGGGTATATATCATCACGCTAAAATTGAATCTATTTTTTACCTAATTTTATGCGGATAAGGTCGCGGGCAACTAGTAATCTATATGATATATAAAGGCAAAAGGTCCCCCATCACGAAATCTCGTAAACTGCGTGACGTACAAAAGTGAAATTTGGTAACGGATTTTTCGGCTCTGGCAAGTTTTTACCCAGACGAAATCGCGGGAAACACCTAGTTCAAAATATAATTCGTCTTGAGCCCACTAAACATCATAAAGTTGACGAACCGCGTAAATTTCTACCGCAGTACCCTACCTTTTTTAGCATGGGACTAGACGGTAAGGGTGGGTACCCTTACCGGCTAGTCCCTTCTCCGCTACAAGGGCCAACGATGGGTTATGTCGGGCTCCAACCGACTAAAATCTCTCGGTGGTTCCTCCTTACCCCTACGCGGCGGAGACGTGGGAAGGTCTTGGAATCTACCACATCTTCGCCAGCGACGTCCTTTACGGAGTCACCTCCTTCCAGACTGCTTCACCCTAACTCCATGGAGCGGCGTGCTAAAACAGGAATCACGCCGCAGGACCTCTGCTTGGCAGCAACTGACGGTCCGCGTCAATCGTTGCCATAGTTCCTCTTAGGGAGGAATGCACCGGTCGAAGGGAGGTTCTCTCCCGCCTACTGCACTCCTAGTAGCTACTAACTACCTCGACAGGCCTGAACAAACCTTAATCAGTCCATTCGTACATACAAACACTTCAAACTTATATGCCCCTTTTTTAGGGGCTGGGGTGATAAAGGATTAAGCCCTTTAATACATCTAATGTTGATAATACGTAATATACTGAAAGCGATATTAATGTTTCCAATACATTTGTTCCTAAACGCGTGTATAAAGGCCATTACTCAACAATAAATCTCACATCCGGGTCTAATAAATTACTGTAACAAATGTTTTTCAGTGGTCATATCGAGCTGCTGTTTGCAGATAAATAGTCTAATAATGTTTTTTTTTTTTAAATTACTACGGACTATCTATCTATGTGTCTGTTTGTCCGACTGAATATCTGTTTATCTGTCTGTCTGTCCGTCCGTCAATCCGTCTATCTGTTTATCTGTCTGCCTGTCCGTCCGTCTGTCCGTCTATCTGTTTGTTTCTCTGTCTGTCTGTCTATTTATCTATATACTAGCCTTTAATTGCCCAGCTGGACATAGGCCTCCATTTGCTTCTGCCACTCTACCCTATATCTCGCAACCCGCATCCAAGGTTGTCGGTAGCATCGATCGGTGGACAGATCTTCCGCCCCCCCTCTCGGACTGTCCCAGGGGTATTTTTCTTCATATAACAATCCTCAATATAACGAATTTCTCGATTTAACGATTTTTTCAAAAACCCTGTCTGGACTGTCTATAAAAGCTAATGAAAAGAATACACTTTACAAGAATATATTTATCAAATCCTTTTTTATAAAGGATGCAGAATGTAGATTGAAAGCACTAACCTACCTCTATATAACGACTTTTTCAACCTATAACCCATAACATATTCTATCTATAAGTCCCACTTAATTGTACTATAGTCATTTAAGTTTGGACGGGTTCAAACAAGTTTATCTTGTTAAAAGGAATCTAACCTCTTCACATCAAACTTTTGTAACAAATTAAGCAGTGTAACGAATATTTTTGTAGTCCCTTGAGTTTCGTTATATCGAGGTTGCACATATATACATGTTTACATTACTTATAATAAGTATCATCACCTTATCTCCTCCTTCCACCGGTACTGTTAAATGCCTGCTGGTAAGTAAGGGGCTATCTATAAATGATTTCACACGTTTAAGGGGGGGGGGGGGGGGGAGTCTCACCAAAATGTGATCTGGTTATTAACGTTCTATAAATCAGGATGTTTTATAATACAGAATTATAGATTTTTAAACATAAAAACTAATATTCATGTAGGAATGATCCAAGCAATCTTTTGCAAATTTGCGATATCCTATTAGATTAATTTCTGCTCCAAGAACACTGTTCAAGTCAGAAAAACGCTCCAAACGATCGGCATTGAGATTTGAAATAGACTTCCTGAAAATGAACGAATCGCAAACAACATTAACTTATATATTAATACATGAAGCGAAAACATTAGGTACCACTTTACGAAAATTGCGCCGGCGAAGGAGTATGAAATTTGGAATTTTAGTGCATACAGAGGAAGGTGTGCGAATGCTAATAGTTATTTATAATATGCAATATGTAATAATATATTAAATTATTAAAACGAAAACCACACGCACACAAATGCTTGACGATTTACACACACATGTGTAATATAACGATGTCAAAGCGTAATCGTGACAACCGACTGTTATATTAATTGTCAAATGTTATTTTTCTGTGAATAGAACAATGTATGTCGTTCGCAAAAAGGTTTGTGGGCGAATTTCGACCAGCCTGCAATCTCTAGTTACATTTAAATTAAATAGATGGCTTGTCTTAAAGGCGTTCTATCATTACCAGGAGTTTTTTGTGAGTGACACTTTATTGTCATGCCGGAGTATGACATAGCTTCATTTGAATGATCATGTAGTGTCGCCGGGTACTTTGTGTAGCGGCGCAAAGTTTTGTAGAACTTTGTTGTCTTCAAGGACAAAAATGTACAAACACTAGAGCTATGTTTGGCTCCGGCATAATAATAATTAAATGTATTTAAGAGAATTTAAATCGAAAAATTGTGATAGCATTTATTGCAGATTTTAATTTAAACATTCTTACGAATTTTCCTTGACCCGTAATGCTAATTTACTAAACTAAATGATTATTATTATTATTAATTAGGATTACTCCCCCAGATCGTACCTTAACAAGGTCCCAACATCCACACTCCAAGAGATCAACCAGGGCATCGTTCAGAAGGAGGAACAGCTTCGGAAACAGGAAGCAGAGCTGAAACTGTACCACGCCTGGAGGTTACGGCAGCCGGAACTGCGTGCTGCAAGCTCCTACATAGCAAATGGAAAATTAAAATCTGCTTGGTTAGTTGGCTTTTATTCGGTTCTAGCTGTAATCCGCGACTTTAGACAGTGATTTTGTTAAATTTTTAGGTGTTCTTTTTGTGCGGAATCCTAATTATTTTTCTAAAACAAAAGTAGCCTATGTTCTATGCTCTTTGCATCACCAGCTATCTGCCAGTGAAAGTCTCGCCGAAGTCGTTCTTGCTGTTTCGGAGATTAGCCGGAACAATCAGACATACAAAAATGTTCTAACTTGCATATTGGTGACATCAATTGACGGATTTTATACAATAAGCGCTAAATGTTTTGTTTAAATTTGAAACATTATAATTTGCTTTCGTTGCTAAGCAAAAAAATAAAATCAATTCGGTTAGTTTAATGAAGTGTCATTAACTCTTAAAAAAATAACTGAAGGCTCTTCTTAACACTCAAAAAATAACTCTTCAGGATGGAACAAATCGTAGAAAAAGAGATGCAGAAGAAGAAAGAAGAAGAGGAGACGCGTACAGTACTGAAGGAAAGAGATGAGGCGCTGCGCCGCCAGATACAAATAGAAGAAGAGAGGCTCAGAGAGAAAGAGTTTCAAATGAAGGTAGGCAGGTTTTCTCCAAATGCGCATAATATATATAAAATTCTCGTGTCACGGGGTGCGTTGTCAAACTCCTCCGAAACGGCTCGACCGATTTTCATGAAATTTTGCGTGCATATTGGCTAGGATTGAGAATCGGTCAACGTTTCAAAGTATCGCGCGCTGTCACCTATTGAGTAAGAAAATAAAGATCCGTAGCCGTATCCGCCCTAACAATTTTATTATTGTATACTTGTTTATTTCGCAAAAATAATGTAAAAACATATGGAAGAGCGGGGCCACCTGCCACAAGTACTGGTAGCGGTACCAGTAACTTATAAGGATGGTACCAATTTCTGTTCATAGTTTATTTTGATATATTAGGACGTTTTGTAGTCGAGTTTTTAAGGAAAATGTGAACGGTTAAATATTTTTTAAGTATGTAAATTATATACTATATGATAGTAAAAGAAAAACATTTAAGAATACCTGATGTAAATTTATAAAATTACGATTGACTACAATTTCTGAATACCAGAACGCATCTGCGAGCCCTCTGGTGTTACATCGTCCATGGGCGTCGCTAGTCACTTAGGTGAACCGCCAGCCCGTTAGGCCCTTGTTTTATAAAAAAAAAGTTACTAATAATTTTACAATAAATAAATTCAAATTTACCTGTGAATGGTTACTGTATCAGCACTAAAATGTGTTTTGTCAAATCGTAACACTAGAATATATAACGTATCAGTATCTAAGATACTTATCAAACTTTCGTTGATATGATAACAATAAAAGGTCGCTATCAGTAAAAATCTCAAAATACTTCACTTTAATAAACATATAATTTATTAACCTTGCGACCCCAAGCTGGTTCAAATTACCCGTTCAAGGTCGCAGTTACTATGCAGTTTGGATACTGTTCCCAAGAATGTATGGAATTTTTTTCTTCTCGACGTTGTTGCTTGCACTATAATGAGTGATATTCCCTCAGAAGAGGCTGACATTTTTTTCGAGTTATGAATGCTACAATAGGGCATTTTGGAGAATTTCGAAGTTAACACTAACTTACAAGGATTTCTGTAGAATTTCTGTCTGTATACAAGGATTTCTGTATTAAACCAAAAAAAAAAAGTAACTAGGAAGCGTCCAGGGCAATCGTTGCGCGATCGCCCGTCCGCTTCTAACCTACCAGCAACAGGATTACATTTCGCGTAAAATGAGTGATATTCCGTCGGTGGAGTCTGACATTCCGCGTGAAACAGTTATTCTTTTTGTTTTAATACAGATGATGTTGACATTGATTTCGAAATCCTCCAAAATGCCTTATTGTAGCATTCATAACTCGAAAATTTTACGAAAGAAAATTCAGCCACTCTCGACGGAACGTCTCTCAGTAGAGTGCAAAAAACAACTTTGCGAAATTAATAATAATGTGCATTTTAGGAAAAGTAACCAAACTGCATAATTACTAAAGTTGTAGTTCCTTCAAATCGTCATTTCCACTTCTGAAATTAATTTAGATTTAGATTCTGAAATGAATTTAGATGAATTTAGATTCAAGCATTGTAATTTTAACCGTAACTGTAACTCATTACTGGGGCATAGATTCATCTAAAACCTTTAATACTATATACCAATGTGAAATTATTAATTGAGGGTAGATAATATTTTAAGAACTATTGGAAGGAATAAGGTAGCATGGTTTTTGATCACTGTTGTGTTGCCTATTCGACAAATAAATAAATATATACAGGACTATATGACACACGGGCGTCTGTTCCTAATGTAGACAAATTAATGCCTGTGTTATAAGGTAACAGCCGCCTGTTATACACAAATATATATATTTTTAGAAATATAACACAGGATAACACAAAAATATAACAGGGAATCGAACCCACGACCCCCGCAGCAGAAGGCAAGGTCACTGTCCACTGCGCCAACGGGCCAGCAAAGGCCCAATCGATGGCTTGCATTTGATTAAATAAAACATAGATCTCATTTTAAATTTGTTACAAAGCATATAATTCTAATTTAATAAGCATAAAAATTACACTAATATGTTGGTGGCACTGGCATCTTATGATATTTCTTATAATTATCTTCCCAGAATGATACTTTATTGTCCAAAAATGATTGTTTTAATTCGAGACTGCCATTTAAATACATGTAGGGTGATCGGTTAGCGTCCACGGGTAGCCATTCCGAGTTTGAAGAACCCTCAACTGCAGGTTTCCTGAAAATTTAAATACGATCTTGTTTACTAAATATAATTAAATGCTAAGTAGATTGCGTATACCAAATATGCATAGATTGCACGAAGTACCTTCTTTCTCATCTTACTTCAAAACAAAGTAGAAGTCGGGGATAATATAAAGACAGATAAATTTTTGGTGGAGTTACTTATTTACTACATTCGTTCCGTTTCGTTCCCGTTCCCATTTCCGTTCCGTTCATTTTGGAATACAATTTGGAACCTTATTTTTATTTACATTGATAATTTCGTTCAATTGAAGCATCTTTTTTAAACGATATTCTGACAATGTTATGTCAAACGCCATAAGGTTACATTACAAATTATTTAATATGGTGGTTTAGTATTTTTAAATTTTCTAATTTTTTAATTTATCATATTTTGAATATTAGTTATGGATAGAAGTTTAACACAATTGAGTGCTCGATTTTAAAATATATATTTCTATCATTGTCCATATAACATAGTTCTTAAATTCGCATGCAAAAAATAGCTATATATGTATATCGGATACACGTCGGACGGGGGCAAACTTCTATTTCAAAAATATTTATAAAAATATAATTTAATTAATATTTAAAGTTATATTTTTGATAATGGGACAATTGTTTAAATATATTTTATATTTGTGGCTTTTTTCATAAGGCAAAGGAAGCACGGCCATACAGCCCAAAATATAAAATATATAGTAACAGTAAAACGAACGTGCCTGTTTTTACTATTATTTTACGTTAGGCACGTTCGTTTAACTTTACCCCCTTATTATTAATTTTACCCCCAGATATAGTATCGCCATTTTCTCAATCATATTTTTGTGGAAAAGTGTTTTTAAAGTTCGAACAGGAGACAACTCCTGTTCAGCACGACAATAATGAAATCTCATACAGCTTTTCAGGGGCATTTTAAGTTCGAAATTTGAAAAAGGCGATAATAATGATATTTCATACAACTTTGCAGGCGCCGTTTCATTTTTAAATTTGAATATCTGTAAAGAACAAACTTCGCGTATTCTTTGTTTGAATGAAATGTCACTATTTCCGCGTATCCGTTAAATCGAGGACTTTATTGAGTCAATCAATTACTAATATTCAAAATATAGTGGTCGCATTCTTATCGCTTAATTTATACTGTATTTGTTTAGCATCAAATGATGCTACTTATCTATACTATGTTTAACTAGAATTTTATTATCTAATAGAATTTTAGTACATCTATTTTTTCTGAGCTACTGAAAACTAAGTGGCTTCTGACTACTGGCTTAAATATTTCAGTACCTATACGAAAATAATAATTCAGATACAATCTTACCCAGTAGTAATGAAATTCAACCAAATCTCTCTCATTATGGCTTTCATATTTTGATATTCCTGGGATAGTTCACTTTCGTTTTCTTCATCCATTACAGCAGCTGTTTGATCGCAATGGGTAGCACCGCGAACGTTGGTATAGGGAATGTAATCTTGACTTTCGTCAGCAAAACCATACGAGAACAGGTATACTTCATTGTTACCAGCCTCAACTTGCAGCTGAACAGATTTTGAAATTGCGTATCCAAACATAGCATCGGTAAAGTAATCTATGTAGCTTAAAACAGTTTCATCACTGACAGGCTTATCTTTAAAGTAAAATTGTTTGATTTTTTCCGCCACTTCATATCTTTCATTTTCATTTGTGAAATGCAAATCTTCTGGAAGAAATTCATAAAATTGTGTGTTCATTTCATCTTTCCAAACATCAAAGAAAGGAATTCGATAAATTCCCTCCATGTCCGTCATGCCAAATAACATCGGTACCTTAGGATAATCGCTGCGTATTAATTTGTCTACTGGATGTTCATCAAGAAACATTTCTTCGCCAACATCTCGTTCAATACATGGAGTAAATATTAAGGAACTATTTTTGCTTGTCAAGTACTCTTGAGACCACAAATCTGAAAGTGGCGCGTCCTTAAAGAAGTTTTCTAAAGCATTAATATCATCCACATCTTCAAAATTCAATGATCTTGCTAAATTTTTGGCATTGCTCAAAGGATCTGTTTGTATACTAAATGAAGCCAAGCTAGTTCCACTTTGTGGTATTACTTTTTTGAAAAGTTCTTTACCCATGTTAGAGAGCATAATAAATTCCGCAGAAGAAGCTCCTGCACTACATCCATCGATTGTGACATCATTTGGGTTACCCCCAAAACTGGCAATATTTTTTTGTACCCAACGAAGTAAAGCAACTTGGTCTTTCATGCCAGCATTGCCAGGTATGTCCGTAGTACCAAGACACAAGAAGCCATGTGGACCAACTCGATAATTGAAATTCACTGCTATTACTTTTTTGCTTCTAACCAAATTTTTAGGACTTAATTCTTGACCGTATCCCACTTGAAAACCACCACCATGAATGTGTACAAGTACGGGTAGGTTAGTTTCTGGAGTGTCAGGTACAAATACGTTCGCTATTAAACAATCTTCTTGCATTTGTACATTTTCTATAATCTGACCCATTGAAAATTGTGGACATATTATGGTCGATGTCTGAAGTGCTTCAAATGGCTCAGTCCACGTTGGTGGAGGGAGCGGTGGCTATAAATACAAAAATAAATAGTTTTATTTCCTTATGTTCCTTACGTATATAGTTATATGGGCTGAAGATAGATTAACAATATGAATAAAACCTAAACTACTCTGTTAAAATCCGCGAATGAATACGAGGGAAAATCGGTACTATGCTGAAACCCAAAACCCACAACAACGAACCCACCACCAAAACACAGCACTACACTAACTTTCCGATGACACCGAAACCTCATCAGGAGATAGAATCTACGAAGGTCATTCGTAAAATCACAGCTTACAATTTATATTTCAGGAATCCCTACCACTTACACAAAATAAAACTATAATTTATACCTTAGGAAAGCCTACCACCTTAGCACTACCTTCAAAGATTCAAAGTATTGACGACCTTGACACATTATTTTAATCATTTAACAACCCTATACGGGCATTGCTATGTTTAACTATTTCCAATAGGGTTCCTACTAACATAAATCTAAATTTTTGTTCTCGGTAATTGATGGAAGGTTAAATATTACATAACTTAATTGGAATTACTAAAATATGTAAGTAAGGGAAGCAGCGATGCTTAATGTGTAGTCATTATAGCATTGTATGGATCTATTGGATTACATAAACTAGGTGCAGTAACGAAGAAAAGGGTATGTTAAGGTGAGGTCATGCTGTCAATAACGTCTGGAGCATGGTCTTATGGAGCGCGCAAGTCTCATTTTGCAAAACATTTCTTAGATAGTGAACGTAATGTAACCAGTGACCATTCCTTCAAAATCCTTTACAGTTGCAATAAAGGTATTCAACTTCATCATTTGAATAATTGAAAATAGTAAAGTATTACGCACAAAAGGCAGGTTTCTGATTGTCAAATAATCAAATTAATGTCTCAAGCTCGTCATTTCTTAGGATGTTTGAAGGTAGCGCTAAGGTGTGGTTGTCTGAGGTATAAATTGTAAGCTGTAATTTTACTCATCACTTTACAAATAACCTTTTTACAGTCTATCTCCTGTTGATGCTTCGGATTCGAAGCTAAACGTGAATTAAGACATATTGGAAAGTCAGTGTAGTGTTGTGCTTTGATGGCGAGTTCGGTGGTGTGGCTTTCGGAATGTAGCATTGCACCGATTCTGCTTTGTATTAATTCGTGGACTTAAGCAATGTACCTTAGTTCTTCATGCATGTCATGGATTTCCGCAAAGTAACGCATAATTCTATCAATCATATTAACAACAGTTGTTTATCACACTATTGTCTATTTTGCATATCATAAAAGTGAACATGAATTTGTTTTTGGATTATTTCCAATTTAGCACGGATTTCCTAAATAACTTTATTTATATAACAACGGGCAAACGATCAGCCGGCATTCACCTAAGTGACTACCTACGCCTATGGACGACTGCAACACCAGAGGGACCGCAGATGCGTTGCCGGCCTTTGAGAAATGAGTACGCTCTTTTATTGAAGGTCGTATCCGTTCGTTTCTTTAGCTTTAAGTAAATGAAATAGCTTTACAAATATAGAATTGGTTTGGTTTCTTATAGGTTTGACGAGTTAATTAGTGTTGCAAGAGGAGGACACCGTATAGGTAATAAGGAACTTTATAGAAAGATGTATTTCCAACAGTAGACGTCATCACAATTTAAGTAAAAAAAAATTATCTTCAGCAATGAGAAAACCGCTTTATTTGCGAAAAATTAAAAATACCTGTCTAGTAGCTCATTTATATTGAAGGGTTTGAAAATGGTTCAAAATAAAACTGAAATAATGTTTCTGTAATACTTACCCTATACTTATTTGGTCCTGTAGGTGTTGTAGCGTAAGGTATATTATAAAAGGCGTAAATATCTCCCTCTTTATATCCTCGTACTGGCCCTTGATCTAAGCTGACAAGAAGTGACTGTTCTTCAGTTCGAAACGATGTCACCAACACCGCCAAGGTGCACACAAACAGTGCTCTCCAGAATATGGCCACTAAAATTTGGGAAATAATAAATGTGAGACATATTTATTACCATCAAAGAAACGATTCAAACGAAACCAAACAAATCCTTATTTAAGAAAGAACTTTGGAACAAATAAGTTTAAACGTTAAGTAATACACCAGCAAATTCAGAATTTACAATTTGACAAAAAAATCCAAAAAGTTTTTTGTACTTTTAGCGTTACTTTTTATTAAACAAAAAATAACGCTTACAAAAAAAATGATTTTTATTAAATAATATCTTATAGTGTACAAACTTTTATGAATGTAGATATGTTTGGTACAAAACATACCCTTTTTGGTTATTATAAATTTAACCTCTTGAGAGTCTATCAATTGTGGTTAAATTTTAGTGTCACTTACGTTTGAAAAAACTCTATAAACCACTACGGGCACGCGACTCCGGAATACCCTAGCTGCTATTGTCACTCTTCTAGCATTGTCCTTGACAGTAGTATGCGCACTTTCTGTCTTCTCCATCCATCCTTTTGCTCCATCCCTTTCCTTTATTCCTGTTTATCTAATTAGAGCCAACGCCACGCTTGCTGTCTTTTTGGCCTGCATATGAAAAAGATGAAATTTGATATGGAGGTAGTTTTATACTTATTATACATTCATTGAGAAAGTCTTTTTTGTAAGGGTCAGGAAGGCCATTAAGGAAGACTAAGGGCAGGTTTAATTTTTCGCGGGAAACAGCTAGTAGACTATAAAACGAATATTTACAAAGTAAAAACAGATGTGTGTATTCCTTGTGTCCTTAGAAACGGTTGGGCCTATTTTAATATTTGTGTGTATTAAATGCCTCCGTGTAAAGCTTAGAGATTGAAGAGGATTTAAACGGAGCTGCTAGATGATATATTTTCACTATTACTTGTAATGACTGATATGATATAAGTCTTTAAGGCGTTGCCTTGCGTGGAGGAGGCGACTAGGTGGCCTCCGAAAATCAGCGTTGGACGTGGGACTTGTCCCTTTTCCAGCAAATAAGTTTACCTTTTTGGGCATCTCACTGAATCTAAATATAATTTTAAGGGCTTTTTTGTTTTTTGTGTGTTTCTTTTTATTTTTTATGTCGTGTATTGTAGATATATCTATGTACAGTGTTTTTATGGCAAATAATACTTTCTTCTTCTTCTAATATTATTTCATTAAATTTATATTTATTTACAAAGAACATATGATATTAACATTACATCCCCTTTTTTATGTCGCTCTTTATCATTAAGGATGATATTTTCCTACTCTCCTATCAGCAAAGTACACCCTATTGCATCAAAACCTTATTCCGTCGCATACCTTTTTAGAAGAAAAAACATCCGGTAATATTCCAGCTGCAAAATTTCCAACAGCATAAAATGTTAGAGGCATCGTGGAATTTATCTCGTACGCCGTTGCTCACCTGGAACTTTAAACATTACACTTCATTTTCGAAGCCATGTTTATAAAGTGTCTTCATCCCGGTCCGATATGGCGGCAATTTGCGAGGCGTGAACATAACATTATTCAATATAAAATTGTGCGAAGGTCCGTTCATACCCCACGTCATCGCTATCGGTTTGAATATTGTCGTTATATTAACTTATTAGCTGAACCCCACGACATTGTCCGCGTAGGCCACTCTTATCACTTAGGGGTTTAAAAAATATCATGTTTATAAAAATAGCTTCACAAATAATGTGTTATTTTAGAGCAAATTTGTTTAGCATAAAAAGGTTATAGTGAACCAACCTCAAAAGATATACATATGCTGTCACGGACTTTTATTTAGAACTTTTAAAGGGGAACAATTCTGTCATACATGATTTTTGCGAAACTTTAACTATTTAGGCAGCGCACACAGCGGAAGCTCTAAGAAGGAAAAAAAAAACCCCGAATTTGTAACATTCTTCATTGGTGCTCCGCTCCTATTGGTCTTAGCGTGATGATATAGAGCCTATAGCCTTACTCGATAAATGGGCTATCTAACACTGAAAGAATTTTTAAAATCGGACCAATAGTTCCTGAGATTAGCGCGTTCAAACAAACAAACAAACGAACTCTTCAGCTTTATATATTAGTATAGATTAAATACACTTTTGTAAAGAAGGAATACCAGTTAAAACAAAAAGAGCTTTAGTTTTTTTGGAATTAAAAATAAGACTAAGGCTCTTTTTAAGCCATAGGCTTTCTCACAAAATGACGATACCTAATCTGCGCTAGTTGAGATGTCAGTCACTTTCGCATATTAAAGGTTTGACAACATTTATTATATAAGGCACCTATTATTTTATAAATGTCATACAAACATTTCAATTGACATTCATATAAAGGCCCGTTCGATAGCCTTCGCATTTTGAAATAACTCAACATATCATATCGGATCCTACGAAGAGCTAGAAGATGTAGAAGGTGGTCCTAACTTAATTAGTGGCTGGCAATTGAGTTGATCGCGGTAAACAGTACGTATTGCGACCGGGCTGGTGACCCACTCTTACACTGGATTTTCAAATACGATGTAGCGGCTGCTACATAACTAGATGGCAATGATGTCAAGTGGAAAAGGTTACACCTGCATTCACATTGAAGTCTAAACTTATTATAAAGCAACGTGAAAGAAACTCTGTCAGTTACGTTTTGACGTCTAAAACTGCTAAATCAATTTAGTAAAGTCTAGTATATATATAGATTGGACCTTGGAGAAGACATGGGTAGCCTAATTTCGTTGCGAAAATGAAATTGAATCGAGGCGAATGAAGTCGCGGATAACAGCTGATTATTCATAAAGGTACTTTAAAAAAATGAGATCGGGTAAACTCTTAAGTTATTTTATTTAATAAGATAATTTTGAAGTCTTAAATTTTGCCAATATATAAAAGTCCTATGTATTAAAGCAAAGTAGTTTAGCTTCTCATGCATGTCATGGATTTCCGCAAAGTAACGCCTGATTCTATCAATTATGTGTAAAAATTGTCCTAATTGAAGTTCACGTCATCAATCGTCGTCAACTAGGAAACTTCATAGACGTTAATATGTTCGATCGTACGCTCTTACAAAATAAGTTCCAGCTCTGTTAAAAATTCCCATAGAATCCAATTAAATGGGACAAAAACTGCATAGAAAACTTTTGATCTTATTGGTTTCTTGGGTGTGGCTATTGTCCCATTTAATTGGTTTCTATGGGAATTTTTCAACAGGGAGTTCATTCACGTTCTATTAGGACAGCACCTTGAAGTTTCATAAATTGTCTGTAATAATAACTTACAAGTAGGGGGTTTATCACTCCATCTTCCGCTGTCTTGGCAGACCAGTATTGGTCGTCCGTGCAGCGTGTGTTCTGGGTTACAGTGGAATTGCAGCACATCACCAGCTCTGTACGGGGAACGGCCAAGCACGTAGCCAGAGGCCGGTGGTGGTAGAGCTGGACATGATACTTCTGAAATTTAATCATAAAAGTCTATATGAAAGGTAGGGCCAATTGTAGACGTAATTAATTAAAACGAACTTCTTAAGATGCTCAATAAATTAATGGAATTGATAATTATGTCCCGCAGATTGAAGGAGAAATAATTTAAATTTTATAAATACCCACAAATGGAAGGGCAAACAGGCTGGGACTTTGTCTGACTTTAATATGTAGCTGCCGGCACTTTCAGAGAATAAATCCAGCATATGGCACAATTATTTTCGGATTTCGAAGTGGTTTGAAATTGCAATTCATCCGGAGATGAAATTTATTTGCCGGTATCAGTCCAAACAATTTCTTGAATACTACACGCGATCTATGCAGTGAGAGGTTAAAATACAATATTTAGATATCCTGAAATAGTTATTTATCATGAATTTTGTAAACTTATAGGATTACCTCTACATATAGGAAAGGGTTTGGCCCAATCTGCAGCAGGCAAGCACACAGTCTCTGTAGGTCCGTCAAGGGCCCAGCCTGGCGGACAAGAGAACGCGGCGCGTCCTCCTACTCCTCGAGACACCACCGCGACTCGAGGTCTGCGCTCTCCCTCTGCGAGATCCGTTTCATGTTGCACTTCACCACATTCAACACCTGCGAGAGTAGATGAGGTATTTTTTTTATATAACAAGGGGTAAACGGTCAGGCTGTTGACTTGAGTACCTACTGAGATCTGCATAACCAGGATGTCCGCTTTAAAGAGAATTTTTGGCCATTGTGAATTTTCACAATCCGAACAACAATACCGTCACTTGACATGACAGCATTGCTGCCACTTCAAGCCGAATTAATGTGGAAAAGGGGTATTAGTACCCGGACGCGTTTAACCAATTCGGCTGCAGACCATAAGCACTGCATGGGTGGCGCTACCTTTGATTATAAAAATGAAGGATTATTTATTGCCAACCATTAAGATGTAACGGTGCAATGAAGATGACAACTCCTTACAAGAAAGGAGATTTTCCCTTGTGGTGAGTACTTAAGAACGTTACCAGGTTAGATTTTCAGCTGGACTAAGTTAGGTTTGAAAAAAGGTCTGGAAATTTTGGTGATCGGTTTCGACCCTGTCAAGTATTCCTTAACTAGGCCCAATGAAAATTAAACCTATTATCTTTTCCTCACTGGGCAGACTGAAGGCTCCTGCAATCTTTTGCAGAAGCCATCATCTTCAGTGAATACGGGTTTACTTACTTTCACACACAGGCAATGGTGCGCTCCAGTTACCCGATGCTCTGCAGACGAGGGTGTGAGAACCGAGGAGGGCATTGCCGTTGGCACACGAAAACTTGATCTCAGTCCCGAGTTGTGTGCCAAGAGTGCTTGGAACGAGACCTCGGCGTATTGGCAGAGGTGGACAGTGGACATCTGACGAAGAAGTCATAATATAAAATGTAATCTATAGTAAACATGACACGAATATTTATGAGATATATTATGATTGCTTTATATATCTAAGATTGCTGACTGGCAAGCAATACGTGCCTACCTTCGACAATAATTTCAACTTGATGACTTTGCCTCGCTGGTGTTTCACAGCGGTAAATACCAGAGTCTTCTTTAGCAGCGTTGATGATGCTCAGTCGGTATTCGAGCTGACTGTCACGTCCGGGGTCCGCTGTCCAACCTTCTATGTACTTCTTGTCTAACCTGAAACGAAATATTAGCTAATTTGAGAAAAACCTCATCCACCCAATAATGATTACATAGCATAAATTGAATAAGTTTTGCTTTTCTTATATAGCCCTTGATAGTCTATAAAAGTCTATTACGAACCTTGGATTTGGGGCAGGGTCCATTCTTTTTATTATATGTGACCTGACTATGCATTAATAGCTTATGATATTTAATTTTAAATAGAGGTAGCGCCACGCTTTTAGCCGAATTGGGCCGGTGCGTCCGGATATAAATTGTTGAACAACGTAGTGGCGTGGATGGAATTTTGTGTTTTGACGTGTTGTGCTTTGGTAAAATTCGGCAACGCACCAATTCTTACTGCATATTATACATATATTGTAATAATACATAATACTTTTATTTATTTATTATTTTTATAAAAGCCTAATTATATTTATGTATATCTATACTTCTATATTAATACATACATGTATAAAGCTGAAGAGTTTGTTTGTTTGCTTGAACGCCATAATTTCAGGAACAACTGTACGGTTTGAAAAATTCTTTCAGCTTTAGATAGCCCATTTATCGAGGAAGGCTATAAGATATATATCCTCACGGTAAAATTGAACTTTTTCTAACTAATAAGAAGTCGCGGTCAAAACTAGTAATCTATACCTTAATACGTGAAGCGATAACTTAAGGTACCATTTTACGATTTTAAATATAAAACCACACGCATACCAATACCAAACGATTTACAAACACATGCATGCATTTTATTATAGGATGATGCATAGTCATGACAAGCATCATAAAATGACAATGTATTTTGTAAATGTGTTTAAATTGTCAAATGTCATTGTAATAATGCCGGCGCCAGATATAGCTTCATTTGAATGATTATTTCAATGACCCTGTAGTGTGGCCAGGACTTTGTGTAGTTGAGCAATTTTTTTAGAACTTTGTAGTCTTCAAGGACAAATATGTGCAGCACTTTGAGCTGTGTCTGACGCCGGCATAAGAATAAAAAAATTATTGATAGCTTTAGATACGAATTCCAACCATTCGGCGGTCTATAGTGATATTAATCATGTCTATTGACGAAAAAATGAAGTGGGTACTTCAAACTTATTTTAAAGCAGCATTTCTCTAATATTATTTAATGTGAATACATATTTTAATTTGCATCGAGCCCGATAGAGGCTCACCGTAAAGAGAAAAAAAATGTGGGCATAAAAAGCTAGTAGCGTTATTAATTAGTATCGATAGAATCCGGGCAGGCTGAGAGCTTTCGATGTAGATACGGCACGCTGAACTTTAAAAGGCCTAGCGCAACCGTTCTACCTGGATAAAAAACATACGGCTGCCTCAGTATTGCACAGACTAGTTTTTACTGTTTTCTGAATATTATAAGGACATTAGCTTTTGCACGTGGCTTTCTATACGTTCAGAACCGTGTTTCAGAAACGGGAGGACTGTCTCTACATAGGAAGCCTGTCTACAGCCGTGCCGGTTCAATACGGCTGTTCATTCAAAAACGCCATACAAAAGACATTATACTATGAAAACAGATTTCAATGTGCTAAGATGAGAAAAATGCGAACAAACTGGAACAAAAACCGTGCGATTCTCTAAAAACTACTTACCTCGCAAAATTCCTTTGTGGAATCAGTTACCAACTTCGGTCTTTCCTACCGAACCGATACGACTTAGGGACCTTCAAGAAAAGAGCATAATTGTTCCTTACAGGAAACGCATCTACTAGCCCCTGGTATTGCACCTGTCCATGGGCGTCAGTAGTCACACAAGTAAACCGCCTTATGCCCCTTATTATAGAAAATAAAATAAGCGTGTCAAGACACGCTTATATAGATAGGTTTCCGTATCTGATACGCTATAAACGTATTTGTTAAATAACTTCAAAAGTTGTTGTCCTATTTCGTTTAGAATAATTTTCCTTATGACTTTTTAGCATGTTTTATCAACATGGAAAATTTCAAGTCTCTACGTCTAATAGTTTGAAAATGCTAAAAGGGGACCACTTACGGGCAGACAGACGGACTGACGGACAGAGCGAAATTAAATGGGTTCCTTGTAGTACTGCGGGACCTTAAAAATGACACGATGATTTCTAGTTATTATCTTTCATATTTATCGTTATTCTATAGAATTCTGTATGTTACAAAAATACCTAATACATTGTATTATACCAACAAACTTTCTTGTGTAATCATAATCGATACTTAGATAAAATCTCGATACATCTTGAATTAATATTACACAGGCCTCACCTTATTTATCGTTACATAATAAAAATTTAGATAAATTTATATAAGACTAGTTGTTAAACGCGAATTCGTCCGCATAAAATGAGGTGAAAATTTTTAGCACGGTTCTATACAGCCTATAGCGTTCCTCGATAAACGGGCTATCTAACACTAAAAGAATTTTTCAAATCCGACAAGTAGTTCTTGAGATTAGCGCGTTCAAGAAAACAAAGAAACAAACTAACAAACAAACTCTTAAGCTTTATATATTAGTATAGATTGCCATAACTCTAATAATTTCAACATAAATGAAGGGTTAAATTATTTAATTAATCCTAGTTACAATAATGTTAATGTAAGTATAGTATTTCTCTTTTACTCCCAGGGGGTGGATCTTCCTTTATCTGTTCGATAACTGGCCCGATCCACTATGGGTGCGCGACCCCGGAGCACCTTAGCTGCTATTGCCACTCCCCCTATACCGTCCGTGACAGTAGTAAC
>JANCMC010042251.1:0-31836 GCA_024363005.1 Charaxes varanes | reverse complement strand
GTGAGTTTTACGAAAAGGTTTAAATAAGTTTATCATTAGTTAAAAGATCGAATAGGCCCATAAAAAATAGTAGTAATGGTATCTCTTCATTACGGATCTTATCCCGCAGCGAAACCCCAAGCATTACACTGTCCATAGCTCGTTGTGTCAACTTAAATTTGCGCTTAAGGCCAAGAATGCAGGATCACTTCTCAGAACCATAGATCATCATTGGCAAAACCCATTGGTCAAATAGATTGTTCTTCAAGCAATATTGTGGTATACAAAAACAACCAAAAACTTTTTTAAAAGAATACAAGAAATACTGTAAGGCGTAAAGCGTTTTAGTTATACTTCAGAAACCATAGCACATTTCTGGGCAGTTTACTTTCGTAACTCTCAACACCGAACGACATCTCGTCAAACCGAGAAATGTGCGCGCTACTGTAAGTTTAAACTGCGACACTATATATAATACACTAGGTGTATAGGTACAACATCGTGTGTCTATGTATAAACACGAGTATCTCTAATTTTAAAAAATCTTCCCTCACGATAATTAGTGTCACATCAGCCGTTGAGTGAAAAAAAAAACTCAATACATCTGTAAACAGTGCAGACGTTAATGTCTGACATTTATGTCGGAAATTGTGTTTCAGTCTAAATGTATCATTAAGCTTTCTGTAGAAGCTTAGCACGATAGCTAAGCTGAATCGTGGTTTGAACCGAGCACCTTACGGATTTAATTCCGTTAAACTGTCGCGGCAACGACAGAGGTGTAAAATTTTATAATGACAATGTTAAAAAGACGAGAAGCTGAGAAAGAGAGAAGATAAGATATTAAAAATTAATTTTCTAGTTTCTTAACTTTAACTAAATCCTAGAAGATAACTTTCTTATCCTATGCGATTTACTCACGTAGGTCGCTTATTATGGTCAGTAAAAATATATGAAGAAATATTTAGCTGGCGAAGCGATAACCCTAGATGCCACTGCAGCTGTCAATGTGGCCGTTGTCTTGTCGTTAAATAGACTTGTGGTAGTGTTCCATTATTGGAAAATTTATCTCAAGATGACAATATTATTATTATAATTGACTTCCTATTTTAAATATTATTGATAGTATATTGGTTTCTTGATACTATATTGTACTTTTAGTTAAATAAAAACGTTATTTATTTGGTATTTTTTCAGACTTAAGTTGTACAAAGTATATTAAATCGTTAAAAAAATTTATTGCCTTAACCAGTTTTTCAAATTTAGTTAATAAAAAGCGAAGCTTTCACTATTTTTAAGTAATAATCACAATTATTAAATAAAATGCAAAAGAATAATAATGGATAAAAAATTAAATACGACACTAACAATACCCAGTGGAAAATATCAGAACTAAAACGTTTTAACTAACAGAACCGTCTCTACGGAAACCATTTTAAGTAAGTAGTATTAACGCTGATAACCAGATGGCGCTGTTTTACATTAACATATTTCATCTATTAACCAAAGGTACTTCTTACATTCATCTTTAATATCAAGTACATAACACAGATTATTAAAAAATTCGTTAAAACACTAGGTTTAGTAGCAAATGTGCGGTTATTTTAAATATATTTTATATTAAAAAAATGAACAGGGCAAGTAAGAGGGTCTCCACAATTGGATTTCGTTCCATCTTAATATTTAGCTCGCGCCGTCAGTAAGTAGGTACATGAATACTGTATTCTTTCTGTACGTAAATACTCCCATATTCCTGCTCGCTTAAAGTAGCATAGCATGTAATGGTGAAACTTTAAAAAAATGTCATCAAGTTTTTGTCATAAATGTTTTCGGTTAAAGTTTTTATTCGACCTGTTGGTATCATATTTATTAATCAATAAAAGACCAGCTCAATGTATTCCCACTATAATTAAACTAAAAATAACATCAATTTGTATTAATAAAATGATACTCAGTACCTTCAAATAGCACCACGCTGTGGGCGTGCCTTTGATGTAGACATAATGTGTTTTTACACAAATATCGCGAAATGATGCAACTCGGACACATCTGAACGAGAATTAACTCGAATATGTTATTTTTGAATTGTACTAAACCATAAATTCTATTTGTACTCCTCATTTTTAACATTACCCTGGTCTGAATTCATATTTCTGTGAGCGAAATGCAAAAAAATGAAACAGACGTTTCCAGTCTATTCTTTAAATATAAAAACTGCTAGATAACAAATTTTACGCGAATTTCGCGTAAATCTTTTACTGAAATATTGTAAATGCAACAACGCATTTCGCATCTTAAAAGGAAGAATTGATAAATATAGTTACAACGAAAATATGAACCTTTTATTGAAGGTTATATATTCACGCACTATTCCATATTTATTTATTTAGTGACGCTGATCACCTAAGTGACTACCGTCGCCCATTGACATCTGCACCACCAGGAGGCTGCTGGTCTCTAAGGAGGGGTTCGGGTCACCGGGAACTGTCATAAGCCGAACGAAACGTGTGACGTAGACGTACGAGATGAGACGCCGAAATGTCGCTTAAAAGGCGTGTTCCCATTGTGAGATTGAAGAGCGGATATTTTCACTATTAAATTATCATTATAAATAATGAAGACAGAGTTTCGAGTGCTATAACTTTTTTATTGCAAATTTTCTTCTCTTTGAGAATCTTTATTAATTAATTCTTAATTAAGTTACGAGTTTAATCTCTATATTTTACCACTTTCAACTTCTTGACCAGACTATATTGCAGAGCAACAAAATGCTTATGTACTCTATGATTAAGGCTTTCGATAGATGCCCTAAAAAGTGTGAATGCATTTTTCAACAAACATTCATTTTACATTTTCGAGATGAGTTTTTTGACCCTTGTAGCAATAATCGATTGATCACGTTCCATCGAATAGTCTATTGTAAATGCATCGTTAATTGGCAGTCTTTGTATCGCTTTGTACGAAGGTCAGAAATAGCGAAGATATAAATAACAATTCGTAAAGCCATAACAGAAATTATAGTGCTGCCATAGTTCCGGCATAGACACTTGAATCGGTAACCGAACCCGGATTGAGCCGAAACACTGCGTGTTAATCGATTCTGCTCTATTAAGGATTTATCGATATTTGAGAATTAATAATGTCTATAAATATATATAAAAGCGAAAGGTCACTCTATCTCCAAATCTCAAAAAACGGGAGATGTACAAATATGAAATTTGTCAAGGAGTTAGTTTATAGATATTAGACATCCACTAAGAACGTATTTTTCGATTATGGACAGATTAAGTAGGTCTATAGGATCCTTAACTCCAATTTTACGCGGGCAAAGTCGGGGAAAACAGATAGTATTAATAAAAAGTCACTAAGAAACAAGTCTTATACAATTATAACAATTAAAACAATACAATTTTTAAGTTATATAAATAGTTATATATCACTTTTTATGCAACGTAGTGCACGTAGTTTTAAAAAAAAATGTACGGTATTTTCTATTCTAAGAAAGTAAAATAATGAATGAACAGTTGTATGGCATTTCCTCATTTTCTTAGTAGAAAACAAGTTGTGCATATAACATTTAACAAAGGCCAGTGAAACAGGGACTTTTAAATAAAATACAGAAGGAAAGGTTTCAGGTTTATTATTCTTAGGTGTTTATTCTTAGGTGTAATATTCTTATCGGCATTTGAAACGAAGCTTAAGAGTTCCTGTTAGAAGTAGCTACGACGCCACCTCTTCTACCGTTTCTACCGTTGTACTGTCGAGATAGAAATCCTAAGTCTTATAAGGTATTCAGAAAACTGTTTAAAGTATGCTTATTGATTCAGATTACGATTTCAAAAATTCCGAAATATGGCCAACAGAAATTTTCAATCGATAATTACCTCATTAATTTAAGCAGTTGATTACACGTAATTTTGCTTTCTACACGCTTTTCCGTGTCGCGTGCGTTAACCGCAATGATGTTGCATATTGCATCGGTTCACAACATCGACTCGACCGCTTTTGTTCCTGGTTCTTTTTCTAGTACCAAACGAGTTTTTTGCTTCCCGCCATCGTATCGGCTTTGTTTGATAAAGTGTCAATCAAAACGAATGCAGCTTATCTCTTAAAATACAATTATATACTCAACTAGCCGCGCTACGCTGCAACTTTATCCAAATTACCTTCAATGGAGAAATTCAAGGGTCATGTATCTTTTGTGAAGCCTTATTTATTTTGTGAAAATTAGAGTTATCTCAGTTATTACTTACGAAATCAACTACCTAAAAACTAAAGTTCTGTCAAAATAGTTTCGGAAATAACCTATGATAAAAGATAGACAGACGGAAATTGTCAATATTGTTGCTTACTGTTTCTCTATGTACGTTCATATTTTAGAGAGAGTAGAATATTAAAAAAGAGGTGACTTCAAATTGACAGAACTGGTCCAAATTGAAATGGGATTACGAGGGTAGCAACAGTTTTCAAATAAAAAAGGTATCTTCAAAATCTCAGTCGAATGATCTGAGGCAACAAATATAAAAAAATGCTCCTTTTTTAAAGTCAGTTAAAAATAACTTAACTTCGCCGTTACAGTCAGACGCTACAATTTTATTTATTTGTATTCGTATAGATAACTGGCTCGTTCGATTCGCTGGTGTAGACAAAGTTGAAAACCAGCTCCGATAAATATCTTTGTTTACAAAAGGTTAAACGTCTCGCGGCACTGTACGAGGGTTTTCCATGAAACCCATCCGTCTGACGAATAAAAACACTCCTTTATTTAACAATACAATCACACACTATATTATACAATACCGCATTTATGTTTTTTTTTTGAGCCTTACGATGATAAACTGGCTGTTGTACGCAACTTCTGCGTGGTTTAATAAATTTCTAATTTAATTAAAACCTTTATCGGAGAAGAAGGTCGTGGCCTAATCAGTGGTCGGCATTTGAGTCGATCGCTAGGTTAAGTTGCTCTTGCTGCGACCGAGTGATAGATGTCTGAGCGAGATAGCACTATCGCCGTCTCTTTCTAACAAGACGTGCCTATCTCGCTCGCTATGTTACGTACTAGTGCAAGCCAGGATCAGTCCGTCCGACGGCTTCCACGATCAAAGACGCCGCCATACCGTTCCTGTATCATCTGTCCGTAACAAGCTATAATACTTTTAGATCTGCTACCGAAAATTTTGCTCTATTACATTGCCGCGTTGCATTTGAGTGCACTTTTTACGGACTGGAGTGTAAAAAAATCTCGTTCTGTCGTTAATTGTCGACAAATTATTGCAGTGAACGCAGAAACCAGATTTTTATTTCTAATATATGTTAGTTTTTCCGTCAGTTACTGCAAATTTTGCTTTACATCATTGCCGATTGCAATTTGTGCGCACTTTATGCGGACTGCAGTCAGGCGCGGATATAACCTTCAAAATAGGTAGTGGGCGCAGCCACTCAATTTTTGGCCAAATGCGAGTTTGCGTATGGAGTTGCTTATATAGTGCATTCCTACAAAGCTTTTGTCTATTTATATCTATATTTAACGTACATGTAAAGCTGAAGAGTTTGCTTGTTTGTTTGCTTGAATGCGCTAATCTCAGGAACTGCTGGTCCGATTTGAAAAATTATTTCATTGTTAGATAGCCAATGTATCGAGGAAAGCTCTGGGCTGTATATCATCCGTTACGAGTGAATCCATTTTCCTTTACCTAATTTTACGCGGACGAAATCGCGGGCACAGCTAGTAAAATAAATGACTTTAATACGTTTTTTTGAAAGTATGGAATCCTCCAACAATAGGCTAATAAAAAAACCGGTATTGGATATAATTAGATAGAATATCAAGCTTTCAAACTCAATAGACAGTGAAAGGGTGATGTTAGAAGTCTATTAGGGTGGTGGGAAAGCCCACCGTGCCCACCAGGGTGTATCCGCGCCTGACTGTAGTACACCAAATCTCGTTCAGTCTTTAATTGCAGACAAATAAGTGCAGTGAGCGCGGAAGTCGGAAGATTGTGAGCGGATTGCAGTACAGGTTTTTGTCCTCGGTTCACAATGCGATTAATTTCAGCCCCAGAACGTTGACAACGCATTGTGCACGATAACAGTGAAAGTCGAAGTTTTTGCGATATCGAGCGGAATAATGGTTGCTGTTTGCTTCCAATTCAATTCTATATACGTATCTTCTTATATATACTGGCAAATTATCCATCATAATGTGATGTAGTCAAAAACACTTATTATTGACCCAATGGTGTTTTCCATAAACAGATGAATCTTAAGTTTTCACGCTCAGCTACAGTTATAGTGTTTGTCTTCGACACCGACAGTCACACACGTTGGTAGTTCTAGCAGCCTACCCACCTACATACACACATGCACACGCACACTCACACGAACGCACGAACCCACACACGCAAACACACACACACGCGCGTGCGCTCGCATACACACTCACGCACACATGTACATGCGCACTCAAACGAACGCATGCACACATCCACACACGCACACACACACACAACTTCTTCAACCGTTGAGCTTTTGAGGCTTAATTTCAATATTATTGTTCACCAGTTGTTATCCGCGACTTCGACCGCGTAAAATTAGGTTAAAAAAAAATGGATTCAATTATTGCGTGATGATATATATAGCCTATAGTCTTCCTCTATAAATGGGCTATCTAACAATGAAAGAATTTTTCAAAACGGACCAGTAGTTCCTGAGATTAGCGGGTTCAAGTATACAAACAAAATCTTCAACTTTATATCTTGTATATAAAATTCTCTTGTCACAATGTTAGTAACCGTATTCCTCCGAAACGGCTTGACCGATTTTTATGAAATTGTATATGCTTATTTAGTAGTTCTGAGAATCGGCTACTAGTTATTTTTTATACTCCTAAGTGATAAGGGTGGCCCACGCGGACGAAGTCGCGGGGCAAAGCTAGTATTAGTATAGATATATGTGGTTCATGATCGAATATTCAATTGGCGTTACTGAAACCGGTAGATAATCTCATAGAAGATGTCGGGCTAGTGTTCTGTAATAAAGATGCGTTTTATTGTTATTGTGTAGCGGTACCGGTGTACGGTAACAGTATACGTAGCAATTTATATTAAGGTCACGAGCGTAATATATTGACCATTTCAGTATAAAACATGGATGTATAGTCGAACATGAAAGTGCTTTACCTCCTAGTTAAAGAAAATTTTGTTAAGGGTTATTGTTAGGAATTAATGTAATGCATAACAAGCAAATATAAGCCTTTTAACTTATTCACGTGCAAACGACATTCGACCTTAGCGTTGCAAACCAATTTCTTGGTTATACAAATACCGATGTATCGGCTTTTGCTTGGTATGTGAAACTTTATAAAGACCAACAATGACTTACAATGATTTAAAAGATAAAACATGTACTAATGGACTGTTAAGAGATTCGTAAAGGCCCTAAGTCAACGAGACGCCATGGCGACGTCGCCGGAGACTAACAACTTTTTGGTTACAGAGTTATCTCGTGATGAAGAAAATGGGCACCCTGCGACCCGAGGATGAGCGAAAGTATGGCGTGTACGGCCGTCTGTCCGTTGTGTCCAACTCTCCTAAGGTGCGAAAAGCTATATCTTATATGATACACTATATATGATATTACCAGTAATACAATACAGTAATACTAGTACGCTCACACAAGATCTCTGTTGCACTAAATATCGCGCCTGCATACATATTTATCTGTCTGTGAGCTTTCTGGTAGTGCAATGGTCCGTGGGCGTCGGTAGTCTCGCATAGTCAGGTGACAACTGTTAACTAATTTTAATTAACATATTAAAGACTAACGTAAGTTACTTTACTGCGTTTTCTTCCACTATCGAACCATAAAATATTTTATAGCTGAACTTAAATTTTTTTATGTGTAGGTGTAAACATTTTAAGCCGTACGTCATCGAACGCATTGCTTAATTGGCGGGGCGTCCAGACACGTCACCAATGACTCGCAGGTTCGATTCCCGCGGCGCTGATTTTTTTTTTAAATTCCACACATGTTTATGAAATAGTCCTATTAAAAAAGAACTTTGTGTTTGCCTACAGAAAGTGTAAAGTGTTAACGTAACCCCAGCAAATGTCATACAAAAACAAAATAAAAAAAAACGACTAGAGTCAAACAAAGAAGAATAGATAAAATTTTGTGTGCAGATAAAAATGAAGAAGAACAAACTAAATACAGACAAAACGAGCTATTCTGGACATCATTTGGACGAGGGTGAGGATTTTTTTATTTGCAAACACGAACCAACACAAACCTGTAACATATTAAACATTGACAAAATACAAAACTCGCATAATAGAATTACCTGTATTTATATTAGCGAACCCGATAGACGTTGTCTTGTTCGAATTTAAGCACGTTACTTATTAACCAATCTCCTTTATGTCTTCTCATAAAACGTGACACTAGCCTGTTTTATAAAATAATAATTTTACACGACACGGTCCAACTGTTTTCGAGTTTTAGCGAGACTAACGATCAACAATTGATTTATGTATATAAACAAACAAACATTTCGATATAATCCCTCGTTATAGACATTCTCGCTGCATCTATTGTACACGCTCATTCCTCAAAGGACAGTAGCAATGTATCTGCGAATCTCCTGGTGTGTTCATGGGCGTCGGTAGTCACTCACCACCACCATATAAAATTGTTTTTAATATAACTTTAGTAGCGCTTTTGACAATTTAAACTTTTTTTATGTTGTCGATACATGTCGATACGATATTTTGTCAATAAACGATATTATTGACATAATATCGTTTAAAACAGATGCTTCGGTCAAAGTTCTATATAAATAAACATAAATTTCCAAAATGTATTCCAAAATGTACGGAACAGAACGCGAATAATATTATAGGATAATAAAATGTAGTAAATAATTAAGCCAGCGTTCTGGTAGGACAAGGTCTGCCGAGTCCGCTAGTCTATGTCTATACTAATACATAAAGCTGAAGAGTTTGTTTGTTTGTTTGCTTGCTTGAACGCACTAATCTCGGGAACTTCTGGTTCGATTTGAAAAATTCTTTCAGTGTTAGATACCCCATTTATCTAGTAACGTTATATCATCATATAGGCGTAGGCTTTATATCATCACGCTAAAATTGAATCTTATTTTTTACCTAATTTTACGCGGACAAAGTCGAGGGCTTAGCTAGTATAACATATAAAGCTAGGAACATATATTACGATATGATATTCAGAGTTATTCCTGAAGTGCTGCAACGTGGTGCTGAACCCGCCCTCGCCCGCCTTAAGGCCGCGCACGGCGCCCTTTTACGAGTGGAGCGTCCCGGATTGCGAAAGGTTCACTCTTATCTATATCTTCGTTTGACTGGCCCGCTCCCCGCTGGCACAGTGGCTATCGGAAATTGTCACTATTGACAATTTCCGGGGTTCGATTCCCGCCCTGAGTCCGGATCTACTGGACTAAGATTTTACTGTAACTTTGTTCATCGGTTTTTTATTAAATTTAATATTATATTGTAGCTACTTCATTTCTCATTACATACATCATCTCTCATCAGAAATTCACCAGCTTACCCTAGAAGTCAAGCGTGCGTAAAGAAGTTTTACATCAATAACATAATACTTGCTTCTGCAGTGTAACAACTAATGAGAAATTTTTACTTTTCAGTCAGCAATATCATATTCATAGGAAAATGGGACACTGTGATTAACACCGTTACTACGCTCACAAAGGCTTTTAGAATACTATTGGAGAATAGAATTTCGGAACTAGTAACGCAGCAAAGTAGTATAATATAGTGTATTTCAGAAAGTCTTCCTGCCTAGATAAAAACTAATAATAATTCAATTTCGATAAAGTCTGTAAGTTGTTTTTCTATTGTATAAATTTTGGTGATTTTCAGAGCATAACTATATAAGAATATACAGTAATTATTTTAGTGGCCAAGGTTATTATATCTTTTATAGTTAGGAGGTTCGAAAGCTGTAATAAACTCCATTATAGACACACTACTGATGAGATTTGTAGCTTTGAGGGGATTTGCAGATTTATTTAATGCGCATCGCAACAGCGGATTGGCGGATTACACATCTCACAAATGCAGATAAATAGAACATGTTTTCCTTTACTGAAAGATTTATTTATAAGCGAGGCAATGCAGTTTATTCCGTACCTGTGAACCGTCTTATTTAAAATATTAAGTTGGTTTTAAAACATCTAGAAGAAAATTTTTAATGTTTCTAAATTTCACTTGGAAACCTGTGTGAACTATAAAAAAATATACCATCTAGTATAAGTCTACCAAAATTAGACAATATTTTCAGAGAGCGATTAAAAATAAATGATTTTGAGTATAAAAGATCGACGGACGAAGTATTTGGCCTAATTTTGTGTTATATGTTATAAAACTTACACACACACAAACACAAGCGCGCGCACACACACACACACACACATACCTAGAGGATTAGGCACTGAAGCTGAAAAAGAGATTATTCTAGTTCAGCTCTAGAAGCATCTATGTAATGCACATAACACAAATTGTACCCTATAATAAAAATAATAAAATTTATATTCCAGTGTTACATGGAAACTTTATACCTTTTGTATTGTTGAAATGAATAAATTTCTCATTATAATTGTATGATATCGCATCAAATTTCAGCGTTATATAATGTGCTGGACTGGAACACATCATTATAAATAGTTTTATTATAATCGCAATAATTGAAAAATATGTTATGAACTATAAGTGAAGTTTATCACTCAGTTGTGCATAAATAAACAATGAAATGCGTTTAATAATTTAACTAGTTTCCCATCGGAGGGCAATAAAGCAATGTGTGACATTCATCTGGCTGGCCGTAGCAGTCAGTTGAGCAAAACAAACGGCCAATAGAATAGATTTCCCACGGGAGCGGTATATTATGAGTTTCCATGGAATATTCGAGAATTTGTGAGAACAAGGATTGTTCAATTAAAACAATGTGACTGTATTTACCTTTTACAGTGTTTCTCATCATATATACACACATATTGTACGGTCTCCAAGGCACTTTCTGGAGAAGCTAATTATTCTTGGCAAAATTAACGGCAAACACCCTCAAGGGAGAGAGCTTACACGTTGTTCTGCAACCAATGGTGTAGTCGTGATCCTCAGCAGGGAGGGAGCGAGAAAAAAAGAGCATTCGGGTTCAGACTATTCTAGAATATACATACCAACTAGTGAGGACTAAAGAGCGGTGCGGTATTACCCTCAAAGAAGAACGACTCAGTGATGAACAACTAAAAGCAGTGCAATGCAGTGCGGCGCAGCGCAGTGCACCGTAGCGCAATGCGGCGAAGCGCAGTGTTATGCAGCATGTGCTTGAAAAATATTTGCGTATTTCACCATATCTATAAAGTCTAAATTACAGCAAATTATCAAATATTTTGGTGGAAAGGTGAGGCAATCTTTATTTTATAGCGCTGTACAAATAAAACAGTTAACTGATCGTTGAAAATATCGCGGCTATCTCGAAAAGGAGGGTCGGAATGATCCGCCAACACCTTATCGTCAGCTAGTTAAGCGTTTCGCTGATTACTGGATTGAGTTGTAAATCTCTTTCGGCACGCGATCCCTTTCTTAAATCAACGAAATATAGACACAATCGAAATAGAGGATATTCAAGTTGCTTTGCTGTGATAAAGCATCAGTAGCTAAAGGAAATCAGATAATATTTTACAAGTGAACGTATGCTTTAAATATTTCTTTGACATGTTTTTCGTCCACAGATAATATTAAGAATAATGCTTGCGATTTTGAATTTTGAATATAATAGAAAATGAGATATTATATATGTATACCTCAGTGTGTACCGTAACTATGACCAGGTATGTGATCTTTAAATACATACATATATATTCCAAGTTCCCTTGATTACGGCATCTCGCGTGAATGGCTGGACCCTTTGCAGTAATTCTTTTTTGTTACGTTTGTTATTGTCAGGAGAAGGTTCTTATGAAACGGAAACTTGAAAAATAGAAAAATTAAGAATACTTAACCACCATATTAAATTATTTCTAACGCATCCTTAGTACTATTCACAATTGAAATTGACGAGAACGGGAACGGATATGGGAATGGGAATGGAACGAGACGGAAACGGGAATACTATTACAAGATCATAGAATGTAGTAATTAGTAAGTAAAGCAGCGTTCGGTCAGGATACCTTGTATTTTATTACTTCACATTATGTACTTTTGATAGTCAAATATCCCTGAGTAGTCATAACTTTGTATAAAAATAAAAGCTTTATTGGAAAACGGATATAATAATCGAGTTCACGTCCCTAAAATGAAATATGACTAAATCCATCTACTAATTCGGGTATTTGCGTTTCCAATGGGATTATAACGTTCTTTCCACGTGAGCAGGCATATTGTGGTGATCAGAATGTTGGGCGATCAAGGTGGTAAATGAAAGAAGAGTACACGCAGCGGAGATGAAAATGCTCAGGTGGATGTGTGTAGTAACTAGAGAAGATCAAATTAAGAATGATTATATAAGGGGCACTTTAAGGTGACACCAATAGTGGAGAAAATAAGGAGCATTAGTTTAGCGTGGTATGGGCATGTGAAGAGGAGAGATGAAGTATATGTGGGTAAACGGATGTTAGGTATAAATATAGGGGGACAATGAGCGATCGGTAGGCCGAAGAAAAGATGGATGGATTCTGTAAATGAAGATATGAGAAGAAAAGGTGACTCAGAGACAGCAAGTGACAGAGAAGAATGGAAAAAGAAAACATGTTATGCCGACCCTACATAAAGTGGGATAAGGACAGGAAGAAGAAGAATACGATATATTACGTAATAGAAATGATTCATACAATTTCTTATAAGCTCGCGTCAGTTCGTTTACTTTAATGAATATTCAAACAAAAAATCCCTTTTTAGGACATTCAAAGATACTATTTGGATACATTGATTCACGGTGACCTGGTAGTAGATACTTATCTCATGCTATCCGGACTTCTGATGATGCAGAATATAATGTCAATGGGAGAATTTAACCCACTAAAAGTAATTCTGAAACGATATTTCAAGTAAGTGCCTTGGCTTTCTTCCAAATACTGGGCTTAGAGATAAAGATTTTTTCGTTATTCATATCTAATTCAAATTCAGAAGCGATCTTATTTAAATCGAGCACATAAATACCTTCAAATAACAAGTTATCAATTTCTTCAAATCATTTAGGAAGATCGAGTCATCAAGAAGTATGGTTAAGATGCTTATCAAATCATTTGGTTACAACAAATCTTATAATCGTACTAACTATTTTCAAGAACTTTTTATTCTGGAGACAAAACTTTTTTTCAAAAACATAATCAATGAAAACAATCATAAATCGCACACACACTAAGCTGTAAAAAATAATTTTTCCTTCAACTGCGCAGTAATCTTATTAATCACTACATCATTAAATCTATCATAAAGGACATATTTTCTGAAATTTAATTATTGCACAGTTGTACATTAATGCACTATTTTTTATTTTGATATACATTAACTACAGAGGCTTAATATCTCCCATTAAGTATATAAAATATATGAATTAGATCAAAAAAATACGGATTGAAAATTCACACGGCGCGCATTCTATACTTTATATTTAGCAAAAAAATGGAAATAGACAGCGATGTAATTAAGAAAAAGTAGATTGCCCACCTTGCTGAAGTGAGTAATTAATACAGTCTTGATAATTTAGTGTAATATACCAACATAACACGTGCATTAATGACTCATTTTGCGCTCGATGCAACAATCTTTCAAAGTTTCTATAGAAATATCTACCAAATCATATTTTCTCTCATTTTCAGATATGCCTGCACTCTTGCGTTGATAATAATGTTGTTCATTGTGTCACTGCTTGTATACTACGGAAATGGTCCACTTTGGCCCCGTTTTGCAGTGACGGAGAAAGATGCTTGTACCAAAAACTGGTTGATTACATTGCTCATGTTAGGAAACTATGTAGATACTACCAACATTGTAAGTAGTAATTTTTTTTTCTACTCGCTTTTATACAAGCAGTTTTTAAATAGTGCAAGAGGAATTTTTTAATTTGCAAACGTGCACTTAATTTTTTTCAAAATTTAGTTTCCTTTTTCTAGTGCTACCCAATTCTATGGTCAGTGCCCTGCGATTTCCACCTATCAGTAGTGGGGACTTTATTGTTTTGGATATTCAAAAAGAATCGTCGTGTTGGACTAGCATCATTCACAATACTCCTTGTGGTGTCGTTAATTTTACCAGGACTTGTCACGTACCAGCAGAAGTTACCGGCTGTGCACGTATTGCATATGGAGTAAGAAAAAAATTGTTTCTTAAATATATAAAGACTCAACCATACCCTTATTAATTCAAGGCAGATACGCACACGCAAGCACACACACGCTTAAACATACACACACACACACACACACACGCACACACACACACACGCACGCACGCACGCGAGCGCCCACACACACTCACACACACTCGCACACACACACACACACGCACACGCACGCACGCACGCACATAAATGCCTATAAGCCCTGGCTTATTAATATTTTGAATTTATTAAGGTTTATTTAAGGTTCTTTTGAATTTATCAAGGTTTACTTAAGGTTTTATTTTGTTTTTGTAGTAGTGTAACTTTTATGAATATGGTTTTCATTCATTCAATAGCTCAACGACAGAAGGTTGGTTTGAAATAAACGAGGTGATCGGTTCAAACCCCGCTTTGCTATTTTCGTGGCTACTTTTTTAAACAGAATATTTGGTATAGTTTATAGGTATGTCTCCCTTTGATATTACTTTCAGGGGATTTTCGTCAAACATTGCCTGTCATTCCTCGATCAACTCCTGCTGATGAAATAAATTTAGTACAACTAAATGTGTTCGCGAGTGTACGTGATTAAGTTGGCCAGTTCTGTAACACTCAGAATAACAAATGAGCAAAGTTTGGATGCGGCGAGTGTGCGGCCGAGTAATGCCTCATTTGATATTAGGACGTACTTTTTGTGTGATTGTACCTTATTATATTACACTTAACTTCATATTTCATTAACTAGCGGAGCCGGCAGACATTGTCTTGCTCAAGTTTTGACTTGTCTGCCATTAGCCAATTAAGTTATCTCCCTTATGTCTAGCGTGATAACGGCTAGAATGTTTTATTAAATAATAAATAATTTATACACGTCAGTCAAAAGGTTCAGTACGAATGTCTTCTAGTAGAAGTATTCCGAAGTAGCGATCTAAATAGAAGAAGCGTAGAAAATGCTTTTTTTTTTTATTTTTCAATAATTACATAAATACATAGGACTATATGACATAAACTTTCAACTTTTCTATCTTGTTTAGACTTTCCCAGACATAAAAGAATATAAACAGAACTAGGAACGATCCAGCGGTTTTCAAATTTTAGCGGAGCTAACGAAATACGACTGATTTATATATATATATATATAGCTGACAAGGCAAACGTTGTCTTGTTCGAATTTTGAGTTATCTGCTATTAGCCAAGTAAGTAATCTCCTTTATGTCTTTTCCATAGAAATTTTTAATGGCTAAAATGTTTGAAACAATAAATTTACATTGCACGTCAGACGAAAGATCTAGTACTAACGCCATCTATTATAAAGTATTTATGCAACTCTATATTTTTTAGTATTTTATTTTCTATTAAACTTTCGGTAGTTATCATACAGGTGAACCGTCTGCTTTTTTAATAAGAAAGACATCTATGGGTGGACAAATTTAAATTACGAAACAAAGGCAGCACCCATTTTAATTACATATTTAATTTAAAAAAAAAAAACATATTTTTGCTTTTTACCTAATAATGACTACTACATAGAAAAAACATCTCTAATTTTACTATGAAATTGTATATGTTTATAATATTCATGATTCAATTTTTATAACTATCGTTTATACAATTATTTTTAATACAATTATTATTTTAAGACCCACACACACACACACTCACGCACGCACACAGACACACACTCGCACACGACGCCCTACACAAAGATATGTACAACATCACATTATATGTACCTAAAGGTACGTTAAAATTTCATGCACTAACTAAGATTGAGCCTAATCATAAGTAACTTTTTATGGAAGAGCGGAGTCTCCTAATACAGGTAATTGTTAACTCAAAAGGGACCTCCCATCATAATTGAGAAATTGTAAACAAACATGGTTAAAATAAAAAGATTTCTATTTTTTTTTAAATTAATTTTATCGTTGAATGCTAACAACGTACCTATTTATTAGAGTCGCTTTCAATTTATTTTTTTTCAAAGCAAAACTGTTTGAGGGAACGCTGAAAATTTTCCAGCCTCCGATGTGACTCCAAATACTCTGTGCTCAATGGACGGAAAAGCGAAAAGTTCGTCAAAAACCTCGCGCACCGGGCAGCAATTCAAAAAGTCCACAGCGAATAGACAGAAAAGTTTTTCAATTAATTAACAGAATCAAAAAGTGTTTTCGAAAGGCTAGTTTTTTAAACCATCCATTTGCCATCAATGCTGATTGATAAATAAAAATATTGGTGAACTGTGGGCCGTTTATATAAAAATTGGGCCGTTTTTAAGGTTAAATCATGATACATTGCGGACTAGCTGATTGTGGCAACGTTTGTTATTTGAATATTTATTGATTACTAGCGGACTAGGTAGACGTTGTTTTCTCAAATTTTGGCGCGTCTGCTGTTACTCAATGAACCAATTTCCTTTACACCTTTTCCATAAAACGTGATAATTAATAAAACAAAGTGTGTTCCTTCCTTAAGTTATATCGGTCTAGACTTTTAGACAGCGAGGGGTGCAATATTATTTTTTACATTAATTCTTTCTTACATACATATTGAGTCAAAAATACCTAATGAACCGTAATTTTGCCACATTACGTATTTAAGAAAAAATTACTATTAAGTGCCCACCGTAATCCATAGACACTTTTTTAAAGATAATATTCTTTATACATAACTATTTTAGATTATAATAATTATTAGAGGAGGACGTAGCTTAATCGTTAGTCGGCATTTGAGTCGATCGCTAGGTTAGGCAGTTCGGAACGCGGCCGGGTGATTGATAGGTGATCAATTCCAATACTGGTTTTCTAATAGCCGACCTCCTCCGTGTTACGGAAGGCACGTAAAACATTGGATCCTTATTAATGTCACTGAGTGATATTAGTCGTAAGATTGTGGGGATTCCGGGGATAATGTCAGACGGCAGTCGGTTATCTTAACTCACCCCACCGCAATATCCTCTGCAATCGAAGCGGACCCTGGTTTAACCGGGATAACGCTAGAATGAAGAAGGACACACACACGAAAGAACTTAATACTATTTATAAGCATAAGTATATAAATAGTTTTATAAACCGCGTTTAATTCAATAATTTTCTCCAAAGTCTATGGTTTCGGGTGGAATCCCCAATTATTATTTCAAGGGAAAAGTAAAGCCTTTTTGTGACATGCCAGTGAAAGTTTCGTTGAAACGGATCCAGCAGTCGTACAAATATAGTCGTTCGTCCCATTTGAAACAAATAATAACTATATATAAAATGAAATCGTTTTTCGTTAGACTTGCAACCGGCTTAACCGATGCAAATTCTATTTATTTCATTAACCTTATTTTAGGGAAGGTTTAAAAAAAAACAAAAGAAAGAAAATAGTTAGCTATTTCATCTAAGCAAAATATCTTACTTTTAAATCTTTATTTATGTATTTTTCAATTTCAGTTCACTTCTTTTGTATAAATAGTTAAAACTTTAGCATATGAATTATGTAAGGAAAATTGTACTTAAGCCATATTTTAATGCTGTTTGTTTTACTATATCAAGTAAATAAATAAAAAAAGTCGAAAAATGTAGATGGGGCATGGCCGATGCACTTCGACCCTATTGGATATTTTGTATTCAAAGCCGAAACTTTCTGTTCCCTTAAGTATTTAGGTTTCGCAAACTACGGGCATCTGTGCAATAGAAGGCTTGCCGGCCTTCAAAGACGGGTTTCGGCCACCGGGAAATTCAACCCACAAACCGAACGAAACGCGACAAGAATACTAGCACTTGACGTGACAGCATTGCCGCCACTTCACGCCGATTTTACGTGAGAAAGAGGTACTGGTACCCAGACGGGGCTAACGAATTTGCCTGCAGAACAAAAGAACTGCAAGCGTGGCGCTAAAACGTTTATCGGGTCTTTTAGTATTATATTATATTCAACCTGAACGAAATCGCGGACTATAGATCAGCGTGTACTCGTCAGCGTGTAAACTCGGACCGAGTTTGGGGCGCGGGTGATCGATCATGTGCCGAACTTTGATGAAACAATTTTATATGAAATTCTTTCAAAATGAATTTCGTACAAACTTACTCGTGTAGCGCCCGCCTCATATCTGAGATAACCTCACTATGATGTCATGGATGGAAGCAATATATTTTATATTGGGCTATATCTATGGGCTACTTGCCCACAAGTGTGCGATTTTCTAAGAATTTCTTGCCTCACAGAACATCTTTGTTAAAGCAGTTGCCAGCTCCAGTGTTTTTTTTTTGTAAGATAGTATAGTGGGCAAGTCGATCCAACGGTGAACAGTCGGTGCAGTTGGTATTTGAACCGAGCACCGTACGGTTCTATATTCGCTTTCCTACCGACGATCTATCGATGCTTTATATAGTCTATTATAATGACATCAGATAATTTTCACTATTAATCTTACTTTACAAACAATGAGCACAAGAATGCGCGGTTCTTCAATTTAGTTAATATTTACTTGCGACGATAAATAATAGTAGGAAGAACAAGAGGGAAATTTGCTTATTATATTATTCTAGCGTGTCAGAACACCATAAAGGGTAATGCTGGCAACCTGAAATGTACCTCCACCAAAATTGAACTCGTAATAACGGAAGGGTTATTGTTAGACCTTTATAAACGCTTAGAAAAACTCGGGTGCGTCAGATTAAGATAGGGTAAGTTAATTACATGGAGCTAAGTTTACATTTCAATAGTCTGAAGAATTAAGCGTGGCATAAGAAAACAGCAGTTACACAGTTGTAAAAAAACATCACCTATATTATTATTTTTTATTTTGAAGGAAATCCTTTTAAGGATTACGGAAAACCTCATGATTTTCTCAAGGCAATGTAGCTGAAACCTGTACGCACTCTATAAAACAAAGCTCCAGGCGTTACTGACAACATGATCTTCTCTTAACATAACCTTATTTTTCGTTTCCGCACCAAATCTATGTAATCTAATACGTCCCGACAACTCTTGAGTAGCCTAAAAATTTAGCATCACTGCTTTCCCTGTCTACTTTATCGTTTTGCAAAACTCCACGTCATTTATTAAATGTACTCATTCGTTTGCTTCTTGTGCTTTAAGAACTCAAGCTCTCGGCCCGATTAAAACCTTTTAACTTTGATATTTTAACCAGGTTTTCTGTAAATACCAATTTGACCTAATCCTTTATGATTCGATAATTTTCTTGACGGGATCCCTCATTTCCCTGATAAAAGTAACCCTTTCTCCAGTTAGTTTTATATATTATGTATATTTAAACATGAAATTTCAAATTACTTTTTCTTATTAACTTAAGTGTTTTTTTTTTCATAAACCTGTGAAATATTATTAGTGTGGTGCCGATACTACCAAGTAATAGCATTAAATAGAAAAAAGTCATTATTTATTTATTTATTTATTTATTATTTAAGCACGTCATTAGAAAAGGATTGAGTGATTTGCTGAATTAGGTAATTTAACTTAATTAGGAAAAGAATATTTCTAATAAACCGGAAAAGCACTTTTAAGAGAAGATAAATTTCAATTGTTAATCAAGGTCTCGAGAAGGTTGGCGTAGAGCAACAGAGAGAGGAGAATTAAGACATCAAGATCAAGAGAATCAAGATATCAATAAAATAAAGATACCATTAGTTGCTACATATATTCATTGATTAACAGTAAAAGAGTATATCTCTATCTACGGTCATTCCTTCATTGCTGAAGATCGTGATTCTGACTGGATGATTCCAGCTTGGAGTGGATATATTTTTTTCAATGGCTCCCGTAACGGGAGTTCTTGCTATGGTGTAAAATTTGTGATTGTATGGGCCGGTCACCTGATCGGACCATCTCGGATGTAAAAGAGTATACAATGATTAAAATAGCGGGACAATAATTATAATTCAGGAAAGCATTTTGCAGTAATTGCAAATATCAACCTTATTAGGGCTAAAAACATGCAAACCACAGGTTTTGGTAGCATCCTCAATTAGTACTTTCCAATGCATACCGATAGCGGCCGCGCGGGATATCGCTTGCTGTATTTGGACATGCGTGATGTACATGAGATTATGTCTTCAGATTTTACGTCAGGCGGATTTATGATATGGCTAATTATTTAAAGGTCGCATGAGTTGAATATTTTTGAACAGCATTAGTATGAACTAACGAATGAATAATACTTAATTGCACATATGAAACAACAAGATTCAAAAGAAATAACAACGTAAGCACAACTGATTTTTGTTATCAATTATAGTGCAAAGGCGATATTAGTATTAAATTTTATAGTAACAATATCAGAAGTAAACTAGAAAATAGTAGAAAATGTTTTATAGCGTGATCTCATTAATAATTAATCGTGAATTATGAAGCTGATTTTTCTAATTTTCCTCACAAATTCTTGTGAAAGCTATTTTTAGCAGAATTTTTATTATTATTTTTGTAATGATGTGTTTATATTCTCTTAATAATATATAGAAAAATATCTCTTAGTGATATATATTATTTAAATTGTTTTGTTTCTTTTTTTGCTTGAACGCGGTAATCTCTGCTCCGATTTGAAAAATTTTTTCAGTGTTAGATAGTCCTTTTATCGAGGAAGACTCTAGACTATAAATCACGCTACAATTGAATCATTTTTTAAATTTAATTCTACGTGGTCGCAGTCGCGGGCACAGCTGGTGCTTGATAATTGTCTGATTTTAAAAACGATATAAATCACAAACGTGAGGTGCATCTTAAGACGAATCATACGAACTTTAATGCGTGTGTACCGGACCGTCTCCTCAATAAATCAATGGGAGGCGCGGTCCCTTTGCTCATTCAAGTTGATGAAAGTTAATAGTAAGGCTCTAGCTTTCTTTGTGATTTTATTGACATTATTACACATTAGACATTTTATACGGATTTATATACATACATTTATACACGAGCCTTTTATTGCGCACTGTCGTATAACTTGATTGACATTTTTATCAATTATCTTGCCCTCCCTCCCCCCACGTAAATACCACCCACAATTTCACGTCTATTCTAAACCAGCGCCATGTAATTGATATATCAGTTTAATGTTGTTTCAATTATGTATAGCTGTGCTCGTAAAAAATAGATTCAATTTTAGCGTGACGATATATAGCCTTCCTCGATAAATGGGCTATCTAACACTGAAAGAATTTTTCAAATAGGACAAGTAGTTCCTGAGATTAGCGCGTTCAAGCAAACAAACAAACAAACTCTTCGGCTTTATATATTAGTATAAATATAGATAATAATATTTATTCTTAAAAAAATAACCGCGCAAGTGTTAAAAAATTAAAATTTCAATTATGAAAAAATTCCACCCGAGATTGACGTAAAACTAAACAAGTTCCGGTAAGACGATAGTAGCGCCACCTATCGAGTTTAATTTTGAGATTAATTGTCATACAAATTGTCAAAAATAAAATAGGTTCAGATTTGAGAATTCTGGTAGCTAGAGATCGTCGGTTGGTCGAAATTTGCACACAAACCTTTTTACGTATGTATTACAAAGATTAATATTATTCTATTTACAGAAAAATAAGATTTCGAAGAACGTTCGTTTGCGACGATTACGGATTGACATCATCCAATGCATGTGTGTGTAAATCTTTTGGCTTTGGTGTGCGTGTGGTTTTATTTTAATGATTTAATGTATTCTTCTTCTTCCTAGCGTTATCCCGGTTAAATACAGGGTACGCTTAGATTGTAGAAGATGTGGCTGTGGGGCGAGTTAAGATGACCGATTGACATCTGACGTCATCCTCGGAATGGAAGGTTGTTGAGATAGTGGGGTGAACCCCCACTATCTCAACAGCCTTACGACTAATATCACAAAGTGACATAAATCGGGTCCCACCGTTTTATTTGCCTTCCGAAACACGGGGGAAGTCGGATATCAAATATAAACCAGGGCTACAAAGGATCACCCATCTATCACCCGGTCGCAGCAAGAGCTACTTAACCTAGCGATCGACTCAAATGCCGACTACTGATTAGGCCTTGCTGGTATACCCCTTGCTCCTACCTCTACCGCGTATAAGCTGGTTTTATAACCGTTTTTGGTGAGCTCATTGGTTTTTACAAGTACTTACTTTTGTTCCGTAATTAAATTGTGAATATTTCTGGCCATGGGAATTTTGAACTGTATTTCTTCTTCCTAAAAAAAATAATACAATTATAAGTACTGGCCTAGCCTTACAAAGCTGATAAAATATTTATCTAGACCAAGCGGTGGGTAACGTGTGGGCCGCGACCCCTCTCTTTGTGGCCCGCGAATGTTTTGTAAGTAGCAATCTCATTCTTATAAATAGAGATAATAAGTAAATTACAGGAGCGCAACGTTTTAAAGTGGTGATTTTTTTTAATGTTACAAGGGGCAAACGAGCAGGCAGCAAGCACCTAAGTGCCTACCGACGCCCACGGACATCTGCACGACCAGAACGCCACTTCACGCCGATCTCATGTGAGAAAGAGGTGATGTACTAAAATTAAAAAATAAACAATATATATACTAAAGTTTAGCTGTTTAATATGGTAACCAACCCATTGGAATATCATACTCGGTCCTAACATAGCGATGCATTGACCAGAAAACCAGGTACGTACTACTTAAAACAGTTACCTACCCATTGGAATGTCATAGTCGGCCCTGATCAAGCGATGTATTAACCAGGAATCAGGCACATACTACTTAAAATAGGTATCTAACCCACTGGAATATCATACTCGATAAGGTAACCATAGATTAGGCAGGAATTAGGTATGTACTATTTCAATCAGGTACCTACTAGAATATCTTACTTGGTCATCACATAGCCATAAGTTAACCAGGAATCAGGTACGTACTACTCATACGGAATTCACATACGGGGCTTTAATGCTGCAATGTGTTGTACGCACAAAAATACACTCTCGCAGGTACGAGTACAGTATTAATCGGTGTTTGCCAGTATTAACAAGTACAAGTTAGCATTAATGGGTACCTGCGTTATTGGAATTCACAGACGCAATCCTTATGCGGCAAAGCGTTAATACAGGCACCTGTATTGGAGTAAATATTTACTACCCATTATAACAATAGTTTTGGACTTAGGGATGCATTAAGTGGAGCCAGGTATGTAGTACTCACTGGAATACACTCGGGAGGACCTAATGCCGCGATGCGTTAACCAGAAGTCCTTACTATATACTAAAATATTTATATATTTATAATTTAATTCGTTTATCTCTATTATTATTAGTATCGTAAATAAAATATGTCACTTCTGTAAATAGCAGGGTCCTGGCAATATGCTCCTATGTTAATAAATTTTAAAAGTATAAAACGAAACTAAACTTTAGAATTGTTTTCGCGTAAGTTAATAAAATAATATTACCAAAGTATAGATTTATGTAGATTTTATTAAAAATTATTAATTATCTTTTACCTTTTTTTTTTATTTATGTGTCACATAAGCAAATCTTTGAACGTCTCTTTCATATTTTAATTTTGATATCACATATATGTGGTGTGATCCGTCGCACACTTTGGTGTGTTCAGTGGTGTCCTATTCAGTCGTGAATGTAGCATGTACGTGTTTTTTGTAGCAAACCGCATGTGTGCGTTAAGTGGTTGAATATACGAACACTATTTATATGAATAAAAATAACAAGGATTACTGAAAATTAAATTTAAGACCACAGTTACGACATCTCGTAGGTATCTATCAAATATCTGAGAGTATTAAATTATAAAATGTTAGAGATAATATTTAAAAAAACCACCCGACGAAAACCGCTACAATACTAATTAGCACCGTAGCGGTACTCTCACATACTTTGACGTTGACGACACGTTTTGTCCCATTAGGAATCATCCTAAATTATGTCACACGTCAAAGGGGGGGAGGGTCACCAAAATATGACATTGTGTGACAACGGGCAAGGGGGAGGGGCTTCAAAAGCTGTGTGACGTCACATGTCAATATACAGCACTTGTAATTATTTTATGTTGTATAAAATATAAAATAATTGCAATATAACATCACTTTCTTGTAATTATTTTATACTACATAAAATATTTACAAGAAAGTGCTGTTTTCTTTATATTGTGATGTCACACCAAGGGGAAAGGGGTTTCCAAAATGTGACAACCTCTGACAAGGACAGGGGCAGGTGTTTAAAAAGTCGTAAAATTCGTGTGATGTAACGACATCGACGACCCTTATCCTAACTATATTAAGAAACGTCTATAGTGTGAAAATAAATAACATTTTAGACAAAAACCAACAAAATTAGATGTTAAAAAAAAAACAAATAAACATCTATTTTTTTATCACATGTCACATACTGACGGTAATCGCTAGAGATAATGGTTAAAACATAAAAGTTTCATTCTTAATTCATTTAAATTCGTATATTCATGTGCCTTTGTAGCTTCTTTGTCTGCAGCTGTAGTGAAAATCATAAAATATATGTCTCACATTTTAGGGACAATTTATTTTATTAACGTAACTTATCACATCATTTTGTATAAATACATACAAATTAATCATATAAGTAATATGATTTAATATTATCAGATTCATAGCTCAGCGATTTATTTTATTGCGAATAAATGTTTGATTTCATATACATTTTACTCTATATATATTTTTTAAATAGATGTTTTTGCTCTATCTATATGAATTTTACTTGTTTTTACTATCATTTATATCTTATTTTGCTTTAGATACTCTTATTATAATATTTATTTTATATCTTCTGTGTATGTACATTTATTTTGTTTCTTTTCACCTAGGTGGCGCAAAAATTCTACAGTTTACTCGTACTCAAGAAACACCAGATGCTCAAACTATTGCAGGAAGAAACGTACGGACCTATAACAATATCCAGAGGTGCTCAGTTCGAAACTGAGGCCATATAGTTAAGACTCAAAGTCTGTATATACACGCAGTTTCTAAATATATAGAATACATTCGATTGTCTTTGGAACAGAACCGAAACGGTTCACTTATTTAAGTCAGGAGTAAAAATAGTATTGTTTGTTTATTTGAGAGAGAATTTTTTCTTTTGAGCCAAAAATTTTTTTTGTAAGTTACCATTATTCGAATTTATAGAAACGACACAGGATCAGTTGCATGTTGATCTCAAAAATCGTGATGCCACACAATGATTGTGTTGCAAAGATAAGTCCACTTTTTTTAAACCTATAACTTTTTTGTTTAGGTCTACGTTTTTTTTTTACAAACCATAGATGCCATAATGTTTTTTTGTAATTACCAAAAAATATTATGGATTTTAACGGTTGTGACAGGTATACTTGGACAAATATTGGTATTGACAGTTTGGGCTTTGATAATAATTGCAAAGTCATTATTATTAAAATAATTTGACGTCTGGTAAATCAAACATAATATACATTGATAAAATAGAAGTTATCTTAAAATTTATTTAAACTAAATTTTTTTTAAGAAAGACAAATTATTTGACAATTGACACTATTAGTTTTGACGTTATTAATAATACCCTGGACAATATTAATATTACTATATAATTAATAAGCACAAATGTAATAACATGATATTATGGTAGACATTATATAAATAAATAAATGTCAGGGATTACTATATATTTGTTAAAATAAAATTGGTTCCCTCGAAAATTACAAACTTTATATCAATTTTTTTAAGTTAAAAAATATTCAATTTTTTTTTTAAATTAAAAAATAGGCCTATTCGGAAAAGTGGATTTTTCTTTAAAATAAAAAAATGTAGTTTCTATAAACTTGAATATGGGAAATGGATCAAGTTTTATTTCACTTTTATTGTGGGTGTTTTATAGATATGCTGAGATGTATGCCTTAAATGTTTTGCTTTAGATTTAAGTGAAATTAATGTATGTTTCCTATACGTTATATTATAAATTTAATATGGATGGATGACGTGTTGTTAAATAGAAACGGATAAACTGTAATTTTTCCTTGCTCGTCTTAAATTTCCGCACCTGATTGTCACACCTGACGTTATCGGCTATCAATTCAATGTTTTATAATTTAACATAAAACAGATAGGATAGTTGTTGTGTCAATTTTTTTCCCAATTTAATTTATATTCTCGCTGCATGATGCCTTACAATTTGAATGCGACGGACTTTTGAGGGTAGAAAAAATATCACACTTAATGGCTTTATACATTATTTCAGAGTAAATTCAAGGTGTAACAAGTCACAATTGTTATCACTGTTTTGTTTTTTTACTGATATCAAGCAAAAGTTGCTTCTATTGATTATTTTAAATAGAATTCATGTATCATATAGAAGATATGATTCTGTAGATAATATTGAAATATTGTGAGTTTGCCAAATTCCTTCAACTTCAGGTCAGATCGTATTGCATGAGAATTTATCAAATGCACATAACTTTTGATAATGAACGACTTTAGGTTTTGTTTTATAAATATTCCCCTCCCTCTATTGCTATTATTTTGTACAGCGTTTAATTAAAATATCAAAATGAATTGTTACAACCTTCACGAGTGTCTCGAACATTACAATGGCTCCTACGTAAAGCATCGCATGTATGTCATGTTCGCCTTTTCACGTTTTCTAACTGAACTTGATGAGTTGTATTAACTGTATTATTTTAAAGCGTAAATATTTTTAACTATTGTACTTTAAGATGAATACAGTTAGAATAACTCAAGTTAGTTGAAAAAACGTAAAAACGTGAACACGACATAAATGTGGCATACGATAGTTTACGTAGGAGCCATCGAATTTCGTTCAGTTGGCTTTGGACGAGCCTCTACTTTCGTCCCATCCTACGTTGTTAAATTATGTTGATGTTAAGAATCGTATGTGTAAATTATGTGTAAGATATGATAACTGTTTAATGTTTTAGCGAATCGATTCCTAGTGGTAACGGTAACGAGTTTAGATCAGGGGGCTGTTCATTTATTACCCGATATGTTTTGGATGTTTCGAATCGTTTAAATTTTTTTTTTATGATCATATAGCCTAACCTAACCTATCTGAATTATACAACAAGTATTGCATTAATAGTGTTTGCAATTTTTTTTTAGTCAAATTTCTTTACGCACGTTTGACTTATGAAGTAAGCTGGCGAATGCGCGACGAGATCGTTGCGAAAAGTGTGATCGGACGAGTCGATTTCATTTCTTTCTTAAACAATCTTCTTAATTACTATTTTGTTCAATGCACTGACTATTCTACGTTGAAGGTAAATAAAATTGTAAATTCATTTTTATTTAATTAACAATATATACACACGCATTAAAAAAGATTTACTTCAGTCGTGTGGTCTAAAGCATACACGTTGTTTTATTTTAAATTTTTTGAATTTTCTTAAATCTCTTGAAAAAAAATGTACAAGACATGCTAAGAAATCTGTCAACTTTTGAAAATATTAGTAAAACAATGCCTATAAATTTGTAAGGTTTTCAATTAACATATTCAGTCTGCTAAATTATAACTAACTAATGTCCCTATAACTGTCAAATTATTTTTGGTCTACTATCCCTATATGTATGTATATATATATATATATATAATTTTAATTTCTTAATAATTATTATTATGTAAATAATATTTTCTATCGACACAACTCTTAAATTAAGTCTCAATTGTAAGTATCAATTATATACTAAATAATTTTTCATTTAAAATTGATATTGCACATTAGAAATGGACATGGTGTAAATAAATAAACAGCCCCCAAAGAAAATATCAATTTTCTCAATTAAGAAAATTATGTACAAGTAGTCTTTAGTGATATTTGATGGGAAACACCAAATAGAATCATTCTGACTTTGTCTATTACTAAAAGAAAAATATATTTACATGTTTATACAAACAAGGTGGTCGAGTGCGTGGTGTGTGAATGTCCGAGGTATGCACATATCTCGTTGAAAAACTTGAGGAAATATTCGATTTAGTTATTTAAATAGCGTTATTAAAGCAAGTTGGATGCATTCGGACACAGATTCGGTCGGATTGGATCCAATTTGTGGCGATTTATTTTTCAAACCGAAATTAAGTATGTATAAATTCTAATGCATTAAGAATGCGTGGATCTGTTTATAAGATAGTGTTTCACTTTATTTTGTAACCCGATCCAAGTGTGTGCTTCCGCCGTAAAGTAAATGGTTTTTTTTTAAGTAAATAACAAGGGGCAAACGGGCAGGCGGTTCATCTTATTTTAAATGTTTAATTTCGCACAAGTGAGGAATCTAGACTGATTTAATGCCGCGGAGGCGCTCGCTTGGATACTCTCCGGTAAAATTATTTGCAATAAAACTGTTGTCTGAAAATACTTTTTTATTTTTTATGTCCTTCCTTTGAGTTTATTTCTATTAAATGTTTTCTATATTTGTCCATCGCTTTATGGAATTTAGTATCGTCTATTTGAATGTGGCTATGTTGTCTATGGTATGTATCATCCATAGATACTTTGAATAAACAAAATAATAATGTATTTTGTTTATTAGTTTGCGTTGATAGTCATTATGACGAATTCCAGTTGCTTTGGATACTAGAGCCTTTTTATTTTGAGCCAACTTTCTATGTTTTATGAGTACAGCTTTACGTGTTTGCATGAATTTATGTCACGTTGTGGTAGAAATACGTATTTAAAAAGCATATTACTATAGAGCTAGATCGTTAAAGCTCCTAACTATGTACAATGATTAAAAATAAACCGGTAAGTGCGAGTCAGACTCGCGCACTAAGGGTTCCGTACCGTCACGTAAAAGTTTACCAGGTTATTCTAAAATGAATACTATTTTTTTTTCATTCAATAAAGTCTGCGCATATTTTTTTTTGATGTAAGTACAAATTTACGGTTTTCGGAATTTTTCCTATACTTGTACTTCCTGATATAGCTTCTTGCCAAATTGCATCTTTCTAGGCAACGGGAAGTACCCTTTAGGTTGATTCCCTTTTCGAATCTACTAGTATGGGCAATGCGACATAGAGCCATATCTTTTGATGGCTTACACTTAGAAGTTGATTTGTTTCTCGGACGAATAATATTACTAATTGTTTCAATAATTACTATAAATGGTATTAAAATAGATGGGGTTCCTTGAGGAATTATATATATATAGCATAATAATGATTTACGTATTACCTTGTTACCTGAAGTACGAAAAAATTTAGTTGTTTGTATTTTCGTCTGTTGCCTTATTGTCTTTGGTATAGGTTACGTGAGATTTGATAAATAAACTTGACACTTGTCATTTGTCAATGTCTCGTGGATACGAAGTCCGAACGAAATGTAACAAATTTTTAGGTTAAAAGTTCAGAATTTAATAAATAATCTAGAAATTAGCGAAATCTATTACATAAGTGAAGTGGTGGTATAATAAACTTAATTAAAATATGGAAGATACCGAAGATCTAGACTTTGTTGCATCTGAACATGATCGTCTCGTCAGTGCGATAACGAAACTGGACAAGACACAGCATATTACAGACCCGGTTAGAAATGAGCCGACGAATAAAAACTCTGAATTTAATTTAATAAAAAGATCCAATAAATTACAACTAGACAATGTAGTTAAGGTTTTGGAAGATACTGCACATAATGTGCAAATTGGCAAGAAATTGAAGAAAAACCAAAATGTTGGTAAAATTTTACCGATACCATTAGAAAAGCCTCAAGCTGAACGTATAAAAAGAGCGACTGGATACGAACAAACCAAAAAAAAGGTGGGGAGATGGGATCCTGTTGTAGCAAGAAATAGAACTGTGGACTTTGTTTCCTTTCCTATCAAACACAATCCAAGCAAACTTCAGCCAACAAGTGATTTTTTAGCAAAATTTAAACTCAAATCGCCTTTAGAGCTAGAGTTAGAGGAGGTAGATCCATCACCAGAAATTGATAATGTGGAAGAAGAAGAAGATGTATACCCTATGAGCTATGCTGAGATGCTTGAGCATAGACAGCAACTTGCAAAGTTGAGAGCTCAACAGTCATATAAGGCTGCTAAAGCAAAGAGACAAAGTAAAATAAAGAGTAAAAAATACCACCGGTAAGAATATTTTCATAAAAATACTAAAATAAGTGTTTGTTCATTGACTTTTAAATGTTTGTTTAAAATATGATACATACCTGGCATGCCTAATTAATTATATTGTTTTTATTTCGTACAACACTACAATTTTATTAACTACTGTATATCAGTTTTTATTGTATTTTTTAACTAGCTAAATCTTCACTCATAGGAATTCATTTTTATTAAATTTTGAAGGATTTTATTTTTTGTGCAGAGCCCAAACTATTTTTCTAATATTTAAGTAGCCTATGTTATTCTTTGCATGAGAAACTAAACTACTTTGCTTTAAGCCGCGAATGATTTTTTTCATTTCATTCTTTCATTCGCAGATTAAAGCAAAGTAGTTTAGTTTCTCATGCATGTCATGGATTTCCACAAAGTAACGCCTGATTCTATCAATTATGTTATTCTTTGTAAAATCAGCTATGTGCCAGTGAAAATACTTTTTAAAATCAGCCCAGCTGTTTTGGAGATTACTCAGAACATAAGACAGACAAGAATGTTATAACTTGTGTTTTTGTTATAGGTACCATATATATAGTCATATGACTTAAGTAAAAAAAAAAAATGTTTTAATATTATAAACAGACATTTCAATGTTATTTATATGTATAAAATTCAATCACTTATTCATATTTACAGTATTCTCAAAAAAGAAAAACTTAAACAGCAGTTGAAGGAGTTTGAAGAATTGCAAAGCAAAGATCCAGAAGAAGCTCTTAAAAAATTAGAAGAACTTGAAAAAGCAAGAGCTTTAGAAAGACACACCTTGAGGCACAAAAATACAGGAAAATGGGCTAAAAGTAAGCTTGTCAGAGCTAAATATGATAAAGAGGTAACAAACAATTATTCTAGAACCTATATATGTAAAAATGATTCTCAAAATGTGTGCATGAAATGACAAATTTCGCTAACTCTTTTTTTATCATACTCCTTATAGTAAAAGAATGGTTCTTACAGAGACAAAAATTTTAAAAATTGCCTGAAAAAGTCTAAAAACAACACTTGTCGATACTTCTATATAAACAATTCATGGTCATTATTAAGAGTCAATTTGAACTTTATTACCATATATTAAAATTCAAGTGTTAGTGGAGAGGTTCAAGGAAGGACAAACAATTAAGTGACCTTAGTATTGTAATACTGATGTCAATAATTATACAATGATAACATTAGTCAAAACAAATTGTCTGTAGCAAAATGTCAATTGAAATGTATTTATCTCTCATGACTGGGGACAGGAGTATAGGATAACCCCAAAGATCAGCTTATACGCGGTAGAGGTAGGAGCAAGGGGTATACCAGCAAAATCCCTATACAACCTACTAAAATTCCTTGGCTTGTCAAGAACTATCATAAGTTCATTTCTAGAAAGGACATCTAAAGCCGCACTATTAGGATCATACCAGATTTGGCTAGGCAGGGGAGGGAACACTGGCAGTGA
>JANCMC010042216.1:0-31858 GCA_024363005.1 Charaxes varanes | reverse complement strand
AATACTGTAATAACACGATAGGTTTATTCTACATTATAGGAAGACTCGTAGGATTATTTTCGCTTGTGCATATTATAGGTTTGAAAAAATGTATTTGTTTCTGATGTAGTGTAAATTCTGACTTTCATAACATATTTTGACATTTTTTTTAAAAAGACCCTCTACCGTATGTTTTGAGGTTATATAGATGAGAATAATTATCTATCCCATTAGATCGGAGAGTCGTGTTGTGAGATCGTCAAGTGTAAATTATCTGTAGGGTAGTAGGGAGTATCTTACACGTGGCTGGGCGAGTGAGACGGAAGATATTTGGGCACTATCGATCGGACCCAGCAACTTGCGGCGGGAGGCGGCTTTCCCCAAATTTTCGACCAGGTACATCATAATTTGGAAACTCTTTTGACATTTTAAACAGAAAATATACAGAAAAAATACAAACGATAAGATATTTTACAGAGACAAAAATAATTGTCTTAACTGAGTTTTAGAACTTTGATGGACTGATATAAATCAATCAGGTTATAATAATATCCTTTACATTTACATTACATTAGGGGAAGGGATTTCCTTAATCGCTAAATCAATATAATGCATTATTTTATTAAATAAAAAGGCCAAGATTGTGTCAAGACACGCTTATATAGAAGGGTTCCGTACCTGATAAGCGATAAAGGTATTTATGACATAACTTTGGAGATTGTTGTCCGATTGAGTTTTAAGCATATCTTATCAACATGGAAAATTCTCTACATCTAATACTTAGGGAATCACTAGCGGGCGAACACGCGGATGGACAGAGGTAAATTAATAGTTTCCTGTAGGTCTATGAAACCCTAAAAAATATACTAAGGATGATGAATATTCCAGTATCAGCATCAACGATGCGTAGACCTTGTGTCAAGAGTAGATGCGATTAGCCCAGCGGGGTGGGGATTTTCAACTCGTTTCTTGCATATAACCATCCGCCCATTTCGCCGTTGTACTATTTAGACTATAATTCAATATATACAAAAATAAACTTCGCATATTTTAAGCAGGAAGTTCGACGACAATATTAAGCCGACGCTTAAGCTTTCGAGTGCAAACAAAAAAGGCTTTGACGGAAAAAATGGTTATTAAGACAACAAAGTGGTGGCTTTATTCATCCACTTTTGAGCTGAATGCAGCCTTTATTTTGGTCTACATGGATAAATGCAAGCGTCTGCCGGATTCTTTTTGTGCCGTCTCTTCATGACGACAAAGAGTTCCCGCGATAAATTACGCTTTGTGTAAAGTGCCCACAAGTCAAAACATTTTTGTTTCATTTATAAGCACCTTTTCACATCTACTTTCAATAAATTACTATTTTGCTAAATTTAAAAGGCTTTCTTGCATCCCAATCTGAAAAGAGCCCATTGCAAAATCAATTGTCATTCTTTTAAATCACCGTTTTAAGACATTGTATTCTTCATAATTATTTTAGAAAATATATCAATAAGGCAATAAGTATTATTAACCACAATAGCTGACGCAATGGTAAAAACGTGGATTTGAAATCCGTAAGGTATTGTATACGATCACCGCAATTTCTACAATTGTAACCACTTCATACAAGTTTTACGTTTCTCTGGGGGACAAAGGCAAACATTTGGCACACTTAAAGTATACCTTGTTTTTGTTTGTTAGGCTATTCCAGATCGTATTTCAAACAATTATTAAAGTTATTAAGGAGTAAATGCTGTGCAGTAGTGTATATAAATTATACCTCAAGAAAACTTATATCCACTTTCAGTTATACGACACCTCTACTTGTCTTCCAAATGATAAAGTATTTATTATTTTTCCACATTGTCTTCAACTGTAGTGTTAGAAGAATTTGATTGGTTATATAGCCTTGAGAATGCTGCTTATTATGATAGAGAAAATATCAGAGATATGTGTTTTTTTAAGCAATAATAACTCACTAATACAATGCTACTTTCAACATTTCACCCCTAGTAGTTTAATCGAGTAAAAAAAGGCAGGTATATTTCTTAATGAGGCAAAGTACTAGACATAAGAGGGGATTTTTTGGAGCAATTCGATTCTAAAAAGAATCCTATTCCTTCTTTCTTGCCTAAAAATGAAGCTATCTTTTAAATAAATTTAAAAGTAAGTATACTAAAGAAAAAAATAATGAAATATACAATGCCTAGGGTTAGATGAGAGGCAACTTGAGAGGTACGTTTTTGTAATTTTACTCTTAATTTGGGAATTTCAATTATTTTTATTTTTGTATTTAGATTATGTTTGTCTCAATGAAGTTTTTTTAACATCTTTCTATTATTACATGATCAGAAACAAAACACAATAGGTTTATTCTCAAGGAACAACACACGCTTATCCGTAAGCTCCTAATTACCGCAGCTGTCCGAAAATCCGGGACGAAGTCCCAGTTTTTCCTCTTCCCGGGATATATAGGCCACGGACCCCCCCCCCCCCCCCCCCCCCCCCCCCCCCCCCCCCGGTAATGGAGGGGTTGTAAACTCCAGTCGTACGTCGGAGCTGACACACACAATTTTTTTCCGTTCATGTATGCTGTTGGTCAGAGTGATCTTCACAGCGTCAACGGAAGCTGAGGCTAACTACCTGATCTGTCTTTTATTGTAAAATTAATTCACACCCACCTAGAGTTTCACTGTCAGACACACAAATTAATATTAGAAATTTTCTTTACACGTGGAGCCGAATCTGAAGATAGTTACTAGCACGTGTGCTTCAAAAGTATGCAATATTAACGACGGTAGATGGATGGTCACAGGGTATCTAGTGTGGAGAACTTTAATAAAGATTGGCCTGTTTACAAAAAAATAACGATAAAGGTATTTTTATTGATAGGCTTTGTGGAGGGAAATTGAGAAATTAAGAGAAATAAAATCAGATCGTGAAGAAGTAGCGGATGCTCTGCGCGACAAGGCCGGCCTCGGAGCGCTGAACGGGCTGGTCAGTCAGCAGCAGTTTGACGCTGTGCGAGGTGACTTCGAAAAACGCATCGCCGCCTCTTACGATAAATTTAATAATCAGGAGCTTGTTTGGCAAGTACGTATATACGGAATGATAGAGAGTGAGTCTCATTTGAGTATCGTGTTTTATAGTCTTTTATATTTAATTCAGACTTTTACTAATCTATTGTATCGATGAAAAAGACTTACTGCTTCTTTTAAAAAGACCCCGCAACAAAATAAAAACCAAAACATAATGATTAAAACATCGGAGAGTTATGAAGTAGTATAGACACCGGTAGAATGAAATATTATAGAATGATTGTTGGGACATATCGGCGATTATTCGAATTAACTTGCTTTTGATTTATCTATAATTATATAATATAATGCTCACTTTTATATTTTACAGAAAGTGATTGACGACCTTTTAAGAGAATTAAACGAACGCGCAGACTGGGTCCAAGTGGTGTCGCTACGAGACAACGTAAATGAGAACATAGAGAAGCTGAACGCAAAACTTAATGCTATGATTGAAATAGTCGGAGTACCTCACGCTGCCGCTTTGTCTAAGAGAATGTTCCGCGACTCAACGTGTATTTCTTGCGCAGCACCTGCTCAGATGCATTTGAACGAACCTGGCTTAGTGCCCGCCTTACCTGCTTTCAAATCTAAACGACCGCCGACTATAGGCGCAGAAGATACCACTAGGCCAAAAGAGGACGGCGATCGTGTTTTATGTTATCCTGGTCAACCAATACCGCATCCCTTAGATCCGAGGTAAAATATGCTCCTATATTACTTTTTTTATTAATTTATTTAGGAAATAAACCACAGAGGATTATAAATCTACTCGTCAGGAAGTAAAAAAAATGTCGAGTTAACATAATATATAGAATGCCTCTGCCATCTAAGCGGACCCTGATACCTGGACCGGGATATCGCTAGGAAGAAGAAGAGGATAGTATATGTGTATGAAGACGAAATATTTGTACGTTTCAGAGCTCACGTCTGCAACAGATACTGCGGCGGTTCTCACACCATTGTGCGGCCAACTCTGAGCCGCGCGCCAACTGGCCTGATTATAAGCACTTTCGGTCAAAAAACTACTGGAGTTGGCTCTGATGGAAGAGTAAATACTTATTTTATATATTTCCAAATTTAAAATAAGTTCTTAGTTGTTATTTCTATACTACTTGATTAGTAAACGGCGTAAAGTGAAGCTGCGCGACTAGAAAAGTACCGCCGCCTTACAAGAAGCTATAATCTTTTTTCCAATCTTTTCACGGATTAAAGTCCACTCCGAGTTCCAACATTAACTAACTTATTAAGGTTCTAATTACAAATCTATGTCACCTAAGTCATCAAAAAATATAAAAATGCTAATTGCCATCTTATATACTTCAGGTGTACCAAATGGAAATACCAGAACGGGAAATAAGGCCCTGTAGGCCATGTAACTTTCCAAGAGAAATGGCTGAACCACCCGAAGCTGACGAAGGTAAATGACCTAATCTTTTGAGGTTGTTAACATTATAATTAATGTTTTATCCCGATCGTTCCTTAACTTCTTTTTCAACGTTTAGGTAAAATTACATTTGTTGTTGGTACGAGCGAACTGTTTCCTTATTATCATTTTAAAGCTATAATAAAATATATGTAAAACATCAAAAATATAAGAAACACTTAGGTATATTTTATTGTGTCCCAGGAGACAACATATACAAAGTCTTAAACGAATTTAATAACTTCTAGTAATGAATAGTTAATGTAGATTATTACATTTTACTTTCAGCACCAAAGGACTATCAATTTGATTTTGATATGACACCGTCGGATATCCCAAGAAAGACTTCGAGGGTGGACCAAAGTGGAGAGATCAGCGTCACCCCACCGCCGCCGTCTGACTCCGACTAAACGTAGCGTTATAATGATTGGATACACACATATTTTCTTAAATTTCCTTTCGTAAATTTTTAAAGCTATTTTATTACCTTATGAAATGTTTATGTAACTATGAGAATTAAACAAAATCAAATATAAATTTAGTAAACTGCCTTTTCTTTGCCTGGACCTATAACCGAATCAATACATAGTAAAAAAAGAAGCCAAAGTTATATTTAAGTTAATTAAACTGCATCGTTTTAAAATAACTGCAATCACCTATTCAGACTCATAATTTACGGTTCGCACAAATTAGTCACCTTCCCAAGGATGTGTTAAGGGCTCTTGGAATATAATGTTAGTTAAGAAACTAAAGACTCGAATTCAGGTTACGCTGCGTTCACACGACGTCGGGCGTAGATCGCTATGGATCGGTTTTTGCAGGATTTGGTTCAGTGGCACTCACAGAAAAATACCTTGTTCTTATTTCAGTATTCGCTTTTACACGTGCGTTTGGTTTTAGTCGTATCTTGAAACCGAACACACGTGTTGAAATACTGATGCCACTGAACAGGATCCTGCAATAACCGATCCGATAGCGTGCTACACACGATGCCTTGTGGACGTAGCCTTACGGTGTACCGGACGGATTATTGTGCCGATTTGTCTGCACAGTCCGACGGCACGTTGCATGTTGCTAACGTGTATGAGGACGTTCGGTGTACAGTAGATAATATATTGAAAATTGACATTCGATTTTACGCCAATCGCCCCCCAAGATTTTCAAACTTGTAGACTTGAAACTATCCAGATAATAGGACATGCTAAAAACTCACTATGAAAATTATTTTGAGCGAAATCAAAAAACACTTCAAATCGTATCTTGGCACGTCATTAGCCACTATTTTAAGTAACCTGTTTGTCCCAAAACTGAGCAGGTCTACCCCAGTTTCAATAAATATATAAATCATAGAAGAAATATATAGATCATACATATGTATTTAATTCTTTTTTTTAAATATATTGATTAACATTCAAAACAATCCGAAGCCATTACTGTCTATGAATTGATATAGTTAAATTAAAATACGTTTAACACAATATCTCTATAAGAAAATCTATATAAAAATGAATCCCGATTTCCCTTAGTCACGGCATCACGCGTGAACGGCTGGACCAATTTCGCTAATTCTTTTTTTGTGTTTTTTGTCGTTAGGAGAAAGTTCCTATAAAAAAATTTAGAATACATATTAATTCTATTTCTAATGTAACCTTACCACTTTTGACAATTTAAACTTTTTTAATGCAACGTTATGGCGTTTGACATAACATTGACAGAGTGCGTGCTGCAAATATCGTCAAACACGATGTAATAAAACCGCTATCGTTTTAAAACAGATGCTTCGGACTGGGAACGGGGACAATATTACAGGACAATAGAATGTAGTAAACAGTAGATAACCCAACGTACGGGCAGAACTACTTCGGCCAAGTTGACTAGTCGGAAATGTTTTACAACTTCAGCGCCACATTTCTTTAGACATAACACACAGACGTATTTTCCAATTAAACCATCTTTGTGATAACCTTTAACCCAAATATTTTGATACCTATGTATTTGTTTCCCTAGTTCATGATATGTATAGTCGATTAAGAAATTGGTTTGCCGCGCTAAAGTCGCATGTCCTATGCGCGTCAATTAGTTAAAAGACACATTTTTGCTTCATATGCATTACGTTAATTTCTAACCTTTAGCAAAATTTTCTTTAAGTAGGAACTGACATCCAAAATGGTTAAGCACTTTCTTGGTCGACTATACTTAATTCCTTTTTCAAAAAATCTTAATTGTTTTTACGTCAAGTTATTATAAAATTAAAGTGGGACTTAACTTATTTTTATTTAAGTCTATAATAAATTAACGACTACGCATTAAGTCATTAACTAATATTTATCCGAGAAACCAAGAAACATCATTAATAATTACGATACTCTAACCTTTGTCATCGGTCATCGAATATCTGATAAGAAATTTATAATAGAGTCGAGGAAACCGCGATCTATTCACGTAAATAAAGTTCTGGATTATCCTTTTTAAAAATATATAGTACTTACCATAAATCAGTAGAAACACTCACAAAAATCACTTAAACAAAAACCAAACGAACTCTCACCTTTTTTGTAGGAATCTCTTTCTGAACTCGATATACGCGGATCTTCCTTTGTCGGAGTCGTCGCCGATTTTGACCCGGCCGTGCAGGGGTACTCGGTGGCCAGATATGCCGTAGTCCATCTGCAGGTCCACGACGAGCATTAGGGTGAAAAGGACGAGGAAGGCGCCAAGTGCAAGCGCAAGGCGCTCCTTGAGCTTCATGTTGAGCATGGTGCGCGCGTTCGGGCGGCGCGGCGCGATCGGACTGCGCGCGCGCACATGCTCAGGTGTCGGCGAGCGCTTGAGATCGCGCGCGTACTGCCCGCGCAAACGCCGCCACCGTTCGGCCCACCCGTTCGCACTGCAACAATACACGCCTTATCAGAATTGATTGATGCGTACACGGGATATCGAGATATTTGTGTACTACGTCCGATAAGGTATAAGAGGATAAAGTATTTCGGTAATTATGCCCAGATAGGGATAAGTTAACATACATAGTTTCGACTGTACTGTACCCCTTGCTTCTATTTCTACTTTATGTATGAATATGTCAAACGATTTTCTCCCTTAGGTACTGAACTCTGTGTCTAAGAAAAACAAATTAAACAAACCTCATTGAAGCGTTTCAAAAGACCCAGTTTTGAATACAGAAAAAGAAAAAAAAAACCCTTGACATTTCAAATTTCGCCTCAAGTAGAAAATAACATTGAATATTAAATTTAAATTATATCTTAATACTTAGATAAAGATAACATTATCTTGTATATAAAATTATCAAGTGTTTAAATATAGAGTCCAATTTAGTGTAATAGTAATAAAAGCATTACACAGCACAATCTAGAATTACGATCCACGTAGAATTTGCTTATTTCACGTAACAGAGTATAGTTTTGCATATTTTTAATTTTAACACGTATTGCCTATCATATCTATTTAAATTCTGAATGATATATCTATACAGTCTATACTAATAAATAAAATGGGTAATTATACAGTTTGGTTACTTTTCCGTTAAAAATGTATATATATTTTTCTCTGAAAGTTGTTGTTTGCACTTTACTGAGTGATATTTCGTCGGGGGAAGTTAAATTTTATTTAATTTTCGAGTTATGAATGCTACAATACGTAGGGAATCTTGGAGCATTTTAACGTTAATGGTTTTCCCGTCCGCTTATAACCTATCCGTAACAGAGTTACGTTTCGCGCGGAATGTCAGACTCTCCCGATCACTAATTCCACACTCATTCCGCCCGACACGTAACTCTATTGCGGATAGGTTAGAAGCGGACAGGCGATCGCCCAGGCCTCTTCGCCTTTTTTTTTTGTTTTAATACATAAATCATGCATAAAATTAGTGTCTTTGTAATTACGTCGAGATAAAATTATTTAGTATATTTATATACCTTCAGGTAGTCTTTGTTTGTCTGTTTATTTGTTACGAATAACGTACAAAATAGCTTACAGATTTCGGAACTTCCTTCAATCATTCACCTATCGATCATTGTATATCAAACTAAACAATACAACAAAAATAAAACTGTGAATTAGATCCGATCAAAGGCTACAATCGTGACATTTTATATGAAACCGGTCCACGTGAAATACCAAGGAAACGGCTGTCTGTCGTTTGAACTATTATTGCGGAGTTCAACAAAGTTTACTCACGACCACGATTCTAAATGATTATGCAAGTAGCGACTTATGTCCTTACGTTTTGAAATGACCGCACAGAAGGGGAGCTGCTCTTTAGCGAATAGAAGGAGTTGATATTAAAGATCCGCCACCCAAAATTAACAGCACTACTTCACGCATGAACAACTAAACTACATTGCTTTCTTTAATCAGCGAATGGAAAAAAATAATAATAATAATAATTCGCGGATTAAAGCAAAGTAGTTTAGTTTCTCATGCATATCATGGATTTCCGCAAAGTAACGCCTGATTCTATCAATTAGCACTACTTCATCTGAAGCTGAAGATGCGCCTTATAAACTTGTAAGCGATAGGCCAGCCACTTGCCTTGTCAAGGAAGCCTAGCTTCATAGGTTTATTTAGTATTCGCTTACAACTGACCATATAACAAATGTCCCCCATAAGTTACATATGCCCTATTTAGTGGTGATCTTATAAATAGTATCTTCTTAGGTTTAAATTCGACCAGATATAATCTTCCTTATTTCGGAATCTGATCAACTAAGTTTTATTCTTTCTACTTCACTTAAACTTCAAATAGTATATTCTAGATATCAGATACTAGTTCCTACCAGCGACTTTGTCCGCGTAAAATTAGGTGAAAATTTTAGCGTGATTTTATATAGCATATAGTTTTCCTCGATAAATGGACTATCAAACGCTGAAAGAATTTTTCAAATCGGGTCAGTAGTCCCGGAGAAAAGCGCGTTCAAACAAACAAACAAACTCATCAGCTTTATATATATATAAGATAAGATATAAGATTAATTTGCTGTGACCCTTAGTGACGTGTTTTTGAGAAATGTTGGTCCGGAAAACCTATAGGGTACTTTCCTTTGACGTTGAATCATGAAATTAGGCAAGAAGCTATACCTTAAATACTTTAAGATTACATGCGTTATATCTGTACACAAATATAGTAAAAACCGTAAATTCATAGTAACATAAGAATAACTTTTTAAATTGAAAGAAATCTTATGATAAGTGTAAATCTTAAAATAAGCGGTAAGGTGTTCAGTACGCGAGTTTAACTCGCATTTGCCCTGTTTTTTTTTTGTCTTATTTTTATTATTATTTTTGTCATAAAGTTGGATAAAGATTAAAGGTAATGTTATATTAATTATCAATTTACTTGACCCATCATGTTACAACTGGAACCTCCATTTAGCGAGTATAACTTACAGGTGTCATAGCAAGGTCACAAAAATATGAACATTTATTACAACTCTTTAATAATTCTTCCGTCGCGAAGTCGCCACGCTTAGTTATTAAACTGAAAACTCGTGCAGATGAAATTCCACACCGTCGCTCCCAACCTACAGTGTTAGCTCGTTTAAGTTTTACGTGGAATTCATTACGTTCAGCGAGTTTAAAACTCCTTCGAAACCAACAAAATACCTGTAATTCCTTTTGCAGTAATGCACAGAAAGCTTTTAAAATTACTAGGATAATTTCAAATTAATTGTCTTTCGTGTTGATTTTATCCAATTTCGATTTGTTTTTGTGCAGAGAGACAACAATAAAATGTGTTTTTTATTAACGGTACCGTATGCATTTAATATAAGAATTTCAACGTCATAAACAGACATTTCCATTTTATTTATAAAGGGGCGTCCACATATTCGTATCGCTTGCATCGTATCAAATTGATTTCTTTACAACGCGTCCACGGTATCAGCAAAGATAGGATACGCCACTCTATTGTGATTTGCATTCCGTATGACGTCATCGGCACGCATCGCAGAATCGGAATTTCCGATGGGCGAATTCGTTGCGATCCGTACGATGCAGACATGTGGACGCCAGCTTTAACCCTCCTTCCTCCGAACCCCCGAATATTTTTTTAAATAAAACTGATTTGGGATGACACAATACGTTTCACAATGGACATTCGACAATTTTTTTTTGTATTTTGTATAAACATTTTTTTATACAGTTAGGTATTTGTCCATAAACGCTTTCTCTATTGCTATAAAAAGATACATTTTCTCCAATAAATAAACAATCCATCCAGATTCACAAAACATGCGTACAGAAAAATGATAGATACTAATTTTTCTATTTGTTACAGCGGTGATGATTACGTATACGGAACTTACGGTGAACAAGAACCCAGGGGCATCCAGGCTTTAGAGTACGTAGCTGACGAGCCAGCTACGAGACATGGGAAGTAAGTACAACCATGGATTTTGTGGTGGTCAAGGTAGCTCCAGGTAGCGCTCGACAGCAGTCATAAGTATGAAGGGTCATTAATTAGGGCCGTACTTCAACTACTATGATTGAATTAGAGCCTTCCTATTACGGCCAGTTTGGTTCTTTTGTCATCTTCTGTATTCGGAGTAACTTAAATTAAAAAAGGAACTAAGGCAGTACCTAGGACTCATGACTCAGGTCAAGTTTAAGAATACTATTCAAAGTGGCTATTAAAACCCACCCTCACTCACAGTTCGTATCTGGTCTTATTCTATAATGATATCCTGACTTTAGCCTTCATCGTGATGATAGCGGTGATCTTATTTCTTAGGTTATTATTCTGCGTCTTTAGAAGATGATTGAGCATTATGCCGGAGCCAGACACAGATTCATTTGAATGTTAATTTCAATGATCATGTAGTGTGGCGGGGGATTTTGTATACAAAATTACATCACTATTACTAATACAACTTTAGTCTATATTTCACAGTTGGTACAAAAAGGTATTACTGCAGATAGGTGGTCCACCTGTCCCTAAAGTAGGTAATTGCCTGTATCTTAGGTAACAGAGCCCTCCTTATAAAGCAGGTCATTAATGATTTATAGACATTCGAAAATTGAAAATGTGATGTCTAAAAATTGATGTAGCGTGATGGCATTAAATGTGTGTGTAGTGTATGTAATATCTGTCTTGCGTGTATAATGTGTTTGTCTTGTATGTGTAGTGTTTTTTTTATAAATCAGTGTAAGTGTGAGTTATGTAGCTTTCACAACTTTTTGTAGTACTTTGTAGTCTCCAAGGACAAAAATGTTAAAACACTTTGAGCTATGTCTGGCTCCGGCATTAGACAAAGGTGAATAATCGTTAGATATAATGAAAATGAATTTACCCTCAGTTCTTAACAAGAAAATTATAACTGTTGATGCCCAGTGTACAATGGTAGGCGCTCTCGGTTCATTTCTGGATTATATATAACTTAATTCCTCCGGTCGTGAACTGAGAGTTTCACTTATATTTCATTCCGCGGACGTTAATATGCTCATTGATTGAAATTGTTCCAGGAAACCGCAGGGTGGCAGCCGCCAAGTGTCCCAATTCTCCCGCATGTGCGTGTGGTTTTATGTTAATAATTTGATACAATAATATTGTATATTATTAAAAAAAATATCAGCATACACACACCCTTCTCTATATTAAATATAATTGTGACAAATTTCATAGTCCTCACTCCTCCGTGCGCTCTTATTTTCATTAAATGGTACCGAAACTGTTTGTATTTATATATTGATAACAAAGAACATACTATTTTAAAGTAGTATGTAATGTTGTATTCATACTTTTCGTTCACTCTTCATTTATTATTGTTCTTCTAGTTCCCTATACAAAATCCGGGTTCGTCTTTGGGACAGCCATTTCCGCAATGAGATGGGCGTCACACCATAGTACTTTCAAAACCCTAGAATTGTAGAAAATATTATATGATATGTACATATATTAGGCTAAGTTGTGGACCAGCAAAAGAACAAAATATTTACACAAAGTAATCTTAAAATTCAATGGCAGTTTTGTAACTGTTTAAATAATATCTCTCAGAGACAATGCCTTCAACTTCTAAAGTGGTGTAATAATTAAAACTATGAAAGACCCTCCCCGGTGTGAAGATGTGGCTGATAAATTAGTGAGGCTATTTGGGTGGAGACAGACTTATCCAGTGCAGAAACTACAAAAGAACCTGATACCTAAGCCCAATGAAGCGGTAAGTTATTCATTAAAATGTGTTAGTTCTAAGTTTTATATCAATGCTAGCGGACGCGGCAGACGTTGTCTTGCGCGATTTATGTCCAATACGAACGCCATCTATTGGAAATATTTAGAAGATGCGACCAACTCTACGTTGTTTAGTATTTTTGAAATATTTCTTTGAATTTTTCTTTCTTTATTTTTTGTTATACCTGCCCAGTAATAATGGAAATAAAACAAAACAGACGGGCGTCAAATAGGCACAGCCGTTCTTGAGTTAGAGCAAGAAACATACCTAATTTAGGTTACATACCGACAGCAGCGCCATCTAACGGTTCCAATTTCTCTGCAAACCATCAACGAACTCCTTGGAATCTACACACAAAATTTCATCCAAATCGGTCTACCACTGTAGGAGGAGTAGGCTGACAAAGGTCTTATACATATACAAAGATATATCTGTTATATTATGTCTATTAGAATACTGTAAGAAGTATTTGTTTAAACACTTTCAAGTTTAACTGTATATTAAATTTCTTATTACTGTGTATTTTAAAATTTAGATGCGTCATATAATTAAAAAAATGAAACTATTCAATCTTTATAAAACGTTAAGTACCTACATATAATTTTTCGATTAAGACACTATAAGGAGGACACTAAGATCGTGTTTAATTTTACGTCAACTTAATCGCGCTGCAAAACTACACAACACTACAAAATTGCGCTGTTTTCCACAAAGAATCTTAAAATAGAATTAAATTTGCAGGATTTTATAAGTCAAATCACGTCCGGGACGATACACTTACGTCTATACATACGAATAAAATAAAGCTTTTGTCTGTGGCGAACTGTGGAGAGAGTTTGGTTCACGGGCTCGAACTTTTGGAACCGAATTGAGTCAACGAATCGACTTTTCTTAGGATGAAAATGTTCGTGCTATGCCCACAGGACACAAGTTTTAATGGTGTCACGCTTTTAATAAATGCTAATGCAAACTGCGTTGACGCTAAGAAGAGTCCGCGGTGGGCCTAGCAAGTACATTTTCATCCTACGTTAAGTCGACGAGTCGATTTACTTCGGTTCGTAAAGTTCGTACTAAGCCCTCGGTTCATCATAATTAAAGCAAGTGTTCTTTTTGTATTTCTGCTTAATAGTGTGTAAATATATGGTTATATCGAAAGTCATCAAAATTAGTTCAGCGGTCAGAACAGAACAGACAGCAATAATAATAATAGTATAGTACGTTCAGTCTAAAAATGTACGCCCCTCTAAAGTATTCACCTCTACGTGTAAAATAGTGTGCAGACGTAATACACGCAATCTCGTCAATATCACTGGCTTTTTAGTCATCGACACAAAATCGCTACACACACACAGGCAAGCGTTGGAATTAATATTTACTTTCACGCTTTAAAATTTAATGAAGGGGCGTGCATTTTTAAACTGTACGCTCTCTAAGATTGTGTTAGTGTATATAGTTACAAATTTTAGAGGACAGTTCACAAGTTCATTGACCGTGTTGCGTACACCGGTTACCAAACCATACGGCATCGGTAACATAATTGAACCCTGGGCTGTTACGATTTAATGAAGCACTTTCCAATGCTATCACAATAGTAATTGTGAAAGCAACAATCGCTATCGGCATATCAATAACTGAGAGAAAATCGTTTCCTATTTCTTTAAAACGATAACAAACACCTCAATAACATAAGCAGTATCTCGGCACTGGTTCGATATATCTTTAAAAAAGGGGTAAATACCTAGGCATTTTTGAGGAGGTCGTGGCCTAATCAGTGGTCGGCATTTGAGTCGATCGCTAAGTTAAGTTGCTCTGGCTGCGACTGAGTTTTTTTAAAATTATAAACAGCCTTTGTTTTTTCTAACAATATTAGTAATAATTATAACGCATGTCTAATATTCTCCCTTCCACTCTTACTAAGCTGTCATTAAAAGCATTTACTAGGAGTGCCACAATACCCCAGTGGCGTTTGGGTTTTTAACCGGGTACCTCGCGTATTTCAGTCCATCCCTCCTACCGTTGAGCTAGTGTGGTTCTTACTATATATTCTTTCATTCAATTAAATATAAAAAATATTATTCCCGGTAGATAAAAATAAGTCAAGCGGCTCTGCAGTCAAAAGCAAGTGATATATAACCATATGAATGTAATTAATGTGAATGTGAACAAAACAGGTAAGTATAATTGTATGATAATGCGTGTGTAATAGGTACGGCGAGCAGGTGTGCGTGATGCACTCTCGTGCGCTTATTTGCAATGCACACAGATCCATACTCCATACCCTATGGGTGATTTATACCGACTGTCAATTATCTGTATGATTAATAGACAATATATTTTTTTATACATGTCTCAAAAGCCAGCCGGTATCAAAAAGGCTTCTTAATATAAATTGTTTTTTTTTTAAGTAAGAGCTTACTCTTTTCTTAAAGGGCGCCAGCCTCTGTAAGGTCTCTGGTAATACAGTTGTGCATCAACGCTGGAGTCACTCAGTTGAACCGCCTGATCGTTTGCTTCTTGTTAAATAAAAAAAAACTTAACGTATATAATATGTATTGCTATTCGAGAATTGAACTAATTAACAACCGCTTCTCCTTACTTTTTTAGTCAGAGAGTAATTACTCTATGTTGTATTCGCTGATTGAAAAATAGCTTCTTATCCCGTTGGCAGGGTACAAAATAAAAAAAAAAAACGAACATAAAATGCCATGTAAAATTAGCTATCAATTTTACATGGCATTTTGTTTAAAGCTGAAGAATGAAAGGAATTCGCAAACAGGGTTTAATATACACAAGGAATTGTGTATTGAGATAAAAGTACATCTTCCGCTTCCCTAATTGAGGGTAATTAGTCGGGTATAATAATTCGGTGTAATTACATTGTGCACGGCTTCCGATTGCCACCATCCGCCCACCTAGACCGTTACAGTGGTCAAAGGTGCCGCTCAAGTTTAAAATAATAGGCTTTTGGCAAAAAATAAAAGACAATATGAAAAATTTACAAATTATGCAACTATTTGCACAATAATTATTAATTTGTACAAATGCGATAGGCGAAATTCTTAGCTATTCATATATATATCGTGACAGAATCGCAGAGGAAACAACTACAGATTCGTTTAGGACTAGTGGCCCGTCTTTACTCCTATTGTTTCCTTCCCTACCTAAAGAAATTTGGTAGTATCCTATTAGTGCGGCTTTAGAGATACGTTCTTGAAAAGCCAGATCTTTCAGTGTTTAACCTCTTACTGTTTTATGTGCCTTCCGAAACACTGAGATCGGATATCAAATTTAAACCAGTGTAAATTTAATGGGTCGCGATCTATCACCTGGTCGCAGTAAGAGCTACTTAACGTAGCGATCGACTCAAATGCCGACCACTGATTAGGCCACACAGTGCTTGATTTACACATTTGCCTCCAGTAGGTTATTGAATTTTTCTGACCAATCGAAGAAGAAACAACTCGTCGGCTATTGGTAGATGGCAATATTCTAAAACTATTGAAATTATTTATAAAATCATAATCGTAAAATATACTATTTTACTAAGCGTTTATAAATCATATTTGTTGGTTTTTGCTGCATTTTTTTAATATACAAGGGGCAAACGGACGCTCGGTTGACTTAGTGACCACCTACATCCACGTCCAGCTTCCACATCATGAATAACCGGGTGCTTACAGATGTGTTACGGGCCTCTGATGAATGAAATTGCTCTTTCCTTGAAGGTCCATATAACCTTGTTACATGAGCTCATTTCTCAGGTCAAAGTAATAGTGAGTAATATATAAGTAATAGACGTGTTATTTTTAAGGAATTTACGTCTTCTTTCCTTATTCCCATTAAAAGTAAAAAAGAACAGAGTGATTATAAAATAAGAGTCCATTCACACGATTCCTGTTTTCTCCGCACGAACAAAATGTTTAAACATAAAGTAGTCTCAGCTACATTAACAAGTTGCGGTTTTAAGCCGTGGAGGTTTCATTAAGCTATAACGCGTGCTTTGTGCACAAGAAAAAGCTCAACTGACTTTATTTCCGCAGATACTTACGTTTTATGGCACAGAACAAAAACATCCGACTCTTAATAACCTTTTTAAGAAACAGTACGTGTGAGGGTTCTTTCATTTAATTTTTATACCCTACATATAATTTATGTCAAACTGTCGTACAATTTTCAGTTTTTTTCACATTCCGATAAAAATATTTAGTGCGATTTTTGATAATTAACTCAGTAAAAATTTTGCTTCTTATGTAAACTGGTTGCATGTCATTCTATTGATTAAAAAATATTAATGGCTGTATAGAAATTCTGAAAATTACGCGGAAAGTTTGAAAATTAAAGAATACCTTAACCAACATATTAAATTATTATTAATCTAAAGGGGTGGCGCGGGCGTAGGCGCGAGCCGACGGCTGGCGGGCGCAGGGGAGCACGGCTCGGCGGCGGCTTCGCGCGCACCGGCAGCGGCGCCGTGCCTCGGCCGCGGCCTCCGCCGCTGTGCTGGTCCGAGGGCGAGGACGAGCCCGAGCACCCGCAGCAGCACGGCTGGATCGTCGGCGACAGCCACAAGAAGCTCGTCACCATGCTGGCGCACGCTAAGGGTCGCAAGCGCAGCGGCGACGACGGGCGCCGCGCGCTCGAGTAGTGCGGATCTCCGACCGTGTAAATACCCTGTACATATAGAGCGATAGTCGTTTATGAATGTCATTTTTGTGACGTCCTGACCAGAAACCTTTTAAACCTAAAGTTTAATTACGTTCGGTTCTGTAAATACTGTATATCTTTTATATTATAATTTAGTTAAATTTTGGACGAGCCGGAAATCGCGAGGGCCGGTTCGCCGTATCTTCGCTCGGTCCTCGCGGTATATTAGCTAAATTCTAGGGGTGAAAATTAATTTCCACACCGACGCGTCCTCCCCGCTGTGTCGGCCAACCTCCACCGGTAGGGGATGGAACGTCGGTTTAATGTAACACGAATTACAATCATAGGCGTTCGTAGAGTTAGTCATAGAGTATCAGCGCTAATTTAACGTGTCTTATAGAAAACTTTCCAAAATATATTCACTTAATGTTATCGGCGCTTTTTTCGATGAGTTATATTAACTGTGTAAAATGGATCTATTATATTTTGCCGCGCGCGGCGTCCGACGAATGAAATATTATATTGTTATTTTGTACGAGACGAGAGAGCCTTATATTAAGTTTAAGGATTTATATCATTGATAAACGGTTATGAAAATACGTTGGCTTTAATATAATTTTATTTCAATTATACTTTTTAATCGTGTAAATAATTTTAACATGAACTTCATAATTTTTAATAATTGAATAAATCAATATATACCGAAATGAATGTATAAATGTTTAGACTAAATCGCCCCTACCCCGTGACGTGCAATAAGCGGGTCTATATATGGACCGATACGAGTGCGTGATTGAATTAAATATATTAATTCTACGTTCCTTGCATAATATTTGTCGTCGATATCGTAATGTAATGATATATTATGTAATTAAATATATTTTAGTTGTGACATTTAATAAATAATTTATTTACAACGTTTTTTATAAGTTCATTTCGATAAACAAAAGGAATTTTATGTTTGGTGACGTTCGCGGGGCGGGAGCGGAGTGATATTGAATTTTATTAGATACAAAGGATTTAGCAGCAGAGCAGGACCGCGCGAAATCTCAACCCTTAGTTATCGTCAGTAGTCTAGTCCAGAGATGACAAAGCCGCGAGCCGAGCCACCGGCCTCGCCCCGCGATCGTTTTTCCGACAAGGAAGACTTATTTTGCAGTGGTCACTGCCGTACTGGTTATCGTGTGTAACGATTTTTACTTGTTTAGTGAATGAGTTGATGACTTCATTTCTTTCAATAAAGCTCAATGTTGACATTTTCTTTTAATTTTCCCAGCACCGTACTAATAAATGCGCCCGTCGAGTAGTTCGTTAGTCAAATAATTATCTAACACCGTCAGTTTGCGTGTCTAGGCTCCCGAAGCTAATGTACTAGTACTGTAAGCTATATTTGTAACACGTTCTATTAATTAACGAATACTCTATCGCGGTATAAAATGGCCATTCTAAATTGTGTAGCTCCTTCCCATCCATATTTTCATACTTCGTTGTCGGAAATGTACTGCAAGTCGTTGCGATATATAATGCCTGTACTATGATACGTTTCTGATGTCTTGCGGCACTCGACTTTTGAAATGGGGCCCTATTTTACTCGCCCGTTGTTTTATCGAAATCTGTGTTATATCTTAAGATGAATTAAAAATTGAAATATATACTTTTAAAATATATGTGGTATATCAATAAAAAGTCTTTCAATCTTCTCCAAGATAGAAAAATCGTCGATCCCCTTTTCGAAGCGATTTTAATGCATGAATTTGAATAAACAAATTAATTTCAAAAATATGTGTAAGCGTACAACTTTCGATTGACTGTGTGTGAATTCTTTTTTAAAACTGATCATCCTATGATGATTTGATCAAAGCTATGAATTCCTGTAAATATATAATCGGCTAAAAACTTCCGTCTACTTATCATTTATGTACTAAGTACGTATTTCACAACTTTTTATAATGTCCAGTGGCGGATTTTATACGATCGTCGCCCTAGGCCCAAGAACAATTGCCCCCTCCCGGTAATTGCTGTAAAGCATGAAAAATTAAATGAACTATAGAAATTAAATTGAAATATATATAAATCTTAAAAAATTAACTAAAATTAAAAAATTATTTTTAATTATAATTTTAAATCATTTAAATTTAAAAGAATAGGTGCCGACCTACGGTGAATCCATGCAATGCTAAGAAACTCTCCTTTTGACTTAAACCCCTTTTATAATAACATTTCCATAGAAATAGCGCCACCCTTGCAGTCTTTTCGGTATGCAGCCGAATCGGGCAAAACCTAACCAAAATCTCGTCAAAGTACCCTTAAAGTACAATCTTTCTATTAAAAAAAGAATCATCGAAAGCTTTTATCGTGATATTGAGATATTTGACAATTTGTCACACACATACTAAATCAAAATTTAGAATTTCATTGTTTTCTCACGGAAACCTTTGTCAGGCCTGGACTAAATATGGGACCAATCGGGAAGCACCAACTTCAAACAAGAATCATTAAGATCGGTGCACCGAGTCGAAAGTTCTGAGATAATAAACATAAAAAAAAAACATACGAGTCGAATTGATAACCTCGGTTGGTTAACAATTCCGCGATAGCATATAATGTCTATATGACTTTTTCTTGGTCTTTCATGTTTAAGCCATTATTGCCAAAATAGTGAAGCATTATAGAAAGGGAAAGCAAACGGGAACGGGGACAATAGAATGTAGTAAATAGTAAGTAACCCAACGTTCGGGAAGGACGAAGGCTCCCGGGCCCGCCATTGCAAAATTAATCTCTTGATAAACAAGGAAGTAGAGGGCCCTAATAAATTTCCCCTCTAGCTACTAAACCTCTTTCTAGATTAGCCTCACTGCGCAGTGGATTCCATTAAAAAACGTGAAACGTGCTTACAAAACTTAATTGCGAAAGCTTTTAAAAGTTACTGCGTCGCAAACAATTTCGGGATAAAGCAATATGGTTTTTAGTACTTTTACAGAGGTAACCTCACGTTTTTTTAACGGCTCACTGGCTAATACCGCTTGCAAAGAATTCCTTGTTTTCTCATATTTAGAAAATCTCCTTTTTTTGAATTTATTTACGTTTTTGTTGAATAATCTTCTTGTAGCTAATGTTATTCTTTCGTAGTAATAGGGTCCGCTTAAATAGCAGAGAATGTGTGCGACGATCAATATCGTTCAATGCCTTTAACCGGGACCCAATGTTTTACATAGTTTTACGGAGGCCAGAGCCTTTGAAAACCATTGTTAGAATGGATCAACGAATCGAATCAAAACACTATTGTTGAAGTACGCCCACTGCTGAGCCTTCATCCATCCTGAAGTGCCTTTGTATTAAATTTGATACATGGAGGAAAAATGTTTTGCTATTCGTGTCGTATGATTCAGATACGGGGTCGTCAACATATGCTTTCAGATTAATGTTATTTGTTATTGCGTACGTTAATAGATGAGTGACACTCTGTTTGTATCTACTCGTAAACAATATGATGTAGAAATGGAGCATAAGAGTTGAATGAAGGAGACAGAAAGAAAAGAGATGTATTATAATTAAAACTATGACCATATTACTGGACGAAATATGTTTGCCTTTTAAAAGATTTCTGATCTATACGATGAAGAGTGTTTTTACGGGAAAACAAAGAAAAAATAAGTTTTATTGTATAGCTTTAAAATACACTCAACATGAGATATTTTGCTGTCGTGTCGTGTGATTAAAATTGAAGGCCGACAACACAAGCTTTCAGAAAAATATTATTTGTTATTGCGTACGTTAATAGATGAGTGACACTCTGTTTAGATCTATATGTAAACAAGATAATGTAAGGTATGAGTGAATGAGATAGATTTTAGGATGGTATGAAGTGTGAAAGAGATGATGCATTGTAATTAAAAGATCGGATTGAAACGTAAACAAGATAATGTAGGACTGAGTAAACGAGATAGACTATAATGATGATATTTAGCGTGAGAGAAATGATCCACTGTTAATTAATGATTGGATCGAGACGTAAACAAGGTAATTTTAGTTACTCAATAGCATTCTACTTAGCAAGAAGAACTCTAAAGTGGCAATAGCTCAACGGTATGAACTCTGTAAATTGATAGATATTTCCTGCCTACGTATGGACATACAAGAAAAGAGCATACTAATTTCTCAAAGGCCGGTGACTTAACAGCGAGCGTTATAGTAAAGCAGTTTCAGTCAGTAGAATCAGGCGTTACTTTGCGGAAATCCATGACATGCACGACAAACTAAACTACTTTGCTTTAATCCGCGAATGAAAGCGAATTAAAGCAAATTGGTTTAGTTTCTCATAAAGCAGTTTCTTTTAATTCAGTTCCTCTGACTCTTGCATATCAGGGATCTTCGTTGCGAGTTTTATTTAGACCTACCTAAGTTTTCGACATGTAACTAAGTACCCTAAAAGCAGTGCCGGATTTAGAGGTATGGAGACCCTGGGGCAACAAAAGAGTGAAGGCCCCTAATTATTTTCAGAAGATAAATTAGTGACCCGTTCAAATATCCGACCTCCTCCGTGGAAGGGACCTGCTGGGCAAAGGCCTCCCCACTCTTTGACCACTCTCCTCTATCTAGAGCTAAACCAATCCACTCCTTTCCCGCAATGTTTTAAAACAAAAGCAAGTCTTCTGGTGCCTTACATGTCCTGAGCTAATAAGATGAGTGTCGGGAACTATGTGGTGAGTACTAATAGGTCTCATTTGCTTTCTCCACGCAGTCATCTGAGCTCGGTATTCGCTAGTTGGAATATAAAGGATCTAGAAGGCGCAAGGGCAATGTAGAAATATTTTAAAAACCAACAATTGAACAAAGAATGTTCGTTTTCAACTTTCACACTCACTTCTTCAATCTTCTTGATTGCGTCTGTGACCAAATAGACAAATAAAAAAAATAAGCTGAAATTCCCTTATATAATTTTAGCTTGTCTAAATAATATAGTCAAAGTTTAAAGAGAAACATCAAAAGTTCGCATAAAGACTAAAATAAATTGACCAATATTTTCTTTTACTTTATGATATTGAATGTAGCAGCACACTGCTACATTTAAGATGACAGCAAGTTTTGGATATTAACTATTGTATAAACTTCCAAGGCATATCGCCACACTTTAATATCCAGGACGCAATCAGCATTTGGAGCACCAGAGCGAAGTACAGTGGTGCTTCCCTGATGAAATGAACGATGAGAGCACCGCTGTATTGTAGTTAGTAATATTGTAGCTATTGCCAATGAGCCCTACATTTCCAGTCGGAGTGCAGAGAAATTTGGAGCGTAAAAAGGGCCCCATCCATTCCCTTTATATCTGGAACCCCCATGACACGGTGACGGTGTGTCGTGATCTTCTTAATTAACACTGAACCAACGCCACGAGATCTCACGTGCGAATTTGAATAAAGCTGCGTTGAGGACTCCATTCGGTTGCATTGTTAGCGGCGATTTGGTTGAATCTCATTACTAGTTTTGTCGGCGCTCGCAATTCCGTTTAAAGCCAATTTAAGCAACATCGAATTTCTTTGTGGCGTGGACCGTAACAGTCTTTATATTTTGCTGAGATTTTTACTTTGTAAAATGCAGATTCATATTTTTAAAATGTTGTATTCAAAAATAATGAGTTTAATGGAGAATTTATCTATTCTCTCTTTATTGAAGTTATATCGCAAATTTATACATAACTCAAAGATATCGTTATACATTCATTACTAGTTTTGTGTTGCGCTCGCAACTCCTTTTAAAGCCAATTTAAGCAACATCGAATTTCTTTTGTGGCGCGGACCGTAACAGTCTTTACATTTTGCTGAGAATTTTAACTTTGTAAAATGCAGATTCATATTTTAAAAATGTTGTTTTCATAAATGATTTTAATGTAGAGTTAATCTGTTTGCAACATTGTTCCTTTTATTTTAAGTGTTATGGCAAAATTTACATCATTCAAATATGTTTGTAAAACAAGTTTAAACATAGAAAGTAAATGTAATGTTCAAATTATTGTACGTGAAACTAATTTTGGTCATTCATAACAGTACAAAAGCTAACCCCAAAACGTGCCTGGTTGAATTTCGGGTGAAATCAAATTTTGTATAGGAAAATTTTAAAGTTTGTTTACCGCAAGTTTTAAGCTATGTTGGTCCAGCAGATTTTTTCTTTTTTAATCGACTTCATTTTATTACAAGGAGCAATTGAGCAAGCGATAAGCGATCAGAGCCTCAATAGCTCAACGGTATAAGGTATGGACTAAAATCCGCAAGGTACTCGGTTCAAACCCCACTGCCATTGGGGTATTGTCGCACCCACTCCTTATACAAGCTTTTAATTTAAGCTTAGTAGGAGGGGAAAAAGAGAATATTAGACATACCTAAAAAGTATTCCTAATATTCTTTTGCATAAAAAAAAGATTAATGTTATTACTGCCTACCGATGCCCATGGATATCTGGACCACCAAAGGGTTCACTGTTGCGTTGCCGACATTTAAAGAGAAGTTTAAGCCACTGGGAACCCTCACAAAGTAAACGAAACGTGACTCTACAATACCATCACTTGACGGGACAGCATTTCCGTCACTTCATACTGATCTTATGCCAGGACACGCCAGCACCGGCCCAATGGGTTGTAGACCAAAAGAACTGCAAGCGTGGAGCACTAGAGCAACCTCTAATTAATTTTGGGAATCCAACCTTGTACCGAAAAAAATTCAGCCCACCCCTTATCCCACGCAGCGATATGGGTGTAGACAATTTTGATGATTTTGGCATTAATATAGCACCAACAATTATAAGTAATATTATATAAGGTACAACGGTACACTACATAATATAAAATTACACGTTAACGAATATTCTCGATAATTCCCTCATAAATCATCAGATTGTTTTTACAATCAAACCATGATCCCATTACGAAGCACCGCGATCCATAAATGTAACAAGTATTAAGAAGTTCACTAACCACGTAGAAAAAACCATTCGGCGATCGTACGATACCCAAATGACTATACCTGTGTAAATACTAATAAAAGAGCATTATAATTCTTGATAGCATCTCGATCTCAATATTTGGGCTTTGGTATGATAGGCTAGTATAACCAGTTGTGACCGCCGACCCCCGGAGCAGAAGGCAGGGTCACAGCCCACTGCGCCAACGGGCCAGCCGAATCTAAAAAAATAGAGGTGCGCTGGTGATTGTCTAATTAAAATAAATATAAAAATTATAGACACAGAACCCTTAGTACGCGAGTTTGACTCGCATTTGCCCGGCTTATTTTTCAATTGATAAAAAAATAATGATCAAAAAGACAAGAATATTGAAAGATTTAAGGTGGTTATAGAATTATGTCAATTTATCAAGTTTTAATGTTAACACTAAAAGGAAACTTGACTCGGGAAAGAAAAAGAAATCTTCATCATACCATAAAATAAATTACCATTAAACACAAAAGACTCAACCCAACATCCAATCCACCTAAAGACCAAATCTTTTCGAAGCCATATCTCTCGCGTCAAACCCAGCGCCCAGCATATTCCACTCATTTATCGTTAAAAGGTATTCGGAGGTGGCTGGGGGACCTTTTTGTCGGCCGTCTCAATTGCTGAAGGTAATTTTAATAGTCCAAATTAATAATTTCCTTGTGCCCGCATGCCCCATTCGCCGATTGTTGTCCGTCCTCGCCCTCAGCCCTTTTGTGCTTAATTGGGACTTATTTTTACTTATTCTGGTGGAATTTTTAATATCCACACTAATTGAACACATGACGCGCAATATTAACACGTCATGCTTTTTCTTTAATTGTGTTACTTTAAGAGACTTCAATACAAAATTGTCAGATGAAAACGCACGTTGAGGTATGATAGAAAATCGGTGCTGTGCTGTGTATAGATGACGGAGTTAATGTAACATTCAACATGTACTGATTTTGTTTCCTTTCACTTGCCTAAATATTATTATTTCTTTCCAAAATACAACAATATTATCCACAAGACAACATTTTATATGTTAGTATATTAAAAGAATTATATTTTACATTTTAAATTAAACAAAAGAAAATATTCGTTGTGTATTTTCTTCTTAGCTTACCTTTCTATCAATTTAAACCATATGAAATAATTATTTTTTCTTTACTTATTTCTTCTACTCAACTTCTATCTCCATTCTAAATAGTTATTTAATATTTGTTTTACATTTTTTAACTAATATAATATAATAATTCCTTCGTGAATCTAATATATTTTAGTGAAGTTATAATACACATTACAAATAGATTAAGAGGGTTAAACATGACGCAAACAAGTAAAATATAACGCTAACTACCTTCTACAGGACGGCAGATAAAAGGACATTATCTCACAAAGGGTACTGAAACACTCGTAACTTAAAACGTGTAAAATTAAATAGCGGCTCTTTGTATGGGTCTAATAGTTGGCCCGCATCTCTGCACTTAGGTTTTGTGGTTAGGTGAGACGGCCTTTGTAAGCATGTGTGACGACCATTTTGAAAGTCTAAAGTGTCACTTTGTTTTTTAACACATCGATGGCTCCCACGTAAATTGTCGTAACCCCTCAATTCCCAGCTTTACAGTAGGGCGTCAGAAACAACTAAATTGTAATATAATCGTCACCGCTTAATATATTTTTGTACACAATAATGTAATTTAGTATATTTGTATTTAAAAATATATTAAATAATGACGTTTTTATTTCAATTTACAAATTTTTAACGCTCTACACTGTGTTGGAAATTTGAAGTTACGACAATAAACGTGGGAGCCAACGTGGGTTATTCAGGTAAAAGTAATAATAATTGAAATTTATTTACTTTTTGTGGGTGCATGTATTTATTTATAAAAGAGACAACTTCTTTAAACGCTAGGCATTTTTAGAGAAGGAAAAAACCGTTGAACTTGCGACACCGTTACCGACACTTCTGTATGTTCAAGTTCTCACTTCTGTCGGCACTCTTGGAGTGCCATTGTTCTTTCTTGTGTTAGGTCCATCTGATTGTGTTTTTGTAATAATTTTATAGATATAAAACGAGAGGATGTCCTGCCAACTGAGGAATCACATGATAAAACTTTTGAATGAGAAGTACATACCTGCGGCCTATCTCTGCACAGATGTCATGTGGGTCACGCGGAACATGAAACAAATGGAGTGGCATGGGTTTTAAATTCATTTCTTAATTAGTATCGACCATCTACTTACGTTACACCAAAAGAGTTTAACAAGTCTCTTAGTTTTGTAATAAGATATTAATATATACTAATTAAACTTGACTTGCCCGTTGGCGCAGTTGATAGTGACCCTGCCGTCTGCTCTGCGTGTTGTGGGTTCGTTAGGCACCTCCACTCTGGGTGTATTATCTATATTTATGTATGTTACATATTCCTTAAAAAAATATTTGTGTATAACATTCATCTCTTACTTATAACACCGGCATTAAGTTGTCTACTTTAGGAACAGTAGTCCACGTGTCATATAGTCCTATGTAAATATGTATGTAAACTATTCATATCTGCTTCTCGTGCCACCTCACCGTGCAGCAGCGTTCGAAGGAAGTTTCCGATATGCGGCGACAAAATGTTCTAGCAAATAGTGTTAGTCAGAAAGAAGATAGTTCCTATTCTTTCTTAATTACAAGTACGAGGTATATTTTAGTGGTTTACTTATTTTGTAAGATTTGCTTCTTTGGTATTACGATATTGTTTTTGCGTAAGAGTTATAAAGGATATCTTACAGGATTTAACTGGAGTTTCGTGAGATAAGCCAATTTTCCGAGCTCGAACTATTAATAGAAATTTTAGCATATCAAAGTATTGAAAATGGGGATATATAAATGGCATATTAATACACATGATAGACGTAGGAATCAAGGGTACGAACTCGCGACTAGTATATACCTTAACGCTTTAACCACTAAGCAATAACGGTTAGTATTTAACTAGTTGTTACCAGCGACTGCATCTGCGTAAAATTAGGTGAAAAATTTTAGCGCGATGATATATAACCTAGTAGTAGCCTTCCTCGATAAATGGGCTATCTAAATCTGAAAGAATTTTCCAAATCGTGCCAGTAGTTCCTGAAATTAGCGCGTTTAAGTCAAACAAAGAAACAAACTCTTCAGCTTTATATATGAGAATATAATGTGAATATATCAAAATGCCTAAAAATGGCTAAGCATTCCAATATCTCATCCGGATCCGATCAAAGCATTTCTCGATCGGTTCGGATTCTAATCGCTTAGTCCAGGGATACAATAAGCCTAATGACACCTTTAGGGAAAAGGTGTTAAAACGTTTATTGAAATACGTCAAAATTGAATTAATAGCTTTTTAACAAGCCGACGACGGCTCGTCTCCTTTTTTTTTAAAGTTAAAAGTATTATTATACAAAACGGTTCCGAATTATGCCCCTTAAACATTGTTTTTTGATACACTTACAAAATTAAGACAAACCATTTTTTTTTTCAGCGTTGTCGTATTTATTGGTTTAGATATCTAGCCCATCGTAAAATAATCGTACATCTAAACCATTTTTCGATTTTATTTCTTCATTATATTATACTGACGGTAATAAATATTCAATTGTTAGAGTAGCTCCCGGTCGCGCCTGCGCACTAACGGATATGTCAACTGCGCATGAGCAAGTTATAGCATAGAAGTCGGTGCGTGTTTAGAATCGCGATCATTCTAAATAGCGCATTCTAAATAGTTCATATTCTAAATAGATCATTCTTAGAGATCATTTTGTGATAAATCGTCACTAGACGCTGACGAGATAATTAGTTTGTGTTTGTGACATTTTTCTAACCGCGTTGTTTAATTAATTTTCTTTTTGGTTAAATTATTGTGAAAACGTTATTTTGTAACTGGTTATTTATTTTTTTTAATTGAAATAGGATGGAATCTGCAAGACAATATATAATTTGTCATTCGTAAGCTCTTGCATATTTTATTAACTGAATGATTTAAATCGATTTTTAATAGCTCGATTGTCGCGAATGAAAAATGCCGTTGCATTTTGATTACGTATCGACATCGATATATAATTATCGACATATACATTTGACTTTGGGACGCTTAAAGTAGGGGGTAACGTTCGCACTGTCAGTATTTAAAGGCGTTTAATTGACAGTTCCTGTAACCGCTATAAAGCTCTGCAACCATAAGAAACCGTTGGTCTCCGCCTCGAGAGGTTCTGAACCAGCATCGATAATTTTAGGGATGCAGCAAAGCGCAATGAGTTAATAACCCGAGTTGAGTTCCTTAATCGATTATCACGATATTGATGTTGGAACATCCCTGATTCCAACATGACCTATTTCGAATTTTAGCTACAAAAAATCATCTACGCAATTCCAAAATCATAGCGAATATAAACGCCCCAAAGAGTAATGTTATTCTTTTTCAGTTCTCTGAAATAATTAACTCCGACAGCCCTAATTGTATGGGCATCGATTTTTTATTAAAATCAGGCTGTCGCGCGCGCTTCCTGCTCCCAAATTGCTTATAAAATTGGCGACCGCTCGTGCCGATGTTGATACGAAAAAAAAACGCAACTTTATTTTTCAATTATGATCCAAGATTGTTGTATAGAGAGCAATTTATCTTGCATGCGTAATCTTGGATGAATCTCCGTGTTATGGTGTAACAGTAAAAAATTGCAAGCGATTCTTCATCGTAACTACTTAGAGTGAATTAATTTGTTAAAAAATCGTTTTAACACCTCGAATTTCTTCATATTTGTGGAACCAAAAATGTAACTGAGTCGGAAAGCGGGAACAACAGTTAATTCTTAACACCTATACGAAATTTTCGGTGAAGCGACCTTGCCACCAGTTATTTAGAGACAAAATAGTAAATAATGACCTCTTTATTGAATACAAGCCCACGGCTTCGCGTAAAATTAGGTAAAACAAAAAGAGATTCAATTTTAGTGTGATGATAGACATATATAGCCTATAGCCTTCTTGGAGCTATCTAACACTGAAATAATTTTTCAAATCGGACCAGTAGTTCCCGAGATTAGCGCGTTCTAGTTAACAAACATACAAACTATTCAGCTTTATAACAATGTTCCAGCTAAACATTATTACTTTAGAAAGTTATACAAAAAGAAAAAAAAAAATACGTGAAAACTTATAAATGGTCCACCACCTGTCCAATCGGTAGTTTCGGGTATTGAATATAAATAATATATAATTTTCAGATACATGTGGCGGTGCCGTTCGCGATCGGGCTCGTTTAAACGATGTCGTTACTGCGACAGGCGATATAAAATACGCCGATCGAGGTCCTAGCAACAAAACTCCAAAGAATTTTTTTTTGTGAGTAGTTATTTTCTAAGCCTTTGTTCAGACACGGCGAAAACCGCACGATTACAATTTGTGCGGTTTTCACATCGCAAAATCGTGAGCGTTCAGCCGGCAGCGATTATTAAGCGGTCTATTTAAATAAGAACCGCGCGGATCCCACGTGATTTTGAAACCGCATGGTTCCCGCCTTGTCTGAACAAAGGCTAAATGTAATATTTTGCATTTTAATTATTATTTTATAACGATCTCTATTTATCAGTTCATATTGTTATATCTAAACCTCTATTAGTTGTTACCCGCGTTTTCGAAAACGTTTAAAATAGTTTCTTTTTTTCTTTCAGAGGTGGTTGTCTGTGTCCTGGTGAAGTGTAATATTTTCAAAATTGTTATTGTCTGTTAATAAAATGATGCAATAAGAAACGTTTTTTGAATTTTATTTTTTAGAATTTTTTGAACATTTTCACCTGTTATGTTTCGTTTTTTTGTTGAGCTTTAACACAGGCTAATAAATTTTAGTCAAGGCCATGAGTGCGACACAAAGTATCGTTTTTTATATTTATAGTTTTAAAATAATCCGTTTTTAAAACAGTTTGGTATACAATTATTTAACTTAGTCGTTAGTGTGGTTAGCTATTTACAACAGACTCGAGAAATCCTAATTATTATATCGCATGATCCTTCCCTTCTAGATAATCTACTTTGTATTAGGTTCTGTTTTACTTTCCTTGATATTTTTAAAGTTACCACAAACCGTTGTAAACGCTTGAAAACTCTTCTACAAAAATTAAAATGTGTTTTATGCTTCATTAAGGATAAATTTTGGTCATCTGACGTGTCGTTTTAATTATTTAGTAAGAAATCAATAGAAATACTACATTACCCAGTACACGAATAAGTAACTACCTATGTAGGTATACCAAACTATACTTATTAATTATGTTATATTATACGCATACTACATTATTACTAGAAATCATTTTTTACTTGCGCATGAAAGAGCCAACGTTGTCTTCAAGGCAATCACCAGTTTCTTAATTTTATAATGTTGATTATTGATTAAATACTTAAACGTTACTTAGTTGTTCTTAATATACCTAACAACGGACATATTACCTAAATACCTGTTATAGGAAAAGCCAATTTCTTAATTTTTCCACCTTTTGTATTGTATCCGAGTGGTTTATGTGAGTTAATAACGCACCGCGCGCTGGAGTTTAAATATGCGTATGTGTGTAGGGTAGGCGAGCTGACAAAGTTGCGCGTTGCGTCGAGTCTCGACTCTCGAGATGTTCCTTTCTATACACGTAAAAACTTTACAAATTATTTATAATAAATAAACAGATAAAAATACGTAAACTCAGAAGCTCCTCTGTATATTCTAATCTCCAGATCTTTAATTTTTTTTTTTTAATATTGAAATTCATAGAACTTTATTGTTGACAACAATAATAAAGAAAGAAAGATATTTACAATGTACTTACATTTAAATAATAAGAAGAACACTATATACATAATAATATTTAAAAAAAACTAATTCTAAAGTAAATTAAAAAAAAGAACATAATACATAATAAAAATAAAACAAAAATATAATAAAAAATCTTTAATTAACAAATATGTCAGTTTCAACTGTGACAACTGACACCAGAGGTGACAGATGACAGCAAATCGCAGAGTGTTATCACCTATCAGTTATCACACATACTTTGTTTTAAAGGGAATTAAAGTCGAAAAATTGATACGAGAATTATATCGACTTCAATTTTGAACTTCATAAATAGGTATACTAAATAGTTATTATTACTATAATTGTCAGTAATTCAGATCCCAGTAATCGTCAGAACTACCGAACGATCAATTTGTTAAGACTTGTATAAATTATGGGTCAAGGTAATAATAACAAACATGAACCTATAAATTTAATATAGATATTACGGATTGCCCAGAAAATAGAAACAATTTCAATGGAGTATAACAAAGATGATACTTGGCGAAGATCCAGTTCTCCTAAAGAAGGATCAACATGCCACCCAATACCTAAGATGTCTACAACCACGGCAGTTATCGTTCTAGGTTTAGCTGTGCTCAGTTGCCTTCTAGGTTACTGTGTGTTAAGCGAAACCTTACCTTATGAATCAAGAACGTTACGACTTGTTATAATAGTAAGTAAAATATAACATATTATGTTTTAAATTAAAAAAAAAGTACCAGAACAGAATGTTTCTGATAGGTATGGAAT
>JANCMC010042209.1:0-41561 GCA_024363005.1 Charaxes varanes | reverse complement strand
CCCGTTGGCGCAGTAGGCAGTGACCCTGCCTTCTGATCCAGGGCTCGTGGGTTCGATTACCACCTCTAGTTTGGGTGTATTATCCATATGTATGTATTTATATATTTCGAAAAAAATATATATTTGTGTATAACAGGCGGCTGTTACCTATAACACAGGCATTAATTTTCTACCTTAGGAACAGTCGTCCATGTGTCCTATAGTCCTATGTAATTATTTATTTATGTTGTTGTATTAAGGATGTGATATGCAAAAAATAGTTTGTGGCTGAATTTTGAAAAGCCGGGCAATCTGTAGGAAATGTTATTTTAAATATTTCAGGTTGGAAAAATGTGGTACAGAAGCTCACCGGCAGAACTGTATTATAAAATTCTAGAAGGAGGTACTGGTGTGCAACAGACGAAAAAGTTGGAGAAAATTTGCGAAAAGTTCTTTAAAAGTTTAATTGAAAGAGGTAGAAACGCTAGACCAGCTGATGACGAATTGCCTCCATTGAAGCCTCCAAAAGCAAAAATGTGCCGACATAGAAGTAAGTATTTCTTTAAGTTATAAAATAACTAGTGACCTGCCCCAACTCTGCTCAAGTGCAATGTAGATATGTATTTATTATAGGTGTGATTAAAATGTGATTAAAACCACATTAAAATCAGTTAAGCGTTTAAAAAATCTAATTGTGAATGAATGGGAAGCAACTTTTTTTTTGTCGGAAAAGATACCATTACATCTATTGTGTATCTAAAGTATAAAAATATACGTTGTATTTGGTGATACATGTATGAAAATAAATATTTAACTTGTAAGATCATATATTATGTAGTTGCGAAAGTCTCATCAAAATCGGTTAAACCATTTTTGAGATAGGGATAACCTAACAAAATGACAGACAAAAATTGTTTTATATAAATAAATTGTAAGCGTTGTTTTTATGACCCTTATTAATTTTATTTGTTATAACCAGATAATATACAATAGGATATTGCAAAAATGACTTCACCAATATTTTATAATTTTTATATATGAGATAAGTCTTAACAATGGGTATTTTAATTGTGGGTCTTTTTTTGTGTTGTCTTGTGTTTTCAATCATTATTTGTTAGTCTGGCTAAAACTCGCAAAAGTACGAAAAAATGTAGATGTGGTCGCTACTTATTGTACTACATCTTTTGACTGACATACCATTTAAAAATGTTTTTTCATTAAACGTATGGCCAGTGCCACATTTTATGGAAAAGACATAAAGGAGATTGGTTACCTGGCTAATAGAAATCAAACCAATTTTTTTTTTTAAGTATGTAATATTCACCTCTGGCCAAATAGTTGTGGACATTTTATGGTACTAACATAGTAATTTTTTTTTCTAGATGAAGATAAAAGTTCATCATCATCATCCGAAAGTGATGATAGCTTTGACGAGGATGGCCTGCAAGGTTATACAGACAGAATAATGTTAGAACTACAAAGGAAACAAAGTCATCCTCGGCGATTACACCCAGAGTTATGGTAAGTTTTTTTTTTTTTTTTTTATAAAACAAGGCAAGGGGCTTTGAACCATGTGTTCATCAAAGTGACTACCAATGTACATGTGTCTCCTGTTGGTGTAGATACACCGCCCGATTGATTGAATGAGAATAGTTAAAAAAATGTGTATAGTAGCGATTATCGGATATAGCGACTATCGGATATAGCGACTCGGGGATATAGCGACTCGGGGATATAGCGACTATCGTATATAACGACTATCGGATATAGCGACTATCGGATATAGCGACCATAGTAACTAGCTGTACTTTTTTCTTACCAGGTTCAATAATACTGGAGAGATGAACGGTGGCCCCTTGTGCCGCTGTAGTGCCCGAGCCAGGCGCGACGGAATTCGGCACGGGGTATACGCGGGCGAGCAAAAGTTCCCAAAATGTGTCCCCACTGAGAGCAACATAGATAAGCTTTATCATTATCGGTAAATATTATTTTATAAGCGGACCCGGCAGACGTTGTCTTGTCCGAATATTGGTTCGGGCAAGACAACGTCTACCAGACTGTATTGAGCCAGTTAACCAATCTCCTTTATGTCTTTTCTATAAAATCTGACAGTGGGCGAATATTTTATAAAATAATACACTTTACATAGAACATCAGTCCAATGTTTATTTGAAGTAATCTGAATTAGCGACCAAATCTGTATTTTATAGTACTTTTGAAAAAAAATTCGACTTTTCCTTCCTTTACTTTTAAACTTTCCTTGAAACAAGAGGATGGAAACAAAGCAAATAGAATTTAAATACGTCCAGCGATTTTCGAGTTTTAGCGGGACTAACGAACAACCGCTTTGTCCGCTCAGATCGCAGTATATGTGACTGGGTCGATTTAGCATGACCGCCTGTCGTCTGTCGTCATCCCCGGAATCCCCACAATATAACGATTGATATCACTTAGTGACATTAGTTGGGACCTTTTAGGTCCACCAGCTCGGTTATTGAATAAAACCAAAAAAGTAGCCTATGTTCGTTCCCAAGGTTCAATCTATCTCTATATCCAAATTCTTCAAAATTGGTTCAGCGGTTTCGGCGTGGACGCATAAAAGATGGATTTCCTGTCACATTTATAATATTAGTATGAATGAATTCTAATATAAAACAGTTTTTCGCGCGGATTTTGAATTGTCTGAAAATGCATTATGGTCCTAATTAGGTATGCCATATCATGCGATTATGTTGGACTATCCTGTTTCATATTGTTATTATTATATTTCGCTTTCTGACGAAAACAAATTATTATTTTTATATGTATTTGATACACGAAATTTATTATGTTCTGTTATTTATTTAACACTCATTTTATAAAATACATTTTAAAATACTTATAAAAGAATAGAAATATTTAAAAATAGATATCCGCCAGCAACGAGGCAAGGATCCAAGCAACCGGTGGTTCGGGCTCTATCACATATTTGAAATTTATTATAGCTATCGTCAATCGCTTTTTATATCAAAATCTGGTAATTTTCCTTCCATTCTATTAGTGTTTAAGAGCGGCCAAAACATTTTAAAGTGCTTATGAATCATATAAGCAATTCAAAACATCTTTCTCATATTGTTTACATTTTTTTTTAATTTCTCTATTTAGCGCATTAATAGCAGGACTTATCCAGTTACTATGGTCGGAGACGGCAGCACGTCTGCAAGCCTTCTGGTAGTGCAGCTGTCCGTACGCGTCGGTATGCAATTTTCTTCCCTTTTATCCCTCGTTAAATAAAAAAGAACAACTTAAGCTTAGACTGTATGAATATTTTTAGGTAAATAAATAAACTTAACACAGAATACCCATACTAAGTTTTCGCAAAGTTACTACAATTGTAAGTTTTTCCCATACGCAGCAGTTTACCCTTCTGTCCCCAATCATCAGCGCAGGACGCGAGGACATTTATCAGGACCTTTTTCGGGGTTTCGTTAGTTCCGATTCGATTTTCATTTTATGCAAATACGATCCAATTTCGGGCTGGCGAGGGGGTGAGGCTCAATCGGGATAATGCTATAGAAGAATGATCCAAATTGAATTCGTCGAAGGCGGACTTGGTCCCGCACTAAGCTCCGATGTGGCGAATGCCGCCATCTTAGGGTGTATACAAACTTACTTCGCTAGGTCAGCGACCTAAAAAGGATTTTAGCTTCCGACATACAAAGCTGCCACTCAGGCCTAGGCCTATTCTATACCAATTTATCGAGGGCTTCTAGATCTTTCAGCACTTCGTTCATCCAGCGATGGTGTGCACTACCTGTTCAGAAATTAATTTCCTAAATAAACAGTGCGTAATTTTAGTCCCTTGATATTGAAAATATTAATAATCCTAGTATCTAGAATTATTCCATTAAGATTAGATAATGAGCAATTATTACTAGTTTGATACTATTTTGTCGCTGGTAAGACAATACTGTCGTTGGTGTGTCATCGGCTTTAAAAGGGCTGCAACTCAGCAGACTTATTCACGGTCGGTTACGCTTTTTATTAAATTTCTTCGTGATATCCCGCGTGATAAGACACCAGCCATGCAAGCGAATACATAACCTGGAAACTGAGCGAGATCGAAAAAAACCTTTGCGTGGAATTCCAATCAAACTAAGCTATACCATAAATAACAAAAAAATTTAAAAAAAAAATATCTTAATAACTTTTATCTTAAAAGTATGATCTGAGTAATCTAAAATAAAATTATTATTGTTAAATAATATATTATTAATACCAAATACGAAAATCTTTGCACTGTGTAAGTTACAGGTTCTTATATTTTCACGTAATCTAAATAGAAGCGTCAGATAAATTTTTTTTTAAGCAACTTTTAAATGTGAATTCGTGAGAAAAATTATACAGACATTTTATATACTACTAGCTGTGTCCCGTCACTTCGTCCGCGTCAAATTCAACTTACGAGAGACCTCCTTAATCTGGCCCTGCCGAAAAGTCCATTCTTACCATTATAAACCACCACCTTGTCCAATTTCATTTTTGTACGTCACATTTTATATATACAGGTGATTTAAAATTAAAAAAAAACCTTTAAAAAGGTTACTTGAAGAGATAAAGCGAATATAAGAACAAATATTTTAAAAATAAATAAATATATATCCTGTTTGTATAGCCATAGAACCGACAATATATTTATAAGTAAGTAGTTGAGCTCTGTAACTTCATCCACGTGATTTCAGTAGTTTTGTAAAATTTTGGATTTATTTTTGTACGTAACCCTAATATTTTATATATTATTATAAAATTGAAGTAGCCCATGTTACTCCTTGCATCATCCACTATCTGCCCCTGAAAGTCCCATGGTAAAAAAATTCCTCCAGCCGTTTCGGAGATTACCTGAAACAAACAGACAGGAAGGCAAAAAAATTTAACATGCGTTTTTGCTATAAGTATCGTACATATAGTCATATGTAAAAAAATGACGTTACGAACAGACACCTAATTTTTTATCACTAGACGTGACAGCATTGCCGCCACTTCACGCCGATCTCATGTGAGAAAGAGGTACTGGTACCCGGACGCGCCGCACCAATTCGGCTACAAGTGTGGCGCTACCTCTAATAGGTTTAGGATATATTTTTAAGAGTTTTTCAGCGTTCTGTTTTTGATAGACCACGCCTGATTCGTGCTCAATATCAAAGTCAAGCTATTCAGTTTGCGTTGCCATTTCATAATAATAACGCCGTAAGACATTTTTTGTAAGGGTACCTCACATCTCTAGTTTATGCTGGTAAACCATCATCAATGTAAGCACTAGAAGACAACGTCACGCATGTTATCGATGAGATATCAGACGTTAGACTCGAAGTAACTCAATCTCTGACTTCCCGAAAATCTTTAAAAAGTAAATTGGCAAGGGCTGATTTACAATCCTCAATAAAAATTTTATACTTTCTTCCAACATGCCTGTTTTTTTTTTTTAATAAAAAAGACAAAACACTTAAAAAATCTCCCCTTATTTATTATATGTAAATGAATATTTAGAGTATTTTAATAGTATATTTAGAGTCTTGTGGCGTAAATGTTTGCATTGTACAGCAGTGTTTTTCAATCTGTGGGTCGCGGCTCTTAAGGGTGTAAATATGCAACCACGCAAAGGCTGTATAGAGAAAATCATAAACGTTTAAATTTTAAATTACCATTATTTTGCCTCTCGACAGAATTTTTCAATCATGGCTCAAAGGGGTGGCCAGAGTTTTTTAATCATGGCCCAAGGGGGTTGCCAAAATTTTCAACCTGTAAAGGGATCGCGTATCCAAACGATTGAAAAATACTGTTGTACAGTAACGAAATTCAATAGGTAACCGCAACGGTGCTCTAGCTCAATCCCTTTCCAAATATAATAAAAGAATCATTATTTAAGAAAAAAATAATGATATATATCCTTGGTTTGCAGGTCGACAGAAACATCATACCAATTCCAAAAACGGTAAAATACTCCCGTCTTAAAGAAAACATTAACATTTTCGACTTCGAGCTGGAGCCTGAGGAAATTGCAGACATCAATAAATTTAACTCCAACACCAGATATACGATCCCTTCGTTTTGGCAGAACCACCCTTATTACCCATTCGAAAAGATCGATAACCCTATACCAGACCCATTTTTGAACAGAAAGTAGATTAAAAATCGTCGCTTAATAATTTCATTAGCCAATATATACCTAATTGGTCTTAGAATATTTTATAAGAATAGTCTTAAAATACTTTTAGAAGGACTTTAGACTGCTAGTCCTAGGTCTACATTAAGGTAATCCTAATATCTAAACTTTCATCCGAAAAAGAACTCAGGGCCTAGCGCGAACATTCTCGATAGTTTTACTTACATTCGAAACGAAACGTCAAATGAAAGTTCGTGCTTCCATTTTACAAGACTTACATGGTCGTAATGTCGAGGATTCGATACGTACGATTTCATTCGTGCTAGCAATATCTAGCAACTAACTTTTGTAAACTTGGCGTTCGGTTACGAACGCAAAAGTAGGTAATAGTCTTTAGAATGTTCGTGCTAAGCCCCCTGTTAGCGATTAGAGAGCAAAGTCGCAGGTAAATTTGTATGTAAATAAAATCTTATACATATAAGGAAAACGTCATTTATCATGAAATTACTAAAACCGTACGTACAAAGATGAAATTTGATAAGGAAGTACGTATAGTTAATCGATATTCGCTAAGAATGGATTTTTCGATGAGGCCAGATTGAAGACGTTTAACGGCACTTGGAAGTTTACTTTCACGCGCACGAATTCGCGGGAAAGGACTACTAAAACATCACACAAAACGGTACAGCAGTGTTGCAATGTACAAGATAGATTTACGTGTTTTACTGCTAAATTCGTATGTAACGAACAAGAAGCCAGTTTTCCTCTAACCAGTGGCAACAATGTCACAATAGCTCTGCTGCCTCTTAGCTTGTTTTTCAATTGGGTCTTGTTTTTCAATTCAATTTCAAAAAAATTCCTCATAATAAGTGAAAATTACTAAGATTAATGCTTCGATTTGTAAGTCTTATATTGTTAATATTCGTTATTTGTAAGAAGTCGTTGTTTACTTTTTTTTTAATGTACACAAAAAAGACTGACTTAAATAAATTTTTCTATGTATGAAATTGTTTTATTCATCAACACATTTGTACTCGCAATTTTTAAATCTTTAAGTTTTACGAGAAGAAATTAAGCTTCGTTTTGACGCAGGCAAGACCAACCAATTGGTTCTTCTTCTTTTCTTTCTTCGTCTTCTTCTTTGTTATACGCATAATCCGCAAGTGGCTTCGCACGCGGTGTTATGCGCAAAACATTTCGCCAGTGTCATGTGATAAGTAAAAGGTATTTAGGAAACTGAGCAGTAATTAATTAAAAAAATAATAATGACATTAGATGAAAAAAAGGAACCAATGCAAGAATATTATAAAAAAAAAACAAACAAAAAAGAAGAAAAAAATTAAAACAAAAGTACTAAAATAAATCAAAATGTATAGAAAAGTAATCAATACATAATTTATTAAAAATGTTATACGCATAGGTTACTTTTGTGCATAGGTACAGATAACTTCGTGAATGTTACGTTGAGTGGAGATGCAGAAGACATGAATAAATAATGTTTGTAATTTAGACTTTCCATGATTTTTGCTATTTCAATTTAACAGGCACATTTAATTTTATATGTCAAAATCAAAAATAGAACGTTCTGAAACTTCTTTTACAAGCCAAATAAGAAAGAAGATAAGATAAGAAAGAATAACAAAATGTTATATAACTATAATTTAATTATTTTTTATAGTTTAACTTTGTGAAAATAATTTCCAATCTTCAAAGTAAATTAAATGAAACAAATTTTTAAATTCATAAACAACAATTTCTGAACGCGCTGCATATGAAACAACGAAGTACCGTGATCGTCGGTCGGCGAAAAATATCAATTCTAAATTTCCACCATATTTGTTGTGACTATTTTCCCAGCGGTACTTTTATTTACGTGTGTTGTGCCAGTGAAATATAACAGTAGCTAAGGTGACGCCGTTCCCGAGTATGTCTTATTCCGGAAGGAATAAATTCGAGGTGCGTACAATCGATCGTCTACTTTGTTTGTGTTTTTCAAAAACAGCTGACGGCATAAGTACTTAAATCCTTTGTTCTTGCATGCGTTTTATATTTCATTGCTGTAATTGCAAAACTATTAATTATTACATTGAAACTGGAGACGAATTGCGCTATATTATCACTATGGTAAACAAATAGTTCTATTTTTAAATCTTGTTTTTTTTTCTCTCTTGAGGCATGAGTTGTTTTTTATTATTAAGGTCAAACAAGTATTATCGCATTTAGGCATTAATTAAATATTCTTTGTCGTATAGTCTATTGACCTCAGTAAGTTCACTCAACTTGTAATGATTATTTACCGTTATGTGGTCGCCTATATTCGCGGCTTGGAATGATTACTTTAAGAAATGAAACAATCATATTATTTGATTTACAATATTAATTCTACTTTAAACACATAATTGCACAAATGTTTAAAAAGATGTATAAAATAATACTAGACTTTATTTTTAATTTTTATGAGTATTGGACTGTGTTTATTGCACAGGTATTGGCAAATTTGCATATGATAACTATCTCATAAAATAAATTAAACATAAAAAAAACAAGCCATATTGAGTAGTAATTAAAATATTCTACATCTAGACTAACATTATAAATGTGAAAGTAATTCTGTCTTTTATGTTTCAAGCATAAACCCCATTTTGATGATGATTTGACAGTGTAGGAGGACATAGGCTACTTTTTGTTGAGAAATTGAAATTGAATTGAAAAGGAACGAAGTTGTGGGTACTAGGATTTAATAAAAAAATTATTTGAGTATTGAAATATATAACTCCAAAAAAAGTACATCCCTGGCTTTTAAAATGTGACTTTAATAAATATTACGATAATAAATAAAGAAGTATAAGATACATCAGAAAAATGAGTTGGACAATTAGCTTTAATGGACTTTTAATGTTCATTTAATACAATCACTTATTGCCTCTATCATTTATTGTTTACACAATAAAAAATTCTTATATACTTATTAAACAATTATTTGTTAATAGTACATAAATAATATATTAGATAATTAAAGTTTCTGAAGAATTATTAAAATAAAGTTACTACAAATAAATTTGTTTTATAAAAATATTCGAAGAAATCCTATCTTGAGTATCAATACTGCTTTAATTTCTTACAGATAGCTCGGTTTACGGGCGAAGATGACAGTCATATAAATAAAAAGCTGCCAAAGGAACTCCTACTGAGGATATTGTCATATTTAGATGTGGTATCCCTTTGCAGATGTGCACAGGTGAATTGACTTTTGAAACTTAAGATTGTTTATATATCAGTATTAGCTTTTGATATAAAATAACTGTTGCAGGATTTGAACTGCCTTTGGTAGACTTTTTACTATCAAGTCAGAAGGGACACTTTTGAAATATAAATACTTGCTTTTTTGCATCATTATAGCAATAGGATATTATAGGGATATAGATATTAAATATAAAAAATAAGCATACCATGTATTATAGACTTATCAGTACCTATAGTTAAGCAGGAGATCTCAGGACACAAAAAATCTTACAAGGTCAGTATATCAAGGCACCCATTCTTCTTTGCACTGCCATTAATGGTAAATGAGCAACAGAAACATCGCTTTAATTGCCATTTGGTCCAGACACAGTAAATTACTTGTATAATAGGAGAGGATGTGCCACAGTATATACATCAGGCTTGTTATGGTAGATAAAATGCAAGACTGCTAAATGTCCTAAGACAGCAGCTGATTGTAGTATAAATAATCATATAGAATAAATAAAAAATAATGATAGGAATAGTGGATAATGGGTGATAATAAGTTTGAATTAATTTTATACTTTGCTGTTTATCAAACTTATTCTCTTAATTTTTAGGTCTCAAAACTATGGAATATACTTGCTCTTGATGGCTCTAATTGGCAAAGGATTGATTTGTTTGACTTCCAAACTGATGTTGAAGTAAGAATGCTTTATTTTCATAATAAGTTTCCAAATGTTATGTATAAAGAGATACTCACATTGTTTTATTGTTAGTTCATTGATTGGGCTATGCTATGTATTTCATCGGATACAATGAGCATGTCTCACAAGGTTTAATTTTGGCTCCACCTTTCTTACTAAATTATATTTATGTGGATTTTAAATATTCATATAATTTTTTGACAAATATGTTTAAAATTTCTCAAATCTGATATATTCTCTTATTTCAGTTAGATTTTTAAAAAGCAATGAGCCTTCCTTTTAATAGATATCACTGGTTTATTCTTGTTTTAGGGACCAGTAATAGAGAATATATCACAGAGATGCGGCGGATTTCTTCGACAACTCTCGTTGCGGGGCTGTGAAAGTATAGCTGACGGATCAATTAAAACATTAGCACAGGTATTCAAGACATATAAAACTATGTTTTTACTTACTTGCTAAGATAGTGCAACGACCCATTCCATTTCTTAAGATCCTGTGCTGAACACAAAACCCCCTCCGTTGCAATGCAACCCTACACTAGATCTTAATATCCAAGCCTGTAAGTAGAACGACAAAAAATCCACATCTACAAAACAATCATTAGACCCAATACTAGGTTTTTAAATGGAATTTACCTAGATTTTTTTCTATACATAAGAAACTGCTTTCTAGTCTTTTTAGTATTAAAAAGGATTTTATTTCAGTCATGCCCAAACATAGAAGAATTAAATCTTAACAAATGCAAGAAGCTGACGGACCAGTCGTGCCAGGCGCTGGGCAGGAAGTGCAATAAATTGCAAAAGTAAGGCCGTCTTTTTTTTTTTTTTTAAGTTTTTAACAATAACTAAAACAAGCTTAATTTTTTTTATTGCATTTCGTTTTTGGCGATGTTTTTAAATATTTGACCAACTAGCTGAGGAGTTTTTGATGGGTACGTGTTACGAAGTCAGTAATCAAGTAAATGTCCTCGAGACTTTACGTTACATATTACTTAATCAAAATTTTAATACCCATTAACGAACATAATACTTTTAAAAATAAAAGTAACTTAACACGATTTCGTTTGTTGTTACTTTCAGAGTAAATTTAGACTCGTGTCCGAGCGTCACAGACATATCGCTGAAAGCATTGTCGGATGGATGCCCGGTAAGTGACTGAAATGTTTTTTTTTTTTTAAAGAATTATGAAGAGTTCGTTCAGTCCAAAAATGTAGGCCCACTCCAACGTATTCACCCCTACATACATACAAATAACGTGTAAACGCAATACACGCAAGCTCGTCAATATCATTGGTGTCTAGTCGACCTTGCATTGCGTAGTTGAGTTTGAATTAAAAATAATATTACATACTTAGACTTTCGTGAGCGGAATTCATACTAATTATAAAATCGGCTTTTAAACTCACGCGTATGTTACGAAGCGAGCTCGTGAGGAAGGACTCCGGACGGGTTCGAAAGTATTCGGGCAATCCCGATATAACATACGCGTGAGTTTAAAAGCCGTTTTTATAATTAATATTACGTACATTCTAATACACATACATACTTAATATCAATCTAACGCTTATAAATAAATAACAATTATTTAATTATAAAAGTTGGCCGATAATACATATCCATACTAATATTATAAATGTGAATGTAACTGTGTGTTACGTTTTCACGGCTCAAGTGCTGATTCAATTTTCATGAACATCGGTATAAATATAGATTGGACTTTGAATTTGTCGGTAGGGCCAGATTAAGGAGGGCTAAGTTTAATTTTTGGGCAGACAAAGCCGCGGGCAACTTCTAGTATGTATGTATGTATGTATACCAATTTATGTACTTTTTTATTCCAATTGCAGCTACTGACTCACGTCAACGTATCATGGTGTCAGTCGATCACGGAGAACGGGGTGGAAGCACTGGCGCGCGGTTGCCCCAAACTGAAAAGCACAATGTTTTGTGAGTGGAACTTGAATCCATATGCGTTTTTGTTATATGATCAAACAATCTACCTGCTAAGTATGAGCCTCTTGCTGAGGTACAAGAAGAGTCAACGATATTATAGATTATACAATAGATACAGGTCACAGGAATTTTACGATTTTTTAACTCTTCGTTCGCCGTCCTTGTCAGAGGTTATCACATTTTGGAACTCCTCCCCCGTGGTGTGACATTTTGTGAATATGTTAATGAAATTATTACACTTTGACGTCTAGCCGCCGCTACATAACGATATTAAAGCCGACGATAAGACTCATCACAAAACAGATTCCACAGTCATGGATACGAACGATAATGATAATATAACAGTTGATGCCAAAAATAATGGCAACGCGTCTGAATCTGACGATTCATCCAAACGCACAGTTATGGGAGCAAAGCACAAATTTTTAGTTACGAAAACAGAGCCGACGCCATCTCATGTTGAGCGTGCATTACGAAAACATGTTAATAATTCTCACACAGTACATTTTGGCACAAAAGGAGCTGAAGAACAGCGACCGAGTGTAAGGAATATTTTCACAGGACAGAATCTCCATCACGATAAAAATTATTTTGATAGTAGTTTAATAGAAATCAGATCTACAGTGGATGGAGTACCTACTAGCGCAGAGGATATTTGGGTCAAAAGAACAGACGATAAACTGGTAGGTGGCAATTTGTAAACTGACGTAGAACTAGTTTCATAATGTCTTGTTTTAGCAGCAGTGCCAGTATATCTAGTAATTAAAAGTATTAAGTATTATATTATTGTCGACTACGATAGCAATCATTTTCATTACAAAAGTCAACTAGTAATCGTTTTATGATAATTACGACTAAGGTGAAAATTTTATAACAAATATTATAAATATATCGTTACAGGTGGCGAAAAAAGAAAATAAAACTGTTAAAGAAGGAGGAAAGGAAACTCAAGCTGAAAATAAAGCTCATCAACCTCGTGAGCGCTCAGGCACCTGGGGATCACAGAGTGCTCCGAAAGACAAAGAACCGCCAAAAAAAATCTTCAAAGAGAAAGAAATTCGAAGAAGCAGTGATGAAAGACGACAAAAGAGAGGTTAGCAATAGTATTAATCTTGTTTAAGTTTGGTTTCTATTAGGGTATTAACACGCATATTATACTTACACTTATATGAAGTATTGATAAAACTTGTGAAAATAAATAAGGTACCTATGGAGACCCGCGATTCCACATTCCGAAGTCAAAACTGAATTTAATTTATTCCGACAGGACCGCCATACTTTATTTATAAACATTCTAAAACAATGACCGATTAAGAATTGTTTTTGTATTCTCTCAACTTTTGTTACATTAAATTCTACTCGTATCCGTCCGTCCTTTGCACTTTGAGGTTGGATAAATATTTATATTATTTGTGATTCGTTTGCCTTCGATAATAAGCCAACAAAAAGGAAATATGATTTGCATTCCAGATTTAATGTTAAGGCTTTTTGTGCTTGTAGCATTGAAATTATTTAACTTAAATTTATTCGCAAATAAATTCGTCGTTCGGTTATTACTTACTAACTTTTCAATAAATAACAGTCATTGTAAAATTATTTATTTCACTGAAGACAAAAGTGAAGATAAATAATGATTATAAGTTAGTATTCTTTTCTTCATTACTCTTAAATTACCTTAATTATAATGTACCTAGGTATAAAACACTTCATATAAATATCATCGTCAGCTCTAAGCCGCTGCCGTGCAGGTCGTAAAATATTATCAAACAAACACCAAGCTTAATTAGAATATACCCTGACAAATCACAGCGCGTTAGATATGCACAGCGTTTCAGCGTATAAAATAAAAATTTTATTATTACACCCGAGCGGTAAGATTTATTTCGGTGTACGACTCATTGTTTTTGTATGATTTCATATTATAGATGTACATCTGAGACAGTATGGTTTTTGTAACGGTATACGTATACAATCATATCTATGAAGTCAATAAGACTTATTCTAGGTATTCAATGCGTTATTATACCATAATTAAATGTGATACTTCAGGAAAAATCGATTCGTAAAATCTTTTATTATCAAAAGATTTATATTATATTTAGTATAGGAAAGTAATGATAGCAAGAGTTTAGTGAGTCAGCAGATGTTAATTGTATTAGATATGTTTTTAACGAAAAGCCTTTTTACATTTATAAAACAATTAAAATGTATAGATAAGCCGATTGATATGTTGAGGAAATGTTTAATGTTCGCGACCTTTATGACGTACGTATATACGATGACATTATTTATGTCTATAGGGTACATCAACACCCGTACTCATACATATTTTCTGATCTATCAACCATAATCATCTAATTAGATCAACGGTCAGAAAATTAGTTGCAATAATCTTGGTTAACTCTTCTGATAGATCCATAATATCGCATGCTTAATTATAAAGTGACCTAACCCAAAAAAAAGATGATTTTTAGGAAATCGCAAAAATAAAAAAACCTTTCGGCATTCACGACTTATTCCACATATAATTCGATAAAACGGAATTGTAGCAACAAATTATATTTATATATATTAATAATAGTTAACGAAGCAATTAATTATATTGAAATGTTATTCTAATAATATGTTATTATTTGTATAAACAGAACTGTATCTCAGTGTTGGATGTTGATATCGAAATAATTCTTTGTTTAGCAGATAGAGGTGTTGAAATAAAACTATCTGTAACGTTAACTTACTTTAGATCTAAAACGTAATTGGTCAGTTTAGGAATAATTGTGCGATATTTTGTTCAATATAAAATTGATAGTCCATAGACTTTATTTCCAGAACGTCATATTTAGTTTTATGTATTAAAAATTTGATTACGTCATTATTTATTATATTCTAACAAAGCGATTGATCATCATCTTGACATGTCGAGTCGTTCATAAGTTATGCGATCACAAACAAGCCCACCAAATGATTATGTTGTGTAGTTATATTTGTGAAAAGAAACGAATTTCATATAATTACTCTCCGCTTCGCTTCCAGCAATTAATAATGATTATTTTTAAATAATGTGCGTTAGTAACGCGTATTTTGATAAAAATGCCACCACTTCGCTTTCTTTACAGGCTGATGAACTGGACGGATGACTGATTGCTTATAATTAGATATACACGAATGAATCTTGATATTTATAACAAAAAAAATATAACTTTATCTTTTTTTTGTACAACTTGATAAAAGCTTCTTCTTGTAAAGTTTCTGCAATTATAAACTTATAAGGAGAGGAAAAATTGTTTTATGTTATTGAAAGTTAACTCTTTTGTTTCTGTGCATAAGTTTTTGTCGAAATTATAAGCGCTTGTAATACGTTACCAGACCCAACTCTTTTCTAGTATTTTTTTCTGTCCGTCGATGTTTCTGTTTATCCGAACCAAAAACCAAAGGCCATATACATTTATGCATCTAGCCTCTATTCTCGACTTCTAATATGAGCACTATTTGTAATACCCAGGACACTGCGCTATCTCTTGGATTTTCGCTTACAACCATGGTCTCTTATGTCAATCGAGTCATATAAATACCTTGTTTCGGGATCATTATCATTCTCTGTGTATTATCTTTATGAAAAACTTCAAGGTGCATTTAGTATCCGCTCTGTAAACTAATTATAATTTATTTTTCAGAGTTTGGGCCATAATAATTATCAAACAGCCTATAGTGTCCCACCGCTGTGCAAAGGCTCCTCATAAACCATTTTTAATTTTTATTTAAAAAAAGGTCGTTATTAGTCACTAACATCTACGCATAGGGAATCCCTTATACTTTTACAACGGTGATTCATAATTTGTTTGTAATGTTGTGCAAAACATTCTATATAAAGCTCACGCATCCTGTTTTGAACTACAGCGCTCCTTGCTTACCGTACACGTTGTAAATGGCGATTAAGATACTGTTAGCAGATTGATAATAACATCATTTGTTTTTAGAATAGGGACCTCACTCGCGGTCACCAATGCCCGCTACAGACGTATCCATAAATCGTTGCGATTCAAATGTGCAGTTCGAACTGCGCAGTTTTATCGATATGTGTGTATGAAAAAACGTTGTGGATTAAATTGCACAGTTTCAGCGTTTGAATGGCGATCGCTCATTTAAACCGTTCCTCACGTAGCTTGCTTTAACGTTCGATTATCGATACGTGTGTAGCGGTTATAACATTTTCGACTAGTATGTTGATTATAGAAATAAACTTACATTAACACTTATAAAAGCACTGAATATATACATATATAATTCTGCTGTGCACATCATAGAACTTGTCCTAATTTGCTGGACTGATTTAAATGATAAGTTTCGTATGTTTAAGTGGGTCCCTGGACGCATTACATTCATAATTGAACCCAGTAGATGCCTGCAATGGTAGGACCCTGCGATAGTTTCTATTTTGTCACCGATCCAGCAGTGTTCGCTAGCTTTATGCAAAGATCTGGATAATGTTTAGTTGTAGAGTGATTTATTTACGTACTAAATTCCCTTTTCTCATCTTCAATATAGAACAACGCCTGGATGCTGCTATCACTCGTAGTTCGCAGTCCGTCGGAGAGCGAAGACGCCGTGGCTCAGCTGACGATGGCCAGGCTCATCATATGTACCAGCAGACCATTCACGGTAAATTCTGACTTAAATATTCTTTATGAGGGCTTAAACCCTCATTCGCACGAGAGTTAAATCTCGCCGTTGGCGCTTTTTCAGCGTCGTCGATAAGAAAATATGCCTTATATGTTATATGTAGCGTTGGAAATAGAACATTGCTCGATAAAAAAACGTCGCGTTATATAAGCGCTGCCGTGTGAACATAGAATTGGGAAACCGTATGTCCTATTTAAATGCTTTTTTAAACGCATGTTGACGAATGGAGGCTAGCTCTGTTTATTGCCGAATATTCATTGCTTTGTTAATAGATTATGATTAGTAAAGTTATTAGTGTTTAAAAAGATGGCTGACGCTGTTTTTAATTTCCTTTTTATACGTCACTGACTCAATTACGAATCGTAGTAAAAAAAGTATAAAAAATAGCAGAAGTGATAAAAAAGTTATAAATATTGTTGTTATTGGTGCAGTTCGCTATCGTTGTTATATTTTTTTATAATAAGTTGTAAAGTTTGAGGTGTCCTATTCTTCATCAAGTCCTCGTGTTGTAGGAATTTTCGAATTTCAGGTAGTTAGTTTTAGGTAGATAAACTGATGAAACTGAAAGATTTAGATAAATTTTCGATTCCCTCATTCCCTTTTTCTTCGCTCATTGATGAAGATCGTACTCGCAGGATTCATTTTCTCGGACAATCTGCCTCCGTCAATCGATAATAGCCTTCTCCCGATAAAACCGGCGGGCGATTTTGATGAATAATTAGTGATGATTAGTAATAATTTAATATCCTGAGGTAAATTGTATATTAATATTTCATGATTACACTTGGCAGGCACCTCCGGGGTCAGTCGCAGACCAGCGTTATTCGACATTTTCAAATCGAAACCGCGTGGGGACACCAAGAAGCAACCTACCATTATGCAACAAGTCAAAGCGGCTGTTCAGGTTTATTATTACCAAGAACTTATATGTATTTATATTAATATAAAAAAATACTTTATATATATATACTACTACTCGGAAAATTCGAAATACTTCGGTTTTTTTACATATATTTCTAAATAAACACATTATTCTCTTATTTGTAAGCAACAAAACATAAATTTGGAAGGTGTTTCGACTTTTCTGATGAGAAGTATATTTATCTGTATGTATGCATACCACCGAAACTCTCACAGCGACTTGACAGATTATACAGGACTTAATGTGACTTTTAGATTCACGTGTCAAAATTAAAAAAAAGTAAAAATTTAATTATAATTATTTGTAATACAGGCGTAAAATTTAATTGTGATTTTATGCCAAGGGGTTTCGAAAATGTGACCTGTAACAAGAACGGGGCACGGCGTCAAAGAATCGTAAAATTTGTGTGACTTAATATAAATTAAGTCATACATAAGGATGATCGTAACAAAATGGGGATGTTGTAGCATCTATTATGATGTCATCATCATGATGATGATGATCATGATGATCTATTATGATGTCATCATCATAATAGATGCTACAGAGAGGTGGCTGCATCAGAATGATGGCTTAACTAGAAGCCTCTTTGGCGTGGCTTATACATAATCAGAATTTTTCTCACCGTCATAATTTTTATGGCTTTTAAGTGTTGGAACTAGAGAAAGAGAAAGTGACGAGTAAGATCAAACAGGATCAAAGTGGATCCCTGCTACAAGTACATTACAAATAACGAAGCTTACCGCGAGCGCGAGCTAGTTAACAATAAATTTTAGAAAATCTTCAAACGGAAGAAGCCGGTTATTATTGTAACGGCTATATTCGGTTTACTACACGCTATTCGAAAACGTTCGCTTGCCAATAAACACCTGCGTAGTTGTTAGCGCGTAAAGTCATTTTACGCTTAGAAGCCAAAATCAGTGTAATTTAACAACGAAACCGTTCCTTTACTATTTTGTACTCAATATGTATTTTGTTGTATGAAACATCTAATTCTGTACTCAATATGTAGGTGAAATATGTAATTATTCAATTAAAAGTTGTATTGAACGTTTAATTATGGGGAAAATTTGTCCCTGTTACGGTCATCTGCCATAACAACAGTGACACTATAAAATATTTTTGTCCTTTGTGTACTACATAAATCTTCGTACAATGAAAAATGAAAAAGAGATTGTCATTCACAAATAGTCTTGTTATCGGAGAAAGCATTTCTGTACTAGAGATCGCTGGCTGGTTGAAATTCGCCCACAAACCTATTTGTGTACAACTACGTAAATATATTATTCACAGAAAAATAAAATTTGACAATTAATGTTACATACCGCTGTCGCGATGACGCTTTGACATCATCCAATACATGTGTGAGTAAATCGTTTGGCACTGGTGGGCCTGTGGTTTTATTTTAATAATTTAATTTATTAATATTGCATATTATTAATAAAATTTTAGCATTCGTACACCGTCCTCTGGCACTATAATAGTGCCAAATTTTGTACTCATCCGTCCACGCCATTTTTGTAAAATGGTGTATAAACTTTTTACTTCACGTATTAATATATTAAGACGAGTATGTAATTTAGCCGTTTGATTGAGGTAATGGTGTTATGATTCTTCGTCGTTAATACGAACGGCCAATCCAAACTATCTACCGGTATCATTTTCCCAAGTAAATATTTACGCTGGGTAAAAGGCCCAGGTCGAAGAGTGAATAGGTAATTTCTAGACAATCTTGATCATCTTCGGCTTTTTCCAACTGATGCGATTGTAGTCACGTACTGGTCTATACATTAATGTAAGACACTTAATCCAATTTTATTTCTATATTTTTGTATAATAAGTCAAGAACATGATTACCCTAATCGTGTTATTGTTGACTTCAATAATGAATAGGAAAAGTTATGAAAAATGAATATTCCTATGTATATTTACCCTTAAATTTTCTTATTTAAGTCCACATTTATTTTTAGATTTACTTAATATTATAATATCTTTGACCGATTTTGTTGTTCTAACAGAGAAAAAAAGATACTTTAAATAACGTTTGCTTATTTATGTACTTAAAGGTTATTTTTTTTAAATCTTTGAATTCATTATGATCTTTTTCAGAGTATGACAAAGTCCGGGGCGCCGAGTAAAGAGCACAGTAAATCAGAATTAGAGAAAACCGAGACGGCACCTAGCTCGAATAATTCATCTGTAGTGAAAACGAGGGACGGTTCTGCACATCCACATCCTGGGAGCGACACGAGAGTAAATATATATACTTTTAATAAGAGTATAGAGGTCTGATTATTGAGGAGGTAGCAGCTTAATCAGTGGCCGGCTTTTGAGTCGATCGTTAGGTAAAGCAGATCTTACCGCTGCCGTGCGATAGATGGGTGACCCATTATAGCACTGGCTTTCAAATATCCGACCTCCGTGTTTTGGTAGGCATCTGAAATAGTTCAACCGATTATCGTCATCGAGTGATATTAGTCGTGAGATTGTAGAGATTGTGGGGATTCCGAGGATGACGTCAGACGGCTGTCGGACATCTTAACTCACCCCACAACTATATCCTCTGCGAGTAATGCGTACCCTGGTAGGCCGGAATAACACTAGGCAGAAGAAGTAAAGGTTTGTGTATAAGTAACATAATCTAATTACCTTTTACTTACTACTTTTGTTTTATTTTATTATATATACTTTATTTTATTTTATTTATTTTTGGGAAACAAACACCACAATATACCATTAGTTGTAAATTAAATATAAACTAAAACATAAGCCACTTAAGCTTCCACTTAACTCTTATACACTTATAAAGAGGGTGACAATTGTAAAATATGAACTAAGAATTTAAAAAAAAAACGAAGTTACAAAAGGTCTATGAATGTCTGCAGTTATTTATATATAAAGTGATAAAAAAGGGTTACGAGATGGCACATGTTGCACTCATCTCTGAATGTTTGTCAGTGACAAATGGACAAATGTTTACAACTTGCTGTAGCTCACGCATTTGCTCTTCTAAGTAGAGTTTAGTCTGAATGTAAGATTTCATATGTTAGCTTCTGTACCTTCCCGAACATAACTAGTACAATCTTGACACATTCTATACACAAATAACACAAGCTGTATATAGTTCTATGAAAATACAAGCAGAGGGCCTAGCACGAACTTTTCGAACCGAAGTAAGCCGTAATGTTCGTGCTAGGCCCACAGCTGACCCTTCTTAGCGTTAACGTGTGATGCATTAGCATTGAATAAAAGCGTGACACGCGTAAGACTTGCCTTGTGTGAGCCTAGCGAGAACATTTTCGTCCTAAGTAAGGGTGACTCGTTTGATTTGCTTCGATTCGAAAAGTTAAAGTGCTAGGCCCTGTGATGAAGCTACTTTAATATTTTGTTACTAATTGTAAGGTCTGTATAATTTCATGTTGATCGGCTGTTGAGAGCACAATACTACTATGTGCCTACCTTTATCCTTTGCCAATGAGCATGGTATCCCTACTAATTAGCAGGGATACAGAACTAGGCGAATAATATTGTGTAGGTGTGGTTTTCTGTTAAGTAGAACCTCCTCAGTAAGGCAGCCCAACGTTACGGATGAGAAGTATCCTCTCTATATAATTAAGCTTTATATCTATTGAAGACAGTGAAAAGACTATACAGTCGGTGTAATGAAATCGCACATGAGGACATTCTTTTGTAAAACATTTTTTTGTACTTAAAAAAATACCTACATACATATATTTTTCAATATGGGATTAAAAGTCATATGAATACCAATCCGTTGAATGATCTTTAATTTCATGTTTTAAAAAAATCTATATTTTTAAATAGAAAAGAAGATAAAAACATTTAATAGAAAAGGCTCTCATGTGCGGTTTTATCGCTCCCGAGTGGAGATTTAATTAATTATAAGCAGCTTTATAAGTCATATGATAATAATAATTTGAAATTCTTTTTGTGTGCAGTATTACCATACGCTGACCGTGGCAACAAGCCGTCGACCCAGCGCGATGGCCAAAGTCATGGATATATTTCGGGGTCGTGCTTCGGTACCAGGTCAGACAACGCCAGTGGAAACGCCCGACCGACGTAGAGCGGTGAGTAATAGTGTTATATGCTTCTTTCTTACTTTTTACTTCGTATCTACAACCCTATAAATATGGAATGGCTGCACCTTTTACCTATTCTCAATGGCGGTTCTGCCAAATCAGTCTCAATAGCTTAACGGTAGAAAGGATGGACTAAAATCTGTAAGGCACCTTTTAAACCCCGACGCCGCTGTGGTATTATCGCATCCGTTCCTGGAAGTAATCAGCCCATCAAGTCAAAATACCACATACCGATAAGCTATATTTGAGTGAGGTCTGAGTATAATATTATTTTTTTCGTTTAAATTGCATAAAATTCTTGTTTGTTCTTTCCTATTGCATCCAAGGAGTTCTCTTTACTGAACAAATGTAATACGATACGACAGCAATAACTTTTCAACTTCAAAGCTCAAGATCCGTTTCAAAACTTCTCTTTTCTTTAGTAAAACTTTATCGAAGAAATTCAACTCCATGCAAATGGAATGAGTCGAGAAATAAGCCATTACTATGGCTTCCATAAAAGAACTCTCAAGTTACATACTAGGGAACTCGTACAATTTAAGTTTATATGCCAGCGTCTTTATTATTAATATAATAGTAGATAAGATATGTTTAGTTGAATAAAATGTAAGTTACACTATACTCCTAGGTGTATATATTTAAATTATTTTTAATATATTGTTTGGAAAGTTTCTGAACATACTAGTAATTCTTTCAAGCTGTAGGGACTTATTGTGTGTCAATAATGAAATTGAGTAGACTATATTTCGAATTTTTCAGTACTGTTCTTATTTGAAAAAAATTGTAGAAACGTATCAGTGTCTAATTTTTTTCTATAAGTGTAACTGTCTTTATATATTTTTTGTTAGTTTTTTCTAGACGTTAGTTCGACTCAAAGTAGGTTCATCTAAATGTTCCATCCCAAGACCCTCACGAAGAAGGACATTCAGTTATTTCTACCCCTTTACCTACATTTTATATTGATGATGTATATGTAAATTCATAAATCATCAATTCAATCTTTTAAAAGCTAGCAAAATTATTTCCGAAATTGTATAGTCATTAAAAAAAACTTAAGTCAACCATTTTTCAATCGATTACTTTAGTAGCTTTATAAACTATCTGCTTATTTCCTATCATCATATTAGTAGTTTTTAATCAATAAACAAAAACTTAATGTGGTGATGTCACTTAAATAATGGTTATATATTTAAAAAAAAAAATTGTATACTATGGAATTTTGGAAAGAATTATCATAATATTACATTTCCAAGTTTCGAGGAAAATTAAGGAAAAACGATTTTTTTATTTTAACGATTTGTTCAACTTTAATCTATTTAAGGTAAACTTTAAAAAGATTTAATTCTTAATAATATATAAGGGATCTTTCTTGTAGCGCGTCAAATTCTCTAAGAATATGATATGGTCTAAGCAATTCATTCAGCTATTTAGAAGTAACAAAATTCCAAATTAAAATTTCATTATTTCCCGTACTATTTATATGGGAAATAGAATTTCACGATGAGCAACCTCTAAGTATTAATATTAAGACTTTTATTTTTTACAGGCGTCTCTGTACACCTTTTCGGTTTTCATATCCTAGTAAAAATAATAATATTAAAAATAATAATTTGGTGCAGTGTAATATCTATATATGTATAATTTTTTAAGATTTGTTTACCATTTCATTGTTGGTTACTGTACAATTGAAGGAACTATAACTAGGTTAGAAAATCTTGTTCTTATATCAACACAACACCACGCATCTTTTCTGTAAGTATGGACGGTTGATGATTATAATCGTTTGAGATGACTGAATAATTTCTAAAATGCAAATGTCATTTAGATTTATACGACGTCGTGCTAGATCACTAGAACCGTGTTCAGTGTTATTTTAAAATAATGACAAATTCCTATCAAGGAATTATTCTATGTATGTATACACAGGTGCGTCTGTTTATATTTTTCTGTATGTATGTTCGTTTCCGATTTGACAGAGAACAAAAATTATCCCCCTATTTTCACCGTTGAGCTTTCGATTCTTCAAATATTTATGATTTCTTGAAACAAAGGTATATTGTTATGATAATGACAAAATAATAATACATATTAGCTATATGAGGATTAGATCAAAAACAGATAGATGAAACTGATTTTAATTAAAAGCTTTTTTTAACTTGCCTGGTATATAATTATCATCTTATCTTCTTCTTCCTAGCGTTATCCCGGTTAAATAACAGGGTCAGCCTAGATTGTAGAGGATGCGCCCGTGGGACAAGTTAAGATAACCGATTGTCATCTGACGTCTTTTCTTAACCCCCACGATTTCTACAACCTTACGACTAATATCACTACGTGAAATTAATCGGGTCCCATTGTTTTACGTGCCTTCCGAAACATGGAGGAGGTCGGATATCAAATATAAACCAGTGCTAGAGTGGGTCACCCATCTATCACCCGGTTGCAGCCAGAGCAACTTAAAGCAAAGTAGTTTAGTTTCTCATGCATGTCATGGATTTCCGCAAAGTAACGCCTGATTCTATCAATTATAATTATATGAGTTTTTGGTATAATTTTTTTAATTTTAAATCTTTAACTTCAAAAGTTAATATACTAGAGTATACGTAGAATAATTAATTTTATAAGACGTTAAAACGCCAAAAATGTGCTAAAAATGATTTTCACAACAAAATGTAAGTGAATCAACGATTTTTAATTTTGAACAGTAAGCAAAAGTGTTTTTACTTAATATTTACGGTTAGTCAAATATTCAGGTTCGAATGGAGTCAATAGGAAACAAAAAAAAAACTAGCACGACATGCACCCGAGTTAAATTTAATTCAATTCCGTACGTGTAAGTGCTTTGTGCAGTTCTAGAAATTAAAAAAAAATGTATTCGAAAAAAGTTGGCTGGCTAAATTGAGCCGGCGTAGTACTGAATTCGTCCGTTCCGCCGACCCCATTGTTCCACGAACAAAAAACATACAATTTATGAAAATGGTTATAGCTATTTCGTTGGGAAAGTTTTTCTAAGGTAAATATTCGTGCCCAAGGTAAGGAACACGAAAAAAGTAATTTTGTGAATATATACGTTATAACAGTAAATTATCTGTCTATATTCTTTCACCAAAATAAATGTCAAGAGTTATATCTTTGCAGCTTCCTAATCTATACTGTCTATACTTTTTTTAATATATGAAGCTGAAGAGTTTGTTTGTTTGCTTGAACGCGTTAATCTCGGTAACTACTAGTGTACCTGGCTGGATTTGCTGCTGAGTGGACTGTAATTTTGGCTATGTTAAGGGTCTTGACCCCTGCTGAGATCAAGGTCTGCAGACCTTGATATATGTTGCGACTGATTGATTTGAATATGGCAGAAAAAAAAGAAGGGGCGATGTATGCGCCGGAGCTAACATAGATGCGTAACGGTGCACCAAAGAGTATTTGTTATTTTATTAATTTAATGCTGTGGATGTTTTCTGTGATCTGTGTTTAATCTTGAACAACTGGTACGATTTGAAAATTTCTTTCAGTGTTAGATAGCCCATTTATCGAGGAAAGCTAAAGGCACACATCATCACACTAAAATTGAATCTATTTTTTTTACTTAATTTTACGCGGACGAAGTGGCGGGTAACAACTAGTCTAAAAGTCTAATATATGAATAAAATTGAAGGGTGTGTTTGTAACTGTGGGGACTTTGAACAATAAATATCAGTTACGTCACCTAATAGATTTTTCATAGTTACTACCTCGTAGTTTGTGCTTAAATAATTAATATATTTAATTTTTTAATTTTTTACCACGCCTATATACGATAACTGCAGCTAAAACGCAAATTAGAAAAATATTCTCTCTATTTGTTCCGGGTAATTTTCGAAACGGCTGGACCGATTTCGATGGGACTTTTTCACTGGCAGATAGATGATGTTGCTAGATAAAAATAGGCTACTTCACCTTTGGAAAGATAATTATATAATAAGGGTTCCGCACAAAAAAAAATGAAAATTCTCAAAATTTAACAAAAACAATATTTTAGTATCGACAACCTTTATAGCGCCCCCCTTTCTCGCCCTGCTTATATTTTATAATATAACAAAATCACATAGTAAAATTCGTTTCTAGCTGAGACGCCCCTTCGGATTCGGCCGCTGGAGCGGTCGCTCCGTCCGCCCTATGGTAATGACGACCCTGAATACAACCATAGAATCGAACTTGTTTCTATAGACAACAAAACGTGGATTGACGTAAATAAAATCTCATCGTCTTGGGTAATTGGATGGGGCAATGGATGTGAGGGTTGGAAGTCAGGCCGAACCTTTTCGGGGCCCCCTCCCTGTCATTAGCAGGAAACACTTTGCAGAACTGGCGGGATACGTTTTGATTGACAGTGCCGATGGATATCGGAGTAATTGCTGACGTTTTTGTTGAAAGAAGAAAAAAATTCCAAGTGACGTATATGAAAAATATTAACGAAAAAAAATGCTTTTGCTAAATTTTTACGTTCTGCAAACGACATACATTGAAATAATTTATAGACAAGCTTTTGTCTGCCGCTTCGCTCGCTTTAATAAGAGATAGTGCTATCACTTAAATATTAATTATATTAGTGACTAGAGCGGCCAAGCAACCCAAAACAAGTTTTGGCCTCCAACAGGATTACCGAATAAAATTTAAAAACTTTCGTTAAAAGGTGTATAGATTTTGCATCAATTGGGTAAGATAAGCTAAATTGATAAGTGTTTTTTCCAATAAGAAAAGGTTTTCTCATATTCACGCTAGCGAAGTTTCTACTTACGATAACTATAGACTTTCCGACGAACAACTGTCGGTTAGGCGCGGCCGCCCCAGGCAAGTCCAACTAGCCCGTATATGAAGATCTTCCTTTGCGTTGGTTGAGCATATAGACCTTCGCTCCCACCTTTCATTCCTCGCCAAAAACTTTCCACCTTGGTGTGCCTTTAAAAAAAAGGTCCCCCCTTGCTTATCAAATACTAGCTGTACCTCACAACTTTGTCCGCGTTTGCCACTCTTATCACGTAGAGGTTTAAATATAGATTTTTTAATTAACTTTATTGCACAACTATAATAAAAATGTTACACCAAAGGTGAGCTTAATGCTAAAAGCATTTTCTGCCAGCCTACCTTAGACATTCAAGAGAAAAAATAGTGCAAGTGTGCAAGTTGGTGAGAGTATGTATATAGAAGAAAACAAAACAGCCTATCATTACTAAATATGTAATTATATAAAGAAATATAAATCTAGTGATATAAAAATAATAAACATACAGAAGGAAAAAAAAGAAAGAAAGGTTGAAGTTATAGATAAAGACTTATTTAGGTCTAATTATGTAAGGATAGGACTCTCCAAAAACAATTCTTTTAAATTTCATAGTTTTTGGATAAGGATTAGTACTATGTTTATAAAAAGACTTTGACAGATAATGTATTATTTTAGAACAAATTTACTTAGCATAAAAAAGGTTATACTGAGCCACCCTTAAAAGATAGATATATGCTGTTACGGATTCTTATTTAGAACTTTTAAAGGGGAACAATTTTGTCATACATGACTTTCGCGAAGCTTTAACCATTTACGGAGCGCACGCAGCGGAAGCTCTTAAATGGGGAAACCCCCGATTTTGAAACATTCTTCATTGGTGCTCCGCTCTTATTGGTCTCAGTGTGTTGATATATACCCTATAGCCTTCCTCGATAAGTGACCTATCTAACACTGAAAGAATTTTTCAAATCGGATCTGTATTTCCTGAGATTAGCGCGTTCAAACTAACAAACAAACTTTTCAGCTTTATATATTAGTATAGATTCAAGCGCGATTAATTGTTTTTATTTTATTTTATAGGAAATACTATAAGCATTACACAAAAAATATAATTTGACCATTTTTTTAAGGCAACGTAGCTAAAACCATGAAGCGCTCCATAAAACCACGCTCCAGGCGTTATGTACCATTGACCTTACTTTAAAATAAACTACCTTTTTTATCATTTCTGGACCTAATCTACGTAATCCCCACGTCACTTAAGTGGCTATAAAATTAGCATCGATCCCTCTTTACCACAAGTAACATCAATCAGGACCCACTGTTTTATGTGCTTTCCGAAACACGAAGGAGGTGGGATATTTAAAAACCAGTGTTAGAATGGGTCACTCCTCTACACACCCGGTCGCGATAAGAACTGCTTAACCTAGCGATCGACTTAAATACCGGCCACTGCTTACGCTACTACTGTCAAATTTCATATTGAGTGTAAGAGCCCTATCGTACCGAGACGTCATGGTGACGTCGCTAGCTACGTAGCTACATCTGCGGTTGCCAATGGAGTAGCCAGTAGTAGTCGTGGCTACGCATCTAATTTGGTAACGTCACCAATACGCCAAGCGACTTAACTGTCCTAAATTTTAATATAAATAGTTTGGATGCGTAGCCGGCGACGTCGCCATGGCGTCTCGGTGAGATAGGGTTCTAAAAGACAAAATAAATAATTGATAGAATCAGGCGTTACTTTGCGGAAATCCAAGACATGCATGAGAAACTAAACTACTTTGCTTTAATCCGCGAATGATAGAGTCTATCGCCTGATGATGCTTCGGTGTCGAAGCGAAACGTGCGTTGAGACACATCGGAAAGTCAGTGTAGTGATGTGCTTTGGTGGCGGATTCGGTTGTGTAACTTCCGGGTTGCAGCATTACACCGATTTTTCCTCGTATTCATTCGCGGAGTAAAACAAAGTACTTTAGTTTCTCATGCAGACAAAATAAATGACAGAGATGTTTTAATAGTGTTTGAACATAAAATCAATGGAGTCGAATACTTGGCGATGTTGGTCTACTTCTAAACCTCTCTTTATTCGCAGATTTAATGTTTTCGGACTGTCTCTTGTCCTATATCCCTATGATATTTTCCTAATGATAAATTATGCCAGACTCGTAAATAAACGTTAGGCAGGGAACATAAAACAGATTATGCTTTTCTTATTGAATACAGCTCGCAGGGTACAGCTTTAGGAATCGATGACTTCGATTATGAGTCGCTCGTAAAAACTGATTTTATACGCTCCGAAAAGAGCGAGCGAAATGATGATAGAGTCTTAACTCGTATTATATACTAGTCCCCTGCACTGACCTTATAGTGTCAAAAATCAGTGCCGTGTGTCAAAATTGCTTTTGACACGCGACATTCGCTGAGCTGTCCTGTCTTTTCGAATGCTGTCGTCAATATTTATATGTAATTTACAAAAAAATTAAATACCTGTATTCCATTAATGCACCTTCGAATAAACTTCTATTCTATTCTATTCTAAAATTCACTCCTTTTACTGTAAACCCCCTATAACTATTACTTCTTACTTCTTCCTAGCGTTATCCCGGTTAAGTACCAGGGTCCGCTTAGATTGTAGAGGATTTGGCTGTGGGGCGAGTTAAGGTCTCACAAACCGAACGAAACGCGATAACAATACCATCACTTGACGTGACAGCATATTCTCCACTTCACGTCGATCTCATGTGAGAAAGAGGTACTGGTGACCGGACGCGCCGACCCAATTCGGCTAAAAGCGTGGCGCTACCTCTAAAAATAATTATAGACCAAATAATTTATGACAACATTCACGATAAATAACGATTTTTTTTTTCAATTTCTTCTCTCCGCAAAGCCAAAGAGTCTAGCTTATTTGAGATAGTCCGATCGCTGACGATTCGTATCATTTTTCGCTTTTCCATCGAGTATTAAATCATAGAGGCGACGGCGCTAAAGAAATCTTCACTTAAAAATAATTGCAATTTGAATCAGCGACCAAAGGGCGGAGCAGTTAACCTTTAAACGACCTATTTAGAACAGATACCATCATAAATATGTCCATTATGTATTCGTATGTTACTCAACATAGTACATCCACTTAATGCGTTAGCGAATCCCACGCGGTGGTAAACGCCCACCGGTGCTTCGACACCTCGACCTTACTCAAACAATTGCTACAATGTATCGAATACAACACGCAAATGTAACTCGTATAACTCTGTGTTAAAAGTCAAATTACGTTGGCAATATAGTTTATTACATCAGTAATTATTTGAAGGAATAAAGACAAGCTTTTGATTTATTGTAATCCTTGCAGATGCTAATCTGAGCGGTTTGTTGTTTATAGAATATTAACTGCGGTACTAATATCTTTATTATTTGTCACTAGTTCATGCCCATGACTTCGTCCAAGTGTATATTCTGAGGCTTGTTTTAGGAGTTTCCCTAACAAAAGCCTATTGGGGTCCGACTGTTTTAGGTGATTTCCGAAACACGAGGCGGTCGGATATTTGAAAAACCAATGTTAGATTCGGTCATCCATCTATTAGCCAGTTGTGATACGACATGCTTAACCTAGCAATCGACTTAAATGACGACTACCGCTTAAGCTACGACTTGCTGAGAACTATTGCAGCTTCAAATATATATATTTTGTTTTGTGGTTGGTGGTACAGAGTACACATGATTACAAAGCAGAATTCTCTATTTTTGTACAAAATGGCGTAGGCCGAGAACCACGTCTCTCATTACCTACAACGCCAGGCCTCACAGTCTCTAACACTTGAGTTCCCGTTGCGTTGTTGACACAGCCCACGTGCCCTGCTCTCACTTGCCCACGCATGGCCCACACCGCTTGTTGTACTAGCGGCACTTCTTCGGTTGCGGTATTTTTATGCCGCCTCTATTTGTCGTATTGCTATGCCAAAATAAATAGCAAGAAGGAATCTAAGGTCTAAAAAAATAGCCTAGGAAGTCAAAGTAGAATCTTTGACTTCCTAGACTATTTTGCTTTATTCTCTTTATTGCACAATTAAAAAAAACTGTACAGCTAGGTGAGATTAACGCTAGAAGCATTTTCTGCCAGCTTACCTAGCCACGGACGTACAAAAAAAAGTGCAACAAATTAAAAAAAAATAAGCCTAACTTATTGTCTTTGCGCATCCTAATCATAATAGAAAAGTTAACTCAGTTTACATAGATTAAAATTAATAAAAGAATCAGGGCCTTGACTTTCTAGTATATTGCTATGAAAAAATAAATACCACAACAGAACAAAAGTGTTTAATATTTTTTTCTTAAACCTAGTTATTGGGTCAAACTTGCTTACACCTATAATTAAAAGACGTTTTATTCAAATAGACTTTTACAAGCTCTTTTCTCAATCGTAAAATCTTTAGCTACTATCGATTCGGAAAATTTGAGCCACGAGAAGAATCGGTAAGAAACTCGTTAAACATTCTTTTAAAAACAGTTCTTACAAAAAAATAGAATACATTTCTATATCTATACTAATATATATATAGCTGAAGTGTTTGTTTGTTTGTTTACTTGTACTTAACTTAGGACCTACTGATCCGATTTAATAAATTCTTTCAGTGTTAGATAGCCCATTTATCGAGGAAGACTTAAAGGCTATATCATCATGCTAAAATTAAATCTATTCTTTTTACTTAAGTTTACGCGGACCAAGTCGGCGAGAACAGTTAGTTAACTATAAAATACTAAGCTGGAGTGACTCAACTCCAAGCAGTTTTATCTTTAATAAAGTTTCCAAATGTGTACGCCTCACGAATAAACGTATTTTTGACATATGTCGTTTAAATTTATCAATCAATGTCTTTAAGAATCTTGGCTATTAAAAAACTGCAACAGCCAAATAATCAACTTCACAAAATGGATAGATTGAGTTCAGAATGCTGCAAATGTGCCGGTGAGAAAATGTTCAATTATATGTTCCCAACGGACAACTCCTATCAATTCCACTGTACCTGGATTACGTGTGGTAATAACCGTTCTCGCACTTTATATCGTCTATATTCCACACAGATTTGATTACGGCGTTTCAAGAAAGACTTGCAAATTTAATTATCCTTCCTTGGCTGGTTGACCGTTATATAAAACAACGCAGCTATTAACAAAAGTGACTTCTCACCGTGCAACTCATTAGCAAACGACAAGACCGGTTTTTTAATAGGCTATATTCGCTTTTAATTCAATGGGAAAGGGTGAAAAATCTTTAGATGCATTTTCTACAACATGGATATTCAAGCACTACAAGCCCGAAATATTTCGACAAATATCGATTTCATTGTTCTCACTTACCTCCGAGTCTTCAGTACCACTGTAATCGGCCAATGGTGGGAGCCGAGAATGGTCGCTGACGTATTTAGAGTGGGAGTCATCGTCCAGGATGTCTAGAGTCATGAAGGGAGTGGTGGTGGGACGCGGACAGCCGCGCTGAGTCGAGCCCTTGTGTTCGGGGGATGTGCGATATGGGCCATTGTACGACCTGCCGAAAACGGGATACACAATTAGTGCATATAACCAAGTCAATAATATATTTGACAATCGAGACAATTGCTACTTTTTTTTCGTACCCATTGTCTAGTTTGTTTGTTTGGTCAATCGTGTAGAGTGTAAAGGACAGGCAACGTAAGGATAAAAAGTTTATGACTACACGGTTATTGGACAAATATGTATTCCTCGAAGTTTAAACGTGTTTTGTATTATACTTTGTTAAGGAATTTCCACAAATCTTTTTATTGAAATGCCAAGCGTATTAGTAAAAAAATGTGGATATAATTTCCAATTTCAATGCCTTGGTTATGAATCGGAATTATAATAATTCAATCAAGTTTGAACGAAATATTTTTTAAAATAAATAAAGGACTCAATAAAATTACTACGAAGTTCAAAAAAATATAACAACAATAGTGGTAAATAAAGTTTTTAAAGTTTATCTCACTTAGACAGCCCTTCGCAATTATTAACGAGGGTTTTAATGGCTATGGCGAGTTGCTGAATTATTTCTTTTTCCGTTTTGCCTTCTCGGTTGTAAGTGGGCAGTTGAATTTGCTTCACGTAACACGGTAGTATCGCTTCCAGTATTATCTGTAAAACAGACGATTATTGTGAATGCAGCCTTAAGGGCGGAAACAAACAATATCAATTTAAGCAACTGCTGGTATTGACAGCTAACTGTGCTATACCTATATAGTATTAGAAGAAAAGGTCTTTTAAAGTTTTATTGCTGCTATCTGCTCACAGATACAAATGCGTTGGTGGCATTTAAAAATGAGTATGTATTGTTAGCGTTTATCTAGATCTTATGGGATGGAGCGAAATCCAATTATGGCTCCCCTAATTTGTCCTGTTTATATTTTTAAATATAAAACATATTTAAAATAATCGCATATTAAAAGTCGCCTTTAGATGGTGCGCGGTAATCGTTTAGGTCTGTAGCCTACCCGTTTAACTTAGACTGCAAAATATTGCCTGTAAAGTCGTTTACGGCCGATAATTTTACATGATAACGCGGAACGCTTAGGCCGATCGTGTCTTTCTATCGTTTGTTCCGCGCTCTCGCTTGCATGTTCGGCTCAGGCGGAACGTGACAATGAGTCACGTTCGTGCGTGCAGCCATCGTTCTTCGATTTATAAAACGTTTCACGTCAAAAGCTAGTACTCACGAGCATCTGATATCCGCGCATACTCTCAGCGGAGTAAGACACGACCATCACGCAGAGGCTGATGCAGTCCAGCACGTTGACCATTTCGTCCTCGTCACGGTAACAGAAATCTATGGGTTTCAATGGTTTCTCCTCTTTGATAAGTTCCGCTATGTGGAGAGGATCGGGTGACGGAGTTTCCAGGCTCAATAGAAGGTTGAATAAACAACTGGATTGCACCTGGAATAATAAATTTGGATAAATATTGGCAAATTTGAAAAGTTAATATCTCTAATAATAGAAACTAATTTTTATCATAGTAAAAAATAGTATTTAATTTGTGCAACTATAACTGAATTTTGGAATGGAATTATTTTTACACATAAATATAATATTTTTGTTTTAATAACGGTAAGTTTGATTTGTTTATATAGTAATTTTACAAAATCAAATTTCTGGGTTGAAATATCAGATGAAAAATAAAAAAATCATCTAACGTATAAAGTTCTGCCACAGTGTTTATTGTTATGCTCCTTCCAAACGGCTTGACCAATTCTTATGAAAATTTTTGTGCATATTTGTTAGGTCTGGGAATCGGTCGTAAGCTATTTCTTATACCCCTGAGGGATAAGGGTGTCCCACGTGGACAAAAGTCGCGGAGTGCAGTTAGTACATACATAACATCTCTTATTATTTATCATAGCATATATTATTTATCATAGCATAGTTTTTAATATTGTTTTAACATTCCATTTAGTCTTTATTTTGTGATAGAATATAAAATTGTTATAAGAAAATAACGTATTTTATTACACTCACTTTACTAGCATCACCATACGCAGCTTCTTCGTCTGTGTCCAAAATGGCGGAGACGGAACCAAACATTTGTAAGATAAAAGGCTTTCTATTTAACAAATAAAACTGCTTGTTAGGTTAGGTTATGTTACGTACTAGTGCCAGCCAGGATCAGTCCGTCCGACGGCGTCCACGATCGAAGACGCCGCCATACCCCTCCTGTATTTTCTGTCCATAACACTCTTCATCTTTATATATTAGTATATATTTTGAAACAAAGAGAAATATGAAGTAACAATTGGCAGCTGAACGAAGAGCTATAATTAAAATTGTAAAACATTGCGATTAATATTCGCGGGACATTAATGTATTTTAATAAATAATTCAACAACAATAAAATTAAGGAAGTTCGCGGCTACAAATAAACTTATATTATACGAATGTGAAATGCATGACACGTTTGAACAAGGGGCTCATTAAAATGCTTATACAAAATTCACTTACGAACATTATAGTCAAGGAGCTAGGTCAAGAAGTTAATGAATATATTTACCTAATTTTATTTATATCTAAGACTAGTTTTTAACCGCGACTACATCCGCGTAAAATAAGTTGAAAAATTATAGCACGATGTTATATAGTCTGTAGCTTTCTTTGATAAATGGGCAATGTAACACTGAAAGAGTTTTTCAAATCAAACCAGTAGCTCCTGAGATTAGCGCGTTCATGCAAACGAACAAACAAACTTTTCAGCTTTATATTATCTTAGTATAAGATATAAGCTGGCACGTGGACACGCGATTCACCTGTTACTTAAGTAGTCAAAATTTCGAAAGAAGCTTTATTTCTTAGCAGTAGAACGCACTGAAGAAGAAATAAAGAAATAAGTAAGAAGATCTACTTCGTTTGAACCTTATCATAGTTGTTAGAGATATTTTGCCATATCTATAATATTACATAATGCTAAAGAGTTTGTTCGTTTGTTTGCTTGAACACTCTAATCTCAGGAACTACTGGTCCGATTTGAAAAATTCTTTCAGTGTTTGATAAACCATTTATCGAGGAAGACTATAGGCTATACATCATCACGCTAAAACTGAATCTATTTTTGACCTAATTTTACGCGGACCAAGTCGCGGGCACAGCCAGTATCTGTTATAATTTAAACAAGCATTCACCTCTTACTATTTTCCTGAATTAGATATTAGCTAATATTGTATAATATGCTGAATTCATGTTATTCAAAAACTCTTGCAGTCTCAAAAACTCAGTGGTAAAAGTGGTGACCTGAAAATTAACAGGGTTCAATTCAATCGCAGACTCCATTATCATCTCTTTATTATACTTAATGTATGTTTATTTCTAGAACGGCGTAGAATAAAGTGTATAAATAAATGCATGGTATCGAGAATGCATCTTCCATTGTAATTCACCTCAATCGCATTTTATAAAATATCATATTACCAATAGAAAACATCTGCATATTTGTATCGTACAGTGTCATAGAGTAAATAAGTAGCAGTAAATCAGTTATTATATATAGGACAGGCCGATATCGTGGTGATAATGTTGATCCATTTACTTCCGTTGACGATTAAAGGATTTGAGAATGTGGGCGTAGAATAATCGGGCAAAGAGAATAATAAATGCCATAGATGCACTAAGTGAACACTATACGAAAGGCAATGACGAAATCGGTAGACTACACAAATGATACTACACCAATCACGCCGTGAACACCTGTGCTCCCAACGAACGCCCAAACCTAACTGGACCATTTCTCGATCGCGAAGTACCTTCATACAGCTGTCACATTCATTCACTTTAATAATGAGGGTAGTTAACAAATTAAGATTCCATCAGTTCCTACATATATATTTTAAGCAATTATTTTCAAACTTCTTAAGACATGAGCTCCCACGGTAGTTTATGGCATAATCCACAGGTGTTTCGCGATTCCCAAGCAACATGCGAGACTCCAAAACGGAGGATAGAATTCCCAGACTTACTTGTGCAACCAGATGCCAGGGGCTCTGCGTTTTTTAAAAACTACGTGAGACACGATGTTTTGCTTCAATCCACAAATTTGCGCGTGTTCAATTCCAACATCTGTACGTGTCTCCAAATGTTGGGGGATAATTTTCAATTAGAGAGATTTGTTGTAACCCTGTTGAAGAGGCCGTTAGAGTCGATATCCAGTCTATGTCTATTATCTGCACCGTGGTTTCATTAAATGATGAAGAAAAACCTTATGAAAGTAAAGGTTTATTTCTTTATCTATCTGAATGGGAAGGCGCAAGAAGTTTGGCTACGTAACGTTCGGGAATGGGCAGAAATAAAGACTGCCCATGAGCTATTCCGGCCAGCCAGGGACAAAGAGGCATTTAAAAAGCTGACTGCCTCCAGAAGTAGAAAGGCATTCGAAGAAGAAGATTCTACCTGTGCTCTCTTAAACGTTGAAATTGTTTTCTTGGTTTTAAAGAAAATTAGATATGTCTAATATCCCCGTTTTTTCCCGTTTATTATCTTAGACTAAAAGCTTCTGCATGAGAAACTAAACTACTTTGCTTTAATCCGCGAATGAATACGAGGGAAAATCGGTGTAATGCTGCAACCCAACGCGTTCCTCAGAAAAAGGGCCTTGACGTACAAACAGACAGATAGACAAACAGACATTTATGCAAGAATAAATTTTCCAGTTTTCGGATTTTTTCCTATATTTGTGTTACAAGATTTAACTTCTTGCCAAATTTCACGGTTCTGGGACATCGGGAAGTACCCTATAGGTTTTGATTTCCGTTTCGAATGTACTGGAGTAAGGGGCAATTTTGCATTGCAGACCGGGTCTATTCTCACCCTGCTTTCATAAATTTGACCTTAATATAAAACCTAGTAAGGCGCATTGACCATTTAAAAACCTTTTAAAAACGTAGAAACTAGGTTTTTAAATTGGTTAAATAGACTTTTTGTAAACAGTGTCCCTTCCTAGTTTTTGAAATTGGGCGGCCGCGTGTAACAGCTGACTGATACACGAAATATTTTTTTCAATATATCAATATATACTTATATACACCCAAACTCGGAGCGGGAATCGAATCCACAACTCACGGAGCGGAAAGCAGGGTATCTGACAATTGCGCCAAAGGGACATACAAACTCTTTTTCTTATGAAGGGTCATGCGAAGTATTACTTCGTAGAAAGCTTCGAAATTTAAATTACTTTTGCCAATCCACCGTCCACCATTGATAGTCGAGGCTAAACCGTTATTGATAATATTGCACTACATTAGTGAATGCACACATTCATTTGTTAGCAAATTCCAACTAGTAATTGATACCGATACCGACTAAAATAAAACTACTAGTAGAGTTCGTTCAGTCTAAAAATGCACGCCCCTCCAAATTATTTACTTCTACATTCAAAATAGTCAGTAGACGCAAACAAGCAAGCTCGTCACTATCATTGGCTTACGGCGCGTAGTTAGATTTGAGTTTACAATAAAAACGTTGTACGCTTGCAATTAATTGCATTTTTAGACTGAAACATCTATACTAGGTGTATTTCAACTTAAATATTATGTGAATATCTAGAATCAATTCCACAATGTCAATTGGAAAGCTAATAGGTCGTGACAATCAGGTAAGTTGCAAATTTTGCAATTAAAACATGCCTAGATGACCCAATATCATATGTTCACTAGCTGTACCGCGCGACTTCTTCCGCGTGGGCCACCCTTATCACTTGGGAGTATAAAAAATAGATAGTAGCAGACTCTCAGACCTAATGAATAAGCATATAAAATTTCATAAAAATCGGTTAAGCCGTTTCGGAGGTGTACGGTAACTAACTCAGAATACAATATTACAATCAATTGTTTTTAACAATTGATACCCCTATATAATACATGCAATATATTATTCAAATAACGTACCCTAGTATGTTAATTGAAGCCACCCATGAATGACATCACAGATTAAAGGGGGAGCTTCAACAGTATGTGACATTGTGTGACAACATAATGGGTGTCAAAAACTTTGTAACGTCACGTGTCGAGATAAATACATTCAACAAAATTGAAAAGTTAAATTTAGAGTGCTGTTTTATTTTTCAATTCACAGACAACCTGTGACAAGGAGTTGAAAAAATTTAAAATTCGTGTGACCTAATTTATGGATGATTCCCTAGCAATAGCACATATTTTAACAATAATTTTAAACATGTCAGTAGAACTTGTCCTGGTAAAAATTAAAAGCTATTCACTGAATCCCCTGTATCTATAAAAATAAACATTATTCATAAAAAAAAAACCTACAAAAAGCTCTCTTCTAGACGAACACTTCAACGACTATCTGATTTAAGAAATCACTTGGAAGGTTGATATTATTCAAGCAGATACTTGAATTGTCTACCAAAAAAAACAACTCTAACATTTCCTCTTATTCTCAGAGTTGTTTTTTGGGAAGACAGGTGACTGACCATCAATCTAAATATGATATACATAAAAGTAACCCTCATACATCTAAACTGCTAAATCAATCTTGTTGAATTTATGCATAGAGATAGACTGTACCTTGGAGAAGGGCTTAGGCTCTTTGTTACGAAAAAGAAACTAAATTCAAGGCGAAGTCGCGAGTTACATTTAGTGCTATATGACAAGATCAAGATTAAAGCAATAAAATAATTTAATAGTTAAACAATTAAGTTATCCAGTAACAATTTTTTTCCTGGTATAGAATTTTTTTCAAAAATTTTATAACACGATCGAATACAAAATACATTTAAGTTAAGAATATAATTTTGTGTATAAAATATTCAAAATTTTAGAAGAAATGTATTTTTTCTATCTGTGAATTTTTCAAATAATTATATACATGACTGTCATTTTTTTACATAGTTATCATAATTCACAAATAACATATTAAAGAAATCAAAATTTCCATATATTCTAAAAGTATCAAGTGTACTGTGAACATTAATGTCCTAAAATATAAAAGAATTGAGATGCCCCATTAATAAAAACTTACGGGTAATTGTGTTTAGAAGGCATAGTATAAAAATTATTAGGCCATTACTTCTGTTAATTTTTTTAAAACTTTCTTCTGGCTATATATTTATATAAAAATTATAGCCCTTCGGGACAGACGTCCGTGTGTCATATAGTCCTATATAATATTTTGCGACAATATTTGCTAGCACATCATCTCTAATTTCGCGTACTACAAGGTACTCTTAAGTAATAAATTCCGGCCAATAGGGGTCTTGGCACTACTCAATAATCCGACAAAATCGAGAGTTCGACACTGCCCTGCTAAACGTTTGAATTAGACAAACGTTTTTTTTTTTATTATTTTCTTTAAGGATTACCAACTAGACTACATATTTTTATAAGTATATATAATAATATTATAGTATATATAATAATATAGTATATATAAATCATGTCATTATAATATGACCCTAACTTAAAGGCAAGCACAACATTGTTCTAAAAATATAATGTTTTGCTGTCGCTGTATAGATATATTGAGCGTATGTCGTTAATTTACAACGTAACTCCTGCTCATACAGTTCACTTCTTCACAGATATTACGTCCCAGACCAGTCCAACAGTGACATTGGCGACTACAAGTCCAAGCAACATAACATAGATATATTGAGCGTATGTCGTTAATTTACAACGTAACTCCTGCTCATACAGTTCACTTCTTCACAGATATTACGTCCCAGACCAGTCCAACAGTGACATTGGCGACTACAAGTCCTAGCAACATAACAGTGAGGATTAAACTGAGGCGTGTTGACGATTTCTTTATTCAAGTGAACAAGGTAAATGATCTAAGCAAAAAACTGCCCTAACATTTACAACAGATGATGTTACAAAATGAAGGATTACCTACATATTGACGTAAAAAATATAATCTTTAACAAACTTAAATGCACGTTAAAATATTGCCATGGGAAATACATAATAAAATCTTCAGGATATTAAAGATATCTTAGAGATCAGATCTTATCATTAATTATTTGTATTTTCAGGAGCTACCTGTCAATGTAACTCCGAGTACGCCAAAATACTATTATTTTTCCTTTGACTCAGACCCCTGGAACATGACTAATTCTAAGCATAATAAATTATTTTCTCAGTAAGTAAAAAATGTTTGTGTATTAAATCACTAAAGGTATAGAAAAATTTTCAACACATTAGGATCCCATCGCAAGACCCTAACTTGTATTATTTGCTTATACGGGTGACTGGTCGGACACTTACAATGCTTAAGGAGAGTAGTTGGTACTCGATTCTCGTTATAATTATGTAATAAAAATAGGTGCTTAATTTCTAGCCAAATTTTCTAAAAATTGCATGAAGTGTGGCCTTAGGTTGCCGTGCGGCGAGTTTACGTTTGCGGCGTGTACTCATAAAGAAGCACCTCCGCCTCCCGTGCGCCTCTAGTTGTTGCATAACTAGCCGAGTGACAGTGACCTCACGCTATATCCATGCGTCGCGTACATAATTGGACAAATTTCCCTTAATCTCACGTAGTAGATAATTGAGTTATATTTAATGTTACTTTTTTCTTCGTAAGTGTCTCACCAGTTACCCTCTGTGAAGACACTGTTATGTATAGTTATTGTTTCTATGTAATTGTGATATTCTCAAAAAAATAATAAATGTATTAACTTTAATAGTGTCTAGTTCTTAGCAATTTGGCAATTCAAGGCTTTGCCACACGTTGAAGGAAATTTTCAATACTTAAAATTAAAAATTACAGTCAGTTCCACTTAAAATAATTTGTTCTTATTGCGGAGATATTAAAAAAATAAAATAGAGTGAATCCGTGAAATGCTAAGAAATTCGTCTTACAATAACAGATATTTACTACAGAGTAAGTTTTTTCTTTCAGCTTCAACTACACAATACCGAAGAGTGTGCTAATTACAATCAATTCCGATGACGATTTGTGTGCCGTTATTTCCATACAAAATAATTCAGTATGTAATATTCTTTTTAATAGTATTGATCCTTCGAGCAATATGAAAATATTTTTTCTGTTAACAACAGTAATATTCACATAACCGATCACAAAGGACGCCTTTTCAGCTTAGAACCAAAAAAGTACAGTAATATTGTATGAAATTTCATTACTGCACTGTTTTACCTTAATGCACTGTTATTTATTTTTATATCATTTTACCATAAAGGTATAATGTGGGAGACATTAAGTTTCATATTAAATGTATGTATTGGATTAAAAAGATACTGGCTGAAAATAAAAATCGACTGATTAAAACCGAAAAATAAAAACACGTGGGGGGGGGGGGGCATTAGAAGAAGAAAGAAAGAAAGAAAGCGATGTCGTTGAAAGAAAAGTAGAAACGCACCTAGCTTAATTGAGTAATTAACACACTCGTGACTCGTGTTAATTTAGTGCCAACATGACTTTCGTGCATTAATAACTCACTTTGCGCTCGGTGCATTAATCCATTATTTCACTATTTAGAAATGAAAATTGAAAATTTATTAGAAAAACTGTTTACAGGAACAAATGTAACTTAAAATTAGGACAACGTTGACAACTGAAAAAGTT
>JANCMC010042202.1:0-31879 GCA_024363005.1 Charaxes varanes | reverse complement strand
GAGTTTTTAGCATTAATTTATGTAAGCAAATGTAAGTTTCTATATCTAACAGTTTAGAAATCTTAAAGGCACGTCTATTGTAGGACTACGGAACCCTAAAAAAACATGACGCAAGATTGTAGATTCAACAAGCAACAAGAAAATGTTGTGAATAATCCTATGGATTATATAACACTTTGTAGTAAGAGATTTAAGGAATACCGCTACAATCCTGGAGGATCGTTTTAATTTGGCAAATACATTTAGACAACTTTAAAACTTAATTAATTCAATACGAAACAATCCTAAACGAAATAGTTTATAAGAATTTGTTGTTGTTTGAACTTTTTTGATTCTAGAATATAAGGACTGTATTTAGCCCTCATCAGCACGAGAGTTTTTTTTATCGCGCGTTAAAAAAACGTTCAAATAGAACATATGCACTCCCAAGTTTTTTGGTCCCACGACAGCGCTTTTAAAACGCGACGTTTTTGTATCGAGCAATGTTCTATTTTCAACGCTGTATTATACACATATATGATATATTTTTGTATGGACGAATCTAAAAAAGCGCCATCGCCGTGATTTAACGCAACGCTTTTTTAACTCTCGTGCGAATGAGGGCTTAATATATACATACATACTTAAAAAAAAGAATATAAGGAATACTTTTTAGGTATGTTTAATATTCCCCATTTCCCCTCCTACTAAGCTTAAATTAAAAGCTTGTATTAGGAGTGGGTGTGACAATACACCAACGGCAGTGGGATTTGAACCGGGTACCTTGCAGATTTCTGTCCACACTTTATACCATTGAGCTATTGAGGCTCTACTTCATTATTACGATGTGAGCGGGATATCTGTGTCTCGCGGGAGGTTCCGGAAACTTTTTCAATGACACATTGATGTAGTGAAGAATATTGTTCCACTATTGGCGCAGAATAACCGATGATTTGACCCTTAGCTATTGGAAAAACTATGAAGATGGCCCATAAATTAGATAAAATTAGTAAAAATCACACAGTAACCCATATAGAATATTACACATTACTTTGTGGTTGCTATGAAAATTTATTTCACAGAACCAAATTCCTTAACATGCTTAGCGATAGGTGTTACATGGAAAAAGTGTTCTATCAACAATCTTTTTTTTTCAATTATTCACAGATTTTTTGTTACTGAGAAAATCTTATGAAAATCTATATGGAAAAAAATCTTTAATCAACAATTTTTTTACAATTATTCACAGACTTTTCTTGCTGAGACAATCCTAAAGAAATCTATATGGAAAAAAAATCTTCAACCAACAATTTTTTTTTTCAATTATTCACAGATTTTTTCTTACTAAAAAAGTCCTATGGAAATTTTTACATTCATTTCGAAGATATTGCCTTGGATAAACAAAAACAGTTTGAAAGTCAGGACGGTATATAAGGTCAATTATGCTGATGCTAAACAAATATTCGAGTAAAATACATCATCTTAAATCCCTTTCTTAAACGAATCGCACACAAAAGTTTAAATGCAAGAAATGCATTTCCGACTTACAATTTAATAATTTAAGAAACGGCCGAGCAAAGTTCATGATATAATTAGACAATCCCGCTGGTTTCTCGACGCGGATCGTATTTCAAAATTATATTATAACTTAAGAATTCAACTCAAGTCTTAAACCAATAACAATTCAAGAAGAGGTAGGGCATAACTACATTTCTGGTTCGTAAAACAGAGCTGGCCTAATTGGCATATTTCTACCATACACTAATTTAATTAGATTTATATAGAAATAGCACCACGCTTTTCCTTTCACTCCTCCCCACCTAGCTTTATATCCTTTTACTCCAAGCCTTTCCCTTATTCCTGTCTTTCTAATTAGGCGTAGCGCCATGCTTGTAGCCAAATTGGGTTGGCGCGTCCGGGTACCAGTACATCTATCTTATATAAGATCGGCGTGAAGGGGCGGCAATGCTGTCACGTCAAGTGACGGTATAGTTGTGGCGTTTCGTTCGGTTTGTGGAAGTTCCCGGTGTTGCTCGTCATTAAATGTCGTCTATATATCTGCTAGCCTCCTGGTCGGGCAGATGTCCATGGTAGGCACTTAGCTGCCTGCTCGTTTGCCCTTTGTAACTTAAAAAAAAACTATTTTTCTTCTTCGATCCAATCTTGATGGAGCGGTCGTGGTTATCACGTAGGCATATTGTCAGGAGAAGCTGTTATTTCCTTAATGATAGCTCGTTATTTCTCTGCTACCTTATAGCTTGGCGCACTCAAAAAGAAACCGCCCACAGCGCATAAAATATGGACATGTCAAACATAACGAATTGTAACTCTGCTGACCTTCTCTATAGCTCTCTCTCGATGACCTCTGGCATAAATTTGTGAGTCTCTAACTCACGAGCAAGGACACTACATTTTTTTTTTTGAGGCGTGCCAAGAGGCCCTATCGTTACTGCGACCAGTAAGATCTATTGTAACTGCCTCATTTTACAGCTCATCCTCAAGACCAGAAAAACACAATGTTGTCTATGCCCAATAATTCAAATTATTTTAAAGTATGTAGTTGAGGGTAGATCAGTTTTGAGTTTCAACGTAGTATCATCTCCGTGATTCCTTAAGGTTTAAACTTAAATGTTTTGGTGGATAAGTTTTTATTCATTAGCCATCATCAATATATTGATTATAATGAAACTATTATTCTATTTACTTATTTTTGTGACAAGCGTAAGTAGATTTATACTATATCAAACAATGTGAAAAGGTTTTTAGAACATCATTTTTTCTATACTGATATTACAAAGAGCGCACATGTAATTGTTTGCTTGCATTGCTCTGAAACTACTGGACCGATTTGAAAAATTCATTCACCATTAGATTCCTATATCTTTGGTGAACAAGGATGATAGAATATTTTCAGAAAAGTTACGAGATCCGTATGAAAACTTCAATAATACCGAAACCTGGGCGGGGCCGGCCCTACGGTCCTACGGCCCTAGTCCAATGTTTCTATTACCTCTTTAAATAGTCTTCGAATAGAAATAAGACTAGTGTATGTTCCGATATATACTGCGAGCACTGTAAGCTGTGGCGTCAATTTTGTTGTATACTGTAAAGGTGTTCATTCAAGAAGTTCTAGAGACATCTCTTTATTGTGCATATAACCAAGCCGAAGACCGGATAAATTGGAGAAAGACCATCACGCGCGTTGTATCTCTGAGGAGCCACGATCCTCAGTAATGAGGGAACGACTGAAGAAGAAGAAAGGTGTTCATCTTGCTATACTGTTTACAGTTTTAAAACGGAACGCGGTCCAGTTTACTGACGTCCCCATTCAATTTGCACGTTTTCACTTTTCAATTTTACAAAGTGACGATTTTATACGCCCTCGATTTGTCTTCACCCACGATTTTGTAGTAATATAATACTGTTAAATTGTTAATTGTTTTAACAAGAGCCGCTGTTTTGATAGATCACGTGATCAAAGTACTGAGAGCACTGTAGCACGAAAGCGCCAATAATCACAGCACAAAATGGCGACAATTTATGGAGTCATATATTTCCATAGGGCACTGTGACAGTATACTCGCTGTGTATAACGGTACGATTTTATCACCAGCGCGACCACTGAGCAGTGTTCGCAGTGTATATCGGAACATATCCTAGATTTATGTGTAAATCTGTTAATTGAGCCGGCCTTTAGATCAGTATTTCCCAACCTTTATTAGACCATGCCCCACCATCCACCATCAAGAAAAGAGCATATTCATTTCTCAAACGCCGGCAACGCATCTGCGTCCCTCTGGTCTTGCAGTTGTTCATGGGCGTCGGTAGTCACTTGTGTGAAAGCCGGATTCTCGTTTGCTCCTTACATAAAAAGAGAAACACCTAAACCGCTGAACGAATTTTGATGAATTTTGGTGTAGAGTTCAATTGGATATACGAGAAGGACATAGGTCACTTTTTGAAAGTGATCTATGTCCCTGACCTATTTTTGGAAAGTGACCTATTTTCATACAAAATGAAGTGCGTGAAACAGGGGTTCAAAGTTTGTATAATAGTCGAAAAAAACAACGCAACGAAGTGGCGGGTTGTAGCTAGTTTTAATACAATTATTCTTAAAGTAATTATCACACTTAAATACTTATTATTTAAACAAAAATGATTATTGGAGTTCGTCATAGTCATTTCCCGTAATAACTCACTTGAAGATTAGACAATCTCCCATAAGGTATTTGAATCATTCACATTTTTAAATGAAATAAAACGAAAGACATTTATTTTATATATTTATAAACATTCATTCTGTTTATAAACTACAAATAATTTAATATTTCCGCTTCTTTAGGGAAAAATAATTCCTACTCGCGGAGATGATTCCACTCCTAGATCGAAGGCCAAATCATCATTGGAGGTCACCGAGAAGATAAACGAAGATGCATTCAAGGAAAAGATAGAAGAATTGACCAATGCGAGACAGAATTATGGGCATGTGAATATGACGTACATGGAACTGAGTGACGGGTCACAGATGCCGGTCCTAGCTGTTGGAACAGCTATGGTAAGATTTTATACAGTCCTGAAACACACTCTTGAAGTAGTCACCTTCCAGAGGATAGATCTTCCTTTTTATCTGTGCGATAGCTGGTCAGGTCCGCTACGGGTACGCGACTCCGGACTACCCTAGCTGCTTCTGTCACTCCCCCTATACTGTCCGTTACAGTAGTATCCGCACCGTTTTCTCCTCTCCGTCTATCTTTGTATCCTTTACTCCATTACTTTCCTTTACTCCTGTCTGCCTAATTAGAGGTATCGCCACGCTTAAAGGCATTTCGTTCTACATGGGCCGGTGCGTTTGGATACCAGTACCTCTTTCTTACATAAGATCGGCTTGGAGTGCCTGCAATACTGTCACGTCAAGTGATGGAATTTTTGTCGCGTTTCGTTCGGTTTGTGAGACTTCCCGGTGGCCTAAAATCGTCATTAAAGGCCGGCAACGGTTAATATTTCTCCCTCGTCTTTACCCTCAGTTTCTGATACCTGGTATCTGATATATGGCCCTAGACGTAGCTGTTGGGCGAGTAAAATGTCAAACTTAAGTTGAATCTTTTGTTGCGTACAAGCGTATATTCGAGTTTTCCCCAAAACATAACAGAAATTATAGTCTTCCTCCTAGCGTTATCTCTGTCTAGACCTGGTACTAGTACCAGGGTCGGTCTAGACCTGATAGTAATACCAGAGGATGTGACTCGGGGTGAGTTAAGATGACTGACTGCAGTCGCCTAAAGGTGTAAAAATATTCACATTTTTCACACCTTTAGTGATTGTATACCTGTTAAAGCTTTGATCACTCAAACTTTGTAACGGCCCATATTTCTTAACTGTAACTCAAACTTTCAGCTTTTGAAAAATACCGTAAGCCTGGATGTTCAGGGGCTCTTACTCTATATCTTAAATAACGTGTGATATTCTGGTGATAATATATTCGACTTAGAGCTAACCTTACGAATGTCCCGCGCGCTCTGTACCGAGAAGAGCACACAACAAACTCGAGTCTTTTAATTAGAAGTATTTTATTACAGACACAATTGTTTTATTACAGATTAAAATGTCCCTACTGTCCAATGGAGCAATCGCCGTCAGAAGCGAGACAGATCTACTTCTCATAATCGCGCACAGGACGCCTTATTTAAGTTTTAAAGTAAATTTTGAACATAAAAAATGGCCACGAGCGTGTCGTGACACGCTTATATAGGAGGGTTCCGTATCTGATAGGCGATTAAGTTATTCATTGAATAACTTCAAAAGTTTTTGTGTTAGAACGGGTCACCCATTTATCACCGCCGCAGTAAGCACTACTTAATCTAGCGATTGACTTAAATGCCAAAAACTGATTAGGCCACGACCTCCTCGTCTGCCTTCAAGTCTCCACATCATCGCGAAACTATAAGGGTTTCTTGTAGGACTACGGAACCCTAAAAATTAATTGTGACCAGAACAGATATTATTTTGATCTTGAATTCTATATGACATGTAAATAATATAAACATAATATGTTTCATCAATTGTGTATATTGTATACAGGATACGAAAATTTAGAATTCGGTCGCTATATTTAAGCCCGGTTTACACGATGGCAGCAATTTGGCAATGCAGTCACAGAGAAGATTATTTATTGAAGATTTCGCCATACGACTATAATATAATCAAAATTATTTTATACACATAAGAAAGTCATTTTCGCCATTTTTTTTTTTCAAGTAATGTCTAATATTCTGTTGATAATATATTAGACGAGCTAAGTCTGTAAGGGTTCCTCGCGTAAAACCACAATACCTACTAATATTGTAAATGTGTAAGTAAACCTGTCAGTTACGTTTTTACGCCCAAACCGCTGAACTTAGTTTGATGAATTTTAAAATAGATATAGATTTGACTCAGGAGAAGGCCATTTTTCGTCACGAAAAAGGGTTGTAATAGGCGGTGAAAGTTTGTACGAAATCAGTAGAAGAAGTCGCGGGTTGAAGCTAGTAGTGTAATAACATTAACAATCATAATGTAACATTTCAAGTCAGCTTTCTTGGTCCTTTCATTGTAAAATATGTGATAAATAATATATATTTTTTTGTTATTACTGACTATAAGCCAAAATTGAAGACGTGCCGAAAATATAGGGGCATGTCATGTATATATTTGTGTGCAATTAGTAAATCACGGCTATGGTAGGTGCATTTTTTTCCCAAATTAATAAAAATATCCGCACAATGTGGTGAAATATAATTTTAAAAATCAAATGTCGTTTGAGTATCTTGGATATAGTATAAATAAATAGTACTAGACTTGATGAGCTATAGATATTATTCTAAGTTAGTAAATAATTACAATTAAATGCAATAACATATTCATGGTCTAAATATAGCTAAGTATGTAGATTAAATATTCCAAAAATTCGGTTTATAGAATTAGAGCCCGTTTACACCGTGGCAGTAAGGCCTCATACTTAAATTGCCTCACACAAATTTTACGATTTTATATCTCCTGCCCCGTCCTTGTCATGGGTTGTCACATTTTCGAAACTCCAATAAGGAGGGGGTCCTTATTGGAGTGTCGTCACATAACCAATAAAACAGCATTTTTTTTTTTTAAATTATTTTATATAGTATGTTATGTTACATTTGGAGGGGGCTCTCATGTCGGATGCACCTCGACCCTGTTGGATCTCTTGTGTTCGCCCCCTCCCTTTGTTCTCTCAGCAGCAGTGCTCAAAGATCCAAGTGAGTAGTTCCAGGATCGCCCGCAGCTTGATGGAACCGTAGTCCTCTGGCCTTGGATAGGCTACGCCGAAGAGATTCATTCTTATTCTGGCCAGCCCATCGCATTCGCACAATAGGTGCGTTATCGTCTCCCTTTCTTCACAGCAGGCCCTGCAAGTTGCAATGCTACTTAGTGCCATTCGAAACAGAGTCGCCCTAGTCCCGTAATGACACCCACTCCTAATACAAGCTTTTAATTTAAGCTTAGTAGGAGGGGAAAAGGGAATATTAGACATACCTATAAAGTATCCCAAATATTCTTTAAAAAAAAAACCGAAGAGTCACCTAACACAAAATCTCGAAAACCGCGGAACGTATAAGACGAAATTTGATAGGCAAGGAGGTAGTTTGTAGTTAGTTGACGTCCGCTAAGAAATATTTTTTTTAATAAGGTTCATAAGGTTTCATTAAATTTGACTTGAATACCGTAGAAGGATATAAGTTACTATTCGCCACGAAAATTTTAATTGAAAAGGGCGAAATAGGAAAGTATTATGTTTGACATAGATTGTGCAATCAATTAATCCACGCCCATATTTTAATCACGCTATTTTGCTTATTCAACTACAAATTGCAGAACCGCCTATTGTCGTCCACAGATAACAGACACTAAAGTATAGGCATTTAGAACAGAAGGTTTTTTTATGAAAGTCGTAGAAAACGACGCTTACGAAGCCGCGGTTTGAAGCTAGTATACTATAAAATTAGCATTTTTGAACACCCAATGCAAAGAATTCCCGATAAATTCCCACCGCAGCTAACAAAATGCCAATAACCTCCATACGCATGAACAAATCTTAATCAATCGTAGCTAAGACCATCTCGATCACATCAGCTTTCAAATAAGTAAAACCGCATCAAATTCGTTAGGAAGCTATGAAGAATCCACTGGCCCGTCGGCGCAGTGGTCAGTGACGCTACCTTCTGCTCCGGGGGTCGTGGGTTCGATTCCCGCCTCGGGTCTGGGTGTATTACCTATATTTATGTATTTATATATTTCTACAAAAAAGATATATATGTAGAACAGGCGTCTTTTACCTATAACACAGGCATTAAGTTGTTTATGAAGTCACACGTGAAAATAAAAATTGAAGCAGCCCTTTTCTTTTAATTATTACACGCATGAAATTGAAAATTGGTGAAGTGATATCAAAAATTTGACAACGTATGACAAGGACTCTTCAGACCTTGTTTTTTAACTCATTTTTAACACCCCCTTCCCCCTTTCGGAAGCGGAGGGGGGTTGAAATTGTAAAATTAGTATAATTATGTTTCGATCACAGAAAACCAAGCGACTACGAGTCGCACGGACGTATATCCGGATCTAAGGAGTGGCGGTCGCAGAGGGGCGAGATCGGTTCGGGCAAAGGCCACACGTTCGAGTTCTCCCGCCCGGGCAACGTGCACATCCGGTACTACACCGGCCCGGATAAGTACCAGGTCACTTCCGGCGACGAGCTGGAGACCATCAACGGTTGGGCGCAGGGTGCCTTCGAGAAGAAGAACGTCTTCCGGAAGGAAGAGAAGGACTGGCGGCAAGCCTATTTGGCAAGAGAAGGTGAGAGATGCGTGTGTGTGGCTGCTTGCGTGAATGTGTGTGTATCTGACTGCTTGTGTGAGCGTGTGTGTATGTAACTGCTTGTGTGAGTGTGTGCGTGGCTGCTTGTGTTAGTGTGTGTGTATATCGGACTGCTTATGTGAGTGTGTGTGTGTGGCTGCTTGTGTGAGTGAGCGTGTGTTGATGGTATTAAAATTAAAAATTCAAATTCACTTCATTCCCTAAACACATTCTGACTTATATGTTTAGTGCGTAATGTGATATGCAAATATCTTATAGAAAATTTGAAAAATATTCTAATTTAATATTTATGCAAAGAAAATCAGCTAAAAATTGCTTAATTTTTTGGTAATATTTAGTACAAATTAAAATAATATAATAAATAAAATTGAAATGTCATTTAAGTATAATTATAATGTTATGTCTATTTCATTTTCATTTTTGAATTAATTATTTTTACGAATAGGGAAGGAAGGAATTATTTTCCGTTATTTAATTTGTTCGGATAAGCGGTAGCAAAAAAATTATGAATCCTTCTTCCATGAACCACCTAATTAATAGCATTAGTAGAGCCAGCCGACTTGAAACAAAAAAAATACAGACAGGCGTCAAACAAGCACACCCGTTTTTGGGCTATAGGGAGAAACATTCCTAATTTAAGTTAGAAACCGACAGCAGCGCCACCTACCGGGTCCAATTTATCTATAAACCACCTACGGACCCATAGGATACACTCAAAATTTTATCCAAATCGGCCCAGTGGAGTAGGGTGGTAAAGGCTTGTACAGTCGACCAAGAAAGTGCTTTACCATTTTGGATAACAGCTTCTACTTAAAGAAAACTTTGCTAAGAGCTATTGTTAGAAATGAACGTAATGCATAACAAGCAAAACTGACCCTTTTAACTAATTGACGTGCAAACGACATTCGACCTTAGAGTGGCAAATCAATTTCTTGGTCGACTATACAGTCAATTTTTATATATAAAGATAATTATTGATTGGCCCGTTGGCGCAGTGGGCCAAGTGACCCTGTCTACCGCTCCGGGGGTCGTGGGTTCTATTCCCGCCTCGAGTCTGGGTATAAATTTTCTACAGGTCGAGGTATATAATTGGGGCCGACAGTCTGGCAGCTGACTTGTTCACAAATATCGATTCCTTCCGAGCTTACGGACGACGACAGTCTGTTTAAAATAACAATTTCAGTAGCTGTCAAAAATAACTCTTATGTTTTACTTCGTTGATTTCAACGCTTAGGCTTTACTACAGCGATTACATCATCAAGTATAATTTATACTATTTTGCAGTATATAAAATAATGATAAAGTGTAACGCCAGTTAGGACAAGCTTAAAGTCAAAATTTCTTTACTCAATTCGAGCGCCTGCGGGTACTTTTTTACGTCGTTAATTATCTCCTTCAAAGAAGAAATAGATTTGTAGGCTTAGCACTGAAATCTAGCTTTAATGTGACACCTAGGATTTATACCATTGTTGACATCATAAAGATTTTCTGTAAATTTATCGCATTTTATAAGTTATCTTTATTGTGGTATGGTTTTAGGCTTACTAAATATTAAAATTTATTACTAGACTTCTCCCGAATATCTCGTGGGAGATTTATATATGAAAGTTTTAAGTACACTTAAATATAAAATTATTTAACCATATGTTATATTATTTAACTTAAATCGTATACACCAATGATGCCGGTTCCGTCTCTGGGATCTCTTCCGTACGCACCCTCAATGGTTCCAATAATTTCTCTTCTTTTCCTGAAATTCAAGTTTATTGGAGTAATTTATTATCATCGCAAAAAATGCTCCAATTTATAGCACGAACTTTACGAGCGGAATATTCTCTTGAGTTTGTGAAAGTAATATTTTATCGGGACCTTTTGGAACTTTAAACGGAAAGGTTACGGCTTAAAAATTATATAATGTCTCACAGTTATACATGACGCCGTCGGAGCATAGCACCTGTCGAAACGTTTTAAGTTAAAAAAAATGGTACCCCTCTCCATCCTTGCCATGTTTAAATAGAAGTATAACCTCGACCGAGTGACAAAATACTACGCAACCATTAAATTTTCAAATTTATTTCGTTATTTTATTCAGTTTTTATGATACTATTGATTTACTTAATAATGGAAAACTGTTCGAGAAAGAAAATAAAAGCGGTTTTAATACTAACCGCAACTTGTGCAAAAATGCTCACTTAACTTTACGGAATGGCGTTATATTTTATGCAAATGTTTTTGGCTGGCAGCAGATAAACCGTTTTTCACATGAAAAAGTATTAAAGGAGAAGCGGAGTATTTTACATAAGAAGCTTTGCCGAAAGTCTTTGATGTTTCGTTGGAAATCGAAAATCCTTTGTTGTACCGTGCGTCGGTACCTAGTGGTTAAAACTAGCTTACGTGACGCGGCGGGGAGTGGGTTGCGACCGGGGGGTTACGCGACCTGTTTCGGGTACAATAAACAATTTACGCTTGTGTTGTGTGCCGCACTTAAGTTAAACTCTTTAGCATTGTTTTCTTTCCCCGTTTTCTGTGTGTAGTTCGCGTTAAAAACAAAAGCCAGCCGTCGAATACACTTATCTCAAGATGACGTCACCACTTCGTGCTCACCTCCTTTCTTTCGTGTGCTACACTTTGAAACGATTATCGTTGAATTTTTACCAACCTTGATTTCTAAAAGCTTAAGTACTCTTACGGTCGAGCTGTGGTGACTTGGTTACGAATACGTTTGTTAAAGTAATATCAAAAGCTAATTGTCTCAATACAATAGAGTCGTCAATCAGAAAACGCAATATCAAATGATCATAATTTAGTCACCGTGACATTTTATAACTTATATAAGAATATTTATTAATTACAGGTACATTCTGCTGAATCACCGAGTGAATACCAAGTAAGTCAATAATTTTCTATTTTGTAATTGTCTGATATAAACAACATCGTCAATGATAAAGAATTGCATCTTTTGGTCACATATTTATTGATAGTATTTTTATTTTTACAAATCCGTTATTCCTTAATATATAAAAAAAGACAAAATTTTAGGAATGATGTAAGATTTGGTGAGACATTCACTGATATGACAGATAAAGAGGTTTATTAGAATGTAAAATGGAATTTTTATATTAGAATAATTCTTCAAAAAACAATTTTAAGAGGAAATTTATCCAGTCCTCTTATTAAAAAATTTACATTTCGACCCCCTACTATATATATACTGATTTTTACATCTCAGCTCTTTTACTACTCTGTCTGATGTATTTTTTACTTTAAACAGAAGAACCCTATTTACAATTTGACTATCTTTGCTGCTTTGTTGTCCGACATTATAATGTTAAACCAAATGTTACAACTAAACAGTTGATAGTTTGTTAGTTATCGTCAAGATTTTACAGGCAAAGCAAAATAGGTAATATTTTGTCTAATATAAGTATTTATTTGCAAATACTTTATAACTATAACATACATTTTCAAACTGGGCACAGCTAGAACAAAGAGAACTCAATTCCAGCACATATAGAAGAAAATACAAAGAATATAGTCACTTCTAGTCCCGATTAGAGAAAAGTCGGTACAGTATAACAGAATTGGATCAGTCAGATGTTGTAAATTACCTTTGAAATTAGGGTACGTTTTTCAACATATGATATTGATTAAGATTATTTAAAGCTAGACTCCTTAAACCAAATCAATAGTAAAAAATACAGACGAAACCTGAAACGAAGTTCGCCAAAAGAAAATGCGCCATTAGAACTGGGTAGATTATATAAGGTACTCTTTCACAAATTTACCACAAAAACTGTGTAGTGAATGTAACAGAATTTATATTAAAAGTTTACAAAAGTAATATACGCTTTCTGTTAAAATGTTATATATATATACATATGTTACGTAATATTTATTACAGAAGTATGTGGCTACATAGTGTAATGCTGATCCTATAGGCTAATTGTTCTAAAAATTTGGTTTCATTGCACACATCGATGCTCGAAAAAAGTATTAAAAAGCTATAACCTAAAATCATAAAATAATTTCTTATAAGGTTTTAGTTTTACAGCTACGCGTTTATTGTGTGGGGGCGTGGATTTGCACAAGAACATCGCGCGGACGATGTCTTATTATTATTGGATGTATAATACATATTAATATACGCAGCGCGTAACGAACACGTCCTCATTACGGAGGTACTTCCAGCAAATGTAGGATTACTCGTCGGCATTAGCACACGTACTCTTAAGTGATATTAACCGGCGAACTTCGTTAGAACTCCGATCCTATATTATAACGTATTTACCGAAGGCCGGAGTTATTCGTCACGTAAAGCAAGTATTACGTACTAGGTAATATTATTGCAGATATATCCTTCTTAGACACGTGAGTGTGTAACTTTAATGAATGAATTTATCGCATCTCCCATTAGTATATGGGGAATATGGGTGACAGAAATTACATGGTATTATAGCAGTCATTTGTTACTCGTAATGTGTTGCATTCTAAACAGTAGCATATTGGCTATGCTCCTTCCTAAATATATTTACAATATATATTATGTTTATGTTATATCTGATATATTAATAAGTAATAATAATTTATATTAAAATATATTGCCCGGATTAGCGCGTTCCATATTTCATTACTTTATTGGCCATACTTTAGCACAATATCTTCCTATAAACAAGAAAATAAATTGAAACACTAAATTATGTTTCAAAGTTGTTTAAAATTCAGTATAAACAACCCCAACCGTTCTGGGAGATGTCACGAGAACGGACAAGTTTTAAACTCAAAGTTCTTAAACTGGAGGCAACGCACAGAGGAACTTTGCTGATATTCCGAGATCAAAGTTGGAAGCTGTTCTGACGCGACTCAAACAGATAGTATTGATAAGGGCTGACGTTCCACAAATAAATTATAGTTGTAGGGTAATAAAACTTAATAGCTCAGCGGGTGAGAGAATAAACTGGAATCCGTAAGGTATCCGCGGAAACTCTGTTGTTTTTGTTAAAACAACAGAGTTTCCGCTTAATTCCGGGAAGATGAAAAAGAAAAGAAAGTCAAAATATTTCTTAAAAATAATGAAAAATATAGATTTGTTCGATACCTACTTCAGATAACTTCAAATGGATGACGTCACCAAGTAGACTTTTTGACTAACGTGCCATATAAAATTATGGACGTCTCGTCTCCTATAAAACCTGACGCGTTGTGTACACGTACCCTCATAAAACTGTACACTGTATAAGTTAAGATTTCATATAGAATGCCTAATATGTCCTGGCCGTTGTGTTATATTTATTTATTTATTATAAATATGTATTTGACTGGCCCGTTGGCGCAGGGGGCAGTGACCTTGCCTTACATTTAAATAATATTTAATAATATTATTTTGAGTCAATTAATTAATTGATCGTATCCAAGTCGCTCGTGCTGCGTATAAAGATATTAGTATCGGTTATGTGAGGCGGAAGAGCTCTCATAAAACTTTATTGGAAGTCGTTCAAATCTCAGCGAGCGCCGAGAAAACTGTTTCTAAATATTTTCTTATGCCGCTGCAAAATGAAACTTTCAAATGTATTTACCGAACGACAAATTTTGTCTTACCTTATATACCTAACGTCCAGGAAAACTTATGTTTCTATTTCCGTCTTCGTATCTTCGTGTCCTATATTTTTACTATTAATACATTCTGGTATATTTGGTTGACATTAAAAGCAATATAATAATATATATTTGAATCTTATTTCTACTTTATGTAGACAAAAAAGAAATCAATAAACCTAAATATCAGTTTCCGTCAACATGCGAGATCGCGTATGTCTGGCCGATATCTTGGCAAGGGTTGCAATAAAATAAGATTTGTATAAAATGCTATCTTTGAATTCTGCAGCCCGCCCCGTGCCAACAAATTGTGCGCAATATTTCAAACTTTTCGTCGCCTTTTTCGTTGCGCTACGCGTAGATGATTTTACTCGAACATTTAAATTGAGAGATTTTAAAAATATAAAATCATAATCAACACCGAGTCGTTCAGGTGGTGCGGTGCACACGATGTCCCACCTCATGTCGGGCCCTAACACCTCCACACTGGAGGATTTAATGGCTGCATCGGACGGAGCAATCGATGGTGCCACATTCTGGGCCGCTACTGTACGAAATTCAATTTAATAAAGTTTGCTAATGAAGCGAAAATAAAATTCTTATTTTATTTTCGCTTACACAGATACAGTAAAAACATATTTTGTGATTTATGTAACTTTTATTTATTTAATACGTTTGTTTGTCTTATTATCAACCGACTTAATAAAAGAGGAGCTTATGTGTTGGATGTGTGTGTTATTTTTTGTATGTTCATATAATAATTTCATATATAATTTCTCCGTTATTTGTGAACAGATTTGAAATCTTCTTTTTATTTGAAAGAGCATACTTCCAAGGTGGTTCCACTGCCACCAAATCAGGATCTGATGATTGAAAACCACGTAAAGCGAAAGAAATCCTCAAATTTATAAGCGTGTGGCGCCACTATCGCCAACTAAAACGTTTTGCTTTTAAAACAGACAGGACAGAATATGTATATCATTTACGATATCTTAAACGTACATTATCCTTGTTAGTACTTTTATGGGACGGGGTACCGATGGTACCATTTTGTTTGTAACGTGCGATTGTGAAAGAAGAATTACAGCACTGGATGAAATGAAGGGATACTTTATCTGTTCAAGCTGTTTCTATTCCTGTATTACGCCAGTTATGTTACAAGATAAGGCTTTAAGTTTTTGAAATATCAGCGACGAGTCCCACGTTTGCATTTTTACAATAGAATTTTATATATAAATACTTAATCAATTATATATTTGTACGCGCATAACTTCTGAACGCCAGCACAAAATTAGATAATTCTTATTTGTATTGTATTGTATTACCTATGATAGGAACATTGTCTATGCATGTTCACCGATTACTCAAAAACGCTTGAACTGCTTCGAAAAATCGGCCGAGCAGTTTTTAATGTTATGTATAGAAAACTAAGAATTGTGTACAACGGAGACATTTTCGTTTATTGTAAAACCTCGCTGTCAAATAGGAGCCGTGCCTTCAGCTGGCCTGCCCGTATTACAAACAAAATACCTACTCTACTTTCCACAAAAAATTGACATATCATCAGATGCTAAATTCCAGAGAGTAACATGGGCTACCTTATTTATGTACATCAAATTTAAAGTAACGTGAAATACTAAAATTTTTCGCGGACAAAGTCGCGGATAACAGCTAGTTTAGATTATCTTTAGATATATAACTACTAACTAACTGTGCGGGTTTTTAAATTTTCATGATGAAACGAAATATTCTGGAATCAAAATGCATTATAGGGGCAGCATTTTCGACTCCTTTATATTCCATGTGAGACCCATAAATGTTTGCTCAGCCAATCCAAAGATTATCCTAGACTGATAAGGGGAGGTAGAAAAAAAATTGACAAGTTTCATTTGGGCTTTCTTTGGATAGCAACGTATACAAATTATAGTAAATCTAAAAACCCCTAGGTATTTAGACATCACAGATAGGTACTTCACTGTTATTTATGTGTTTGGGATGAGACTCGTTTGAAATTTCAATTTCTCTTCTAGACGTAGATTCGCTGAACCAAACGTATTAGAAAATGTTATCTTTCCATTTTATAGTATCGGCTTACCGTAAGTTCTATGTGTTTGCCTACACGGGTGTGTAGTGCTTTGCTTTTGTTGGAAACTCGGACAATTTACTAAAACTTAGACATATTTATAACCTAAACCTTTACTTAATTACTATATAGATACATCTTCGTCTTCTAAGTAGCGTTATCCCGGTCTAGCACCAGGGTCTGCTTAAATTGCAAAGGATGTGGCTGTGGGGCGAGTTAAGAGGCCCGACTGCCGTCTGACGTGATCCCCGGAACCCCCAGCCTCTAGACTAATATCACTCGGCCATTATTGTTAATATTCATCGGGACCCACTGCTTTACGTGCCCTCCGAAACTAGCTGGACGTTGGATACTTGAAAACCAGTGTTCGAATGGAAAACCCATCTGTAATCCGGCTGCGGTAAGAACCGTTCAACCAAGCGATGTGGAGGAGTTATGGGACGTAAATAGGTTGACGGCTCCGAGGGCCTAAGCGCCCGAAGGTCGTCGCGAACCGTCAACCACGTCCCCACCATCGGGAAGAGACTATTATATAAAGCGGGGCGAATTTACACAAATGTATAATGTATTGGTAGACAAATAAATGAATAAATAGGTATTTAATCTATTTCCTAAAACAAATAGAACTTTAAAATAAATATTATTATGTACATATTAGGCTAATCTATCATCACCTGTGTTTATACAAGTTATTCAACCTACGTACCAGTTCTCAGTGACCTCAAACGTTTTACTGAATGCGGTGAGTCACTGCGACCCACATAGCAGATAAAGCCACACGCAATCCGATGTCACGATATCTCATAACAGTTCAGTTTTATCAGAAATTGATAATGTTTATTTGCTCGCGAATGTATTCATAATTAATATGCACGCAGTAAAGGAACAAAATTCAAAATAGAATTGCCTTAAAAGCAGATATTTCATGACCTCTTCATGGTAATGGATAAATCACCCTTGCAATAAAGGTCCAGAGTTCGATTCAATTTAAATGTTTGAAGACTTATTTTTTATTTTTACTTTTTTTTTTACTTTAAAAGTACATTTACAATTAGCATATTATACATTTTCTTAAATACTAATATTAGAAACATAATATCTGATATGCAAGTCTATAACAAATGTACATAGCATTGTTATAAAGAATCATGCAAACACGATAGAAAAACAAAAAAAAAAAACTTACATTAGAGTTAATATAAGATACATAAAAAAGATTAAAAATTATATAGTGTTTACATTAATTTCACTTATTTATGGAACTCACCAATAGATATTTGGTGAGTTTGCCTCTAAAGGAATCAAACGAATCATGAAATATGTCAACGCCAGGATTTAATTTACACAATTCATCAAGACTTCAATCATATTTATAAAACCTCTGTAAATAGAGTCTATATTACAGGCCACAGTTAATGAAATAATTATATACAGGCCTATATGACACACGGACGCCTGTTGCAAAGGAAGACAACTTAAGGCCTGTGTTATAGGTAACAGACGCCTGTTAGACACAACTATATATGTTTTAAGTAGAAATATAGTTAATACACCCAGACTCGAGACGGGAATCGAACCCGCGACCCCCGGAACGGAAGGCATAGCCCACTGCGACAACAGCCCAGCCAAAATAAAGGCTTTCTTAGTATTCCATTAATTTAGCGCGCTGATGCGGTCCATCGCGTTGCTGAGTAAAAAAGAACCATATCAGTACCTGAGACTACTCAGGTATTAGTTGAAAAGCCCTCTTTAAAGTGGCCACTAACACTCACCTTCACTGTCAGTGCTCCCTCCCCTGCCTAGCCAAATACCTGCGAGTATAATCGTACTAGCGCGCCTTTAGATGCAGGCCTTATTAGTAAAGGAATTGATTAATGTATGTGATTCATACCTGCGGTCCAATGGATTGTGTTATAAACTCGACTTCCTTAGGGCATATCCTGGGATGTTTTTGTGGGGTGTCGTAGATCAGGAACATCCAAGCAATGAACCAGAGAACACCAAGACCCCCAAATAGATAGAAACATAGCGGCCATCCGCCGGCGAAGTCAAGCGTACACAGCCAACCCGATATCGGTAATGAAATAACTGTACCTATGTTGGAACCTAAAAAAATAGGATTGGGTACATATTAAGAGTGTTTACGCGAAGACACGCTCATATAGAAGGGTTCCGTATCTGATACGCGATAAAATTTCATCATAGTCGTAGAAGAGTGAGGGATCTAACAAATATCAAATTTTACAGGGCAATAATTATGTGAGTTTTCTGGCAAAATTAAATTAGCTTATCGCTATAAAATGCGCTAATCTCAGGAACTACTGGACCGATTTGAGAAATTATTTCAGTGTCAGATAGCCCATTTATCCAGGTAGGTTATATATCATCACGTTGAAATTGAAACTATATTTTTATTAACCTAATTTTACGCAGACGAAGTCAGGCAGTGTCCTTATATGCTAGATATGTATAGATCTAGCACATAAGTAGTGTATATATATATATATATTTGGCAACTAGCAAAGAAGCAGCGTGGAGCATTAATTATAAAAAGATATTTATTTTCTGTACATGACATTAATGTTGAAGACTGTCAATGAATTTCTTTTAAGATAATGTTTATTGGCGTACTGACAGTTATATAAACATAAATTACTTTGTAACCAATTAATTTATTAAATCAACTAAATAATTGTTTTCAATAATTATTACAAATCATCATAACTCTAACAGATTTTATAAGCAGTTAATGATTTATGATTAAGACGATTAAGTTTATATTTGTAAGCATATTGCGCGTTTTATAAACAAGTACGTTTCTCTGCGCCTTCTATAATCAGACTCGAGACCGCGTAGGAGTTTCTGATAACGCCCAAGACCAAGGGCGTCGCCAAAGGGGAACAGGGAGGTAAACTGTGAGTGTGACAGACACACTTGGTTTACCAAAAAATTTTGACTCAGCGGACGGTCTGATGACAAACAATTTTGCGAGATTTTTCCAACGCTACGTAAATCTGTTGCTCATAATAACGTAAATAATAATATCTTAAAATTAACCACCATTTATTCCATAATTTTCCAGTTGTACGTAAATCTGTTGCTCAGAATAACGTCAATAATTATATCCTAACGTTGACAACTATTTTTCCGATATTCTTTCAGAGCTACGTAAATCTGTTGTTCATTAAACGACAATAATAATATACTAAATTAACTACCGTTTTTCCGATATTTTACAGGGCTACGTAAGTCTGATGCTCAGAATAACGACAGTAGTAATATACTAAAATTAGCAAACATTTTCCCGCTATTTTTCCTGTACTACCTAAATCTGTTGTCCAACACAACGTCAATAAGAACATTAGTAAATAATTTTCCGAGTTTTATCGTTTGTTTATGATAATTTAGAAACAGAATTGAGCTGAATTGGGTTGGGTTAATTAATGTGTTCTTCAAACGCCATTTTCTCAAAATCTGGATTAACCACATTAAAACTAAAAATATGCAAAATAAACACATGCTACGAAACGAAATAACTTTAATTGGGAACGTTCGATTCGCTTGCACATATTTTGTAAACTCTTCATTGAAGCGCTTTTCAAAAACTGGTTATATTTTAGTGACAGTGCATATTTTATTACTCTCGCGTCACTCAACTCGGTTTCCCACAAAAAAGGGAAATATTGAACGCGCGGTTCCAATATGAATAGTTATGTGACATCCATTCTGATGTTCATATTGGGGCAAAAAACTTAAGTAAATGTTTATATACGACACGTTATAAGGTTATGTAAGAATGTTTGCCTACAACATTCAAATTCATTTTCTTCTCTGTTTCAACTATGTTTCATGTACAAATAATATTTAATCCTGACAAAAAGAGAAGACAAAAAAGAGGTGTGGTATAAGTTTGACGTGTCTGTGTGTATGTCTGTCTGTGGCATGGTAGCTTCTTAACGAATGGACCGATTTTGATAACTTTTTTTTTATTTGAAAGCGAACGTTGTCGATATGGTTCTTATCTGCAATTGAAGAAGATTTGTTTAAGCCTTTCAGGGTTAGCTGCACGATCTCCCGGGATTTGTTGTAGCAATGGTGTCTTAAAATGTTAATTTTATATTATTTAATATTAACTGCTGCTAACTTATAAATCATTAAAATGAAGACACTTCCCGGCCTTGTCCGCGTATACCTTTTAAGCTACGCAACGGATGTTAATCCGGTTTTCACCAATAAATAGAGGGATTTAATGAGAATAATATATGTATAATATTTTTATGTTATAAAATATCAAGAGATAGATCAAAATAATGCAGTACAAAATGTACATTCAGCGTTGGCATCTATACATATATCTCCTAGGCATAATCAACAAAAAATATTTTTATCTTTAACAAATTATCATCAAAAATAATGGATTATTTACGAAGATATTTTAAAGGATACCGTATTAATCCTTATCCAATGAAAACACTAGATATGTTATACGTTTTATGCAGATCAAAATTGTCCTTTACAGCATATCACAAAAATTAATATCTTAGAGGATATAAGAGATTAAAAATACGGGGTCAGAGCGATCGGCGCAGCGGTCGATGGTTTAAGCGACCAATAGATGGCGCTGTTTTTATATTCAATAGTTAGTAAGCCAACAGCCTCTACAATCTAAGCGGACCCTGGCACTTAACCGGGAAAACGCTAGGAAGAAGAAGAAGTTAGTAAGCCAACGCTCGGGCGGGATAAAGGCTGTCGGGTCCGCTAGTAAAAAATAAACTTGACGTTTTGACATCAAGTATAGAAGATTATTTGAATTGGTTTTTGTTATAAACACTATGACCATACTTCCATAGTTAGGAAGGCAATTTATAACAATAACTAGGTTACACTGTTGCAGAGTTCGCCAACAGGGGCACATGGTCTACCGAGCGATTAGGCTCCTCATAACAAACTTTGGCCGTTTGACATATGAAGCTTGCATATTAGGGTGTGTCTATGTCATATCTTTTTAGGTATGCTTTAAGTGAGATATGCCTAATATTTTCATCGTTTGTAAACTGTTTTAATTTAGTCGAAGAATAAAAAATAGTCAGACTGAAACTTTCTGTATAAAAAAAATTACGACGTCAAAAATGGCAAAAATTCATAAAATTTTCTACCTCCGGTTCAAATGCTCATTTCAAGTCGTTTATAGATCGGATCTCGTAAAAGGGTTCGATCTGAGTAAAGCTATAAAACTGCTATAAACAACGCTAATAAAAGCTAATTCCTGCATTTATGTCTTAAACATAGAGGTTCCCTCATCATATTTTTTCCGACTACTAAATATATTTATGTTTAGAATTTACATAAACGCGTGCTTGTTCATAGACTTATAGACATCTCCAAGGATTTCGGGCCTTCGGCTCCAGGGTCGTGGGTTCGATTCCCGCCTCGAGTCTGGGTGTATTATCCATATGTATGTATGTATATTTACAAAAAGAAAATATTTGTGTATAACAGGCGTCTGTTACCTATAAACACAGGCATTAAGTTGTCTATCTTAGGAACAGACGTCCGTGTGTCATATAGTCCTATATATTTATTTATTATTATTTATAGTAGTTTGTCCAGAAATATAGTCTGACCAACATATGAAAATAAGTACACTACAAAGTCTACCAATAAAACGTGTAAAATAAAGATTTGAATGAAAAAGAGAATTGATTGGACTATTACACCAAAACGCCCAACAATAACAAAAATGATTTTTTCGAAAATACTTTATTCATTCTTTGAGTGACAATGTTTAAAAAATATGTATTACTAAAGGACCCAGCAGGCTTTGTCCTGTCCGAACGTGGGTTACTTACTATTTCCTACATTCTATTATCCTATAACATTATTCCCCGTTCCCGTTTCCAACCCCTCACCGATCAATTTCCTTTTCGCTTTCGCTTTGCCGTTCCTTTTTTATAATACATCAATAACGAATACAACAAAAAAGAAATTATCCAATTTGGTGCAGTCGTTCGGAATTTATGCACGTGCAAACATTTTAGCAATTAATTTTTATTTGTTCTATAAAGTGAAATGTATCCTGTCTTTTTAGTTAGATCAAATTACGCACGGTGTAAAAATTTGATTAAAATCCGTTCAGTCGTTTAGGAGTTCATCGCGGACAAACAACGTGGCGCGTAATTTATATATATTAAGATAGGATGAATACGAAATTGATAATTAAATATATATATAAACGAATTCTATCAATAAAATTCGGATACATGGATGGAAATACATAAATCCGTTTAGATTCTTTCACTCGAACGTTCAGATCTCTTTTAATTCTTCGAGTAGAGCTAAAGAACTGATCCGGACGCTTACCGGGGCGCGCGTGCCTCGCCTATATGAGCGTGCCATCCCCCGGGATCGGTAATCCCGGATAGTTCGGGGTAATGGAGGGAATTTTATCGAAGGAACTCCGTAGGCGGGTCTATATAAAACTGCTGCGATGCGACGTTGATTATTAAAAGCGCCTAGTTTGCGAGGTCGTTTACAATTTCAGATAAATTGTGTAGATAAATGTAGAACTTTTTCTCCAGCTCTGATATTTATCGATGTATGATGTGTTGGAGAAATTCTAGTCGTCCCATGGCCCGATGTGCGGATGATGTGAAGAGAGGGGCAGGAGGTGTCTTGATGAGATTGGCAAGAGATAGGGGACAGTGGCAGAAACAAAGGTAGGCCTATGTCCAGCAGTGGGCTATCAAGGGCTGAAAATGATGATGGTGTTCTATCCAAAAAAAAACCTGTTTCCGCGGTAGATAAATTAGCAACAGCGTCTAACATAATTGACTATAGAAATATTTTTTACACATCACTAAATCTTTAGCTACGAGTACATATTCTTAGTTGTAGTGGTTTTGGTGTTGGTGTTGGTGGTGGCGGCGGCGATGGCGGTGGTGGTGGTGGTGGAGGCGGAGGAGACAGTAGTAGTGGTTGTGGTTGTGGTGATGGTGACGATGATGATGATGATGATGATAACCAATATATATATATAAAATATCCAAGAATTGTTTCCCCCGATTATGGAAATAAAATTAATTAGAATTACAAAGAGAGAAAAGCTGAAAACCGAACGAAGTGGAAGAAAGTTGTTAACAAAATGAAGGAAGACTTTCATGGGCGCGACCTTCAGCAATGAAGTAACGACTCGGAAGAAGAAGAATTACAAAATCACTGAATTATTGCGAACAGAGTCGCGGGTTACAGCTAGTGGCTTGTATACGGTACACCATTTTGAAGTTTGAACAGGTAAGTAACAAAGTATACAATACAAAACTAATATTGAATTTGAAATTATATTCGAATATGAAAATTAACCACAATGTCAAATTATGTTGATACTCATTAGTATTGGACCTAAGGAACAAGTTATAGAACGCAAGTTATGCCCGCGACTTCATCCGCGTAAAATTAGGTAAAAAAAATTAGATTCAATTGTAGAGTGATGATATACAACCTATAGCCTTCCTTGATAAATGGGCTATCTAGCACTGAAATAACTTTTAAAATCGGATCAGTAGTTCCAGAGATTAGCGCGTTCAAGTACTGAAACAAACTCTTCAGGTTTATAGATAGAAATTTTGCTTTACAAAATTTACTGCTCATTAAATATAGCTTCTTCTTCGCCCTAGCGTTTTTCGGTCTAGTACCAGGACCCGCTCAAATTGCAGAGGATGTGACTGTGGAACGAGTTAAGATGACCAACTGGCGTCTCTTCATGTATTTATATGTGTACGTTCTAATATATCTTCTTTTTCTTTTTTTGGGTGCCTCTCAGATCAACGAAGGTTGGCAGTCAGTTTCGCATACTGAGTTTTGTTCTTTGGAGTCGAAACAGTTATGTAACTTAATATTTCTGAGTTATTTCTCTACTGCCCTCGTAACTCTGTTGTCAAGAACAGAATGATCGTATACCTTGAAGGAATCACTTACATCCAACCCACAGAATTGATAGATCTAGATTTTTATAATTTCACCATCGGGCCAGGCAGACGTTGTCCTGCCTGAACGTTTGGTTTCTTACTATTTACTACATTCTATTATCCTATAATTGTCCCCGTTTCCATACCGGTTCCTTTTCCCTTTCCCGTACTCGTTCCGTATATGTATAGATAAATAACCTAGATACTGACTGCAGCGCCATCTGCCGAGCTGGTTTTTGAATCTAAGCCATTCAGGACGCCACTCAAACGCATACAATAAAATTCACTCAAATCGGTCAAGCCATTTAGGAGTTCAGTGACTTACACAGTTACAGTAGAATTGTATACATAAAGATTTATATAATGAATTTATTATTATTACCTAACGTGTGATATATTGTGTTGTTATGAATTGTGTTTTAAAATATGTCACGTTCACGTTAAGTTTTAAAATGCTACGTAGTACATACATAATTTTCTTTTTACAGTTCATCCAGAATAGATCTTAATACTTAAAAATAAAAATTTCCAAATTTACATATATATTTGACATAAAAATTGTATGTTTGTTACTCGATTACACAAAAAGGAGTGTACCGATTTTAATGAAATTTTATACATTCCCTTCGCAACAAAACATTCTAAGCCTAGTTTAAACTGCTGATTTTCTTCAAAATAGACCATTACTTATACAGACTCCAAAGTAATTGGACAGACCAATTTCGCGCTAAAATCATTTATTTTGAAGCGCTCTAGTACGCACAGGATATGAAACCAAGTTAGTTAACGTAATCTCGCTTGCATACAATTCGCAAGTGTGCATCCTTCATTTTGTAACAAGATTTAAATCTTCTTAATACCACACGATAATGAAATCATGACGATAAATATAACGGGCAAACTCACAACAAAATAGTATAGAAATCTGTATCCATACTTCTATACTAATATATAAGGCTGAAGAGTTTGTTTGTTTACTCGAACGCACTAATCTCAGGAACTACTGGTCCGATTTGAAAAAAATATTTCAGTGTTAGATAGCCCATATACCGAGAAAGGCTATAGGCTATATATCATAACGCTAATATGGAATCTATTTCTTTTACCTAATTTTACGCGGACAAAGTCGCAGTTAACAAGTAGTTAAGAATACAGCAAGAGGAAGCAACAGCAAGAGTATCTTGCCTCATCTATATACATATAAGCGTAAGGTCACCTAACACGAAATTTCGTAATCCGCGGGATGTACAAAGAAGAAACTGCGCAAGGACGTAATTTATAGTTAGTAGTCATTCGCTAGGAACGGATCATTCGATAGGGCCAGATTAAGTTTACGCGGACGAGGACGCGGGAAACAGCTAGCTAGTACCATATAGTCGCGTTATTTCTAACAAAGATAACAATAATTATTAGTAGTATGTATAGTCTATATAAATGTTTATCATATTGCTCTATCCCGCTCTCATATTGTTTATTCCTATGTTATGAGGTTGCCTGTCAGAAATTGGTTTTAGCAATAAGGCCGCCTTTGCACTATCATATTACCTATTGTTTAATCTCTATATCTCTATAATTGTTTTTATCTAAATGTATGTGCAATAAAGTGCTTATCTATCTATCTATCTATAATTAATGGCAAGTTGTTATCGACAAGAAAAAGTAGCATTTCTCATATGTTTGTGACATTTATGAACGCACGCTGACTGACGCAAACGATTGCGCCATCTCTATTGCTTTTATCTTTGGGTTGCATAAATATTACCTTTTGATAACGACACATTTCATCGTGTGTATAGTCAAATGAGACATTAGTTTAGGAACAACGGATGACAAAAGAGTTTTTTCCACTATTGACAATAAGTGTCATTAGGACGTTGCGTCATGGGTATATTTGGCAAAGAAAGCGTCGGTAAACGCGTTAGTCATGCGGGTGCGTACGCAAACGCAGTAAAGTATGCATACACTATTTCACAAGTTTATTTTAACGTGACAATTGTCAAGCGAGCAGTATATTCGCCTATAATTGACTACCATAGAATACTCACTTCTTCACTGCATTGGGATAGTGCAGACTGAAGAAACATTTACATACCAACTACCTATGTCAATTACCAGTCTGCAAATTCTGTCACGAGGAGTTGGAAACGACCAAGCACATCCTCTGTGACTATCCAACTCTGTTCCTCAAGCGCTATAACACACTGCGGGAATACACTCTTACTCTATAGGAAGTACGGCGCTCACACCTCAAGCCATCGCAGGATTTATGTACTCTACTGGTCTTGAAGATGAGCTATAAGCTGAGGCAGATACAATGGATCTTACTGGTCGCAGTAACGATAGGGCCCTTGACACGACCCAAAAAAATACCCACTTCTTTACGACTCTCAAATGGTTTGCCAGAATTCAAACGCTAAGCATGAGTCATTCTTCATTCTCCAATCATTAAATAAGGAAGAATTCAATGATAAAAGAATCGTTTGAAGAAAAGCTTTCATAGAGGGTTATAGTGCGTTTAGTTTGAAAATGAATGCCCCTTCTTAGTGAAGTGAAATCCATTATTTAAAGAGTGAAAGTAATAATTAATTACAGCCCTTGCACACTCAAACACGAACGCAAGGTCAAGTAATAACGCGATCGGTTTAGCGAATTTTTTAGCAGTTCAGTGGTTCGGAGGGGCGTGCATTTTTAGACTGTACGCACTCTCACAATGATTACTAACTACACTTTCAGTCGAAAACAATAAACACTTAGTCTTATTTATGCGGTATTTTGGAAAATATTATATACTACAAATTTTGAAATATTCAATAGAATCCCTTTCGGAATTATCTAAAATGATTATTGTAAAACCTCCACCGAAATCTCCTAAAAATTTAAATTACACAGTATTATGAGCAGAAACGAAATAAAGAACACTTACAGTAACAAGGTTTACACCCCAAAATTATCAATTAACCAGCCAATGCGTTGACCTAAATGTTCCCAAAATCATTAAGCCCATTTTGTATCCCCTTGCGTACAAATGGGCAGAGAAAAAGACCGGTTTCTGATACCCATTGGGTCTTTGACAGTCGCAGCCAGTAATCCGTTATTACCGAGGGTCACCAATTATGTTATAGTTAAATCGAGCGTTCGTCGTTGGAGATGACATGACGCAAAAACTCGAACGGCATTCCCATTTCTTGTTAAACTATTTTCGGGGTAATGTTTTGTAACACGAAATTATTTGTTACGTGCTTTTGTACGTCCTTCCTTTAAATTAGAAACCTTGGATCAACATTAATATTGTAGATCACGAACCGAGATTAAACACAAATGCTTTGTGGATTTTACTTCAACACTATAAAAGCCTTGAAGTCGCCTAGAGTAGAAGGACAGACTGTAATCCATTAGGCCTACGGATCAAACCCCAGCACCGCTGGCTGTTTCGTGGCCAATTCTAAGACAATCTTTCAAAAAAGCGTAGCTTAGGTGGAAACCAGAAAATAAGGTACTGGCCCTATCGAAAAATCCGTTCTTAAGAGATGTCTACTACACATATATTGGTTTCAAGGTTTCGGGTTAGGTGAGCTTTCGCTTTTTTATTTATAAGTATTGCTACAGTTTGTAGTAGGTGAAGGCTGTGGCGGAATTTCGCTAGCGTGAGTTAATTTGTATGGTGATTTTCAGCATTTGAATCGCGTTCGTACAGCGCCATCTAGTTTTGCTTTGGTGTAACCTTTCCACTCGACATCTTCGCCATAATATTAACATAGGTAGAGTATACATAAATCACAAAATTGATTAAAACCACAACAAAACACTTCGAGTCTTCGTCAATTTAATAAAACTATATCCGTGCCTAGTGAACATGTTTTATGAGAAAATAGTTCAAAATTTTAATTAAAACTTGCAAGCCCTATATTCCGCACGAAAGTTTTGTTCGTAGAATTGCGCGTTTTGAGCATTTATTATGACAAAATTTAAAAAACTCGATAGCTGAAATAGTGGGAGAATGTATTGAAATTCTGGCGCTAGGTTATCGCGCAGTCCTAACTTTTAAAAAAGGGTAACCCGATTAGTAACTGGGATAAATATTTCTTGTACAAAAGGTTTGCCCTCCAAATATTTCCTATCTTTTGTATTTCAACTGTACTAACAGATACTTCAATTTTATTTATTTATATGGAATAGACAATATGGGAATATTGAGGAGGTCGTGGCCTAATCAGTGGTCGGCATTGAAGTCGATCGCTAGGTGAAGTTGCTCTTGCTGCGACCGGGAGATAGATAGGTGACCCACTCTAACAGTGGCTTATATCTAATATCCGACCTCTTCCGTGCTTTGGAAACCAGATAAAACAGTAGGACCCGATTAATATCACTGTCATATTAGTCGTAAGGTTGTAGAGATCGCGGTGGTCCCGAGGATAACGTGAGATGGCAATCGGCTATCTTAACTCGCCTACCGCCACATCCTCTACAATCTAAGCGGATTCCTGGTATTTAACCGGCATTACGCTAGGCAGAAGAAGAAGAAGAAAAGATGTGAACATGTACCACGGTTTCTGAACGCGTTATCTAAACCATCAAAGGTTACGTAAATTGATAATACATTTTTTTACTTCTTGCTACAGTACCCTTAAAGATGGCATCAATGGGGAAGCAAGGACGAAGGCTGGAGAAAAGATTTTTGTAAAAAGGAAATGTCAACAGTTCCAAGCCATCGATCGGAGAATGCCCGAGACGCCTATTCCGACCTATACCCAGAAAATAAACGGCGTTCTCGGTTCTGTTCGAACTTCATTTTGTGCTACTTGTTAGCGTATTACACTCATACATTATGTATATCTATTGGACGACCGATATTCGAAAATAAGTAACACTGCCAATTCATTTTTGTGCAGATGTCCATGGGCGCCGGTAGGCACTTCGGTGCCTGCTGCCTGCTCGTCTGCCCCCTTGTAACATAAAAAAAAATCCTACCTAAATGTTATTTATGTAAAAAATGAAACATAAAATCAGTGCGAAGTCGAAGACCATCTAGTAGGTAAAGTAAACGTAAAGGATGTACAAATTGTTTTAATTATAACGCAATTGTTAGCAGATTATTTGTGTAAGCGTATCCGTTCAGTTATTCGTTGGTTTATGTTAAATTCCTTCGCAAGCAGAGCGGAAAGAATTAGTATGCCTGCCTTGCTGTTCGGAGCCTGTAACGCATCTTAAAATTCTTGCGTTCGCCGACGTAATCCAATTTCTAAAGATTTGTTTACAATATTTTTAGATTAGCCACTTCTGTTTTCGGGGTTCCGTAAGGAAACTAAAAAGGAAGGAAAAGGCCTCTCGCTAACCCTTAGGTGGAAATTTTTAGTGTGAACCTTTCTCGATATAAGGGCTATCTAACACTAAGATTTTTTCAAATCGGACTAGTAATTCCTGAGATTAGTGCGTTAAATTAAACAAACAATCTCTTCAGCTTTGTATATTTATTATTATAGCGTATTGATATATCTATAAATCACAATCACGATAAATTTTTTCATCTAATTTTACGCGGACGAAGTCGCGGTTAACAACTAGTCAGTTATAAAAGGTAAAGAAAACGACAATAGCTAAAAGATAGAAGGAGCACTCAAAGATAGATTAATTTGTTAGGCTATTGTCGCATTTACACAAGTAAGTTATACCCAAGCCCTCATTTGCACGAGAGCTTTTTTACCGCGTGTTAAAAAAGCGTTCAAATAGAATATATGAACTCCCAAGTTTGTGTTGACACGACAGCGCATTTATAACGCGAGGCTTTTTTGTCGAATAATGTTCTATTTTTAACGCTATATATATATACATATACAGTATATTTTCGTATCGACGACGCTGAAAAAGCGCCAACGCCGAGATTAAACGCAACGCTTTTTTAACTCACGTGCGAACGAGGGCTAATATTCTCTAAAGTACTAGATATCTACACAATATATTCCATTTCACGTAAATGTCACAGTATTTAAGTAAAAATCCATTCAGTTGGTAATAAAAATACAGAGAGCTTTTTATATACATTCTGTGCATAATAAAACCAAGGTGACATGAAGTTGAGCACAGCTTGTTATACATTATTTCTATTAGATAATGAGGCTGCTAATTTATATATGAAACATAATGTTTGGTCGTTTGTCAGTCCCCTTAATAAGTCACATTGAGAAGCAGATTTTGGTCAGAATAGGAGTTCCGTAGTGGGAAATAATAAGCTGAAACTAGTAATATATCTTCTGGGTCAAGATCATATATTAAAGGTTTCTAATGCCCGACATCCACGTTACGGTCTATCGGACGGATTATTGTTTAGGTTTGCCAGCGCAGTCCGACGGCACGCCGGTAACCTTTATGGGTCTTTCCGCTGTAGCGTGGAAAGTTGATAGAAATTTGATATTCGATTTTGCGCCGATCGCCTGCCCAGATTCAAAAACCTGCCCCACACACGCTCCGGTCTACCGGAACAGGTATGCCTGTACAGGTTGGCTTCTACGGTACCCGTCACATGCCAGCCACAATAGCTCACATAGCGTAGGCTATTTTGCCATAGCAACCATTCATAAATAAAAAGGTCAGTCATTCCTGTTCTGACTTTATAACGTTACTAAGCAAAGCTAATAATTAAAATGCAGTAATTTTAAAATGTCAACGCCAGGAAGGTGTGGCAAATATTAAAATTCATTTGTAAAAGGTACAGCTATTTTGAATCTGACGCTAGCGTATTTATAGATATAAAATAGGTATAGATTTTTTTCTCTTTTAGAAACTGAATGACCCAACAGTTGTCTACGGACTTTACCAAGGTGGGTTATGTATGTGATGTGGCGCAAACGATGCCCCATCTCAGATCGTGCCCTGTGAGACCTAATTAACAACTGCATACAGAAAGATTTAATAATTGCATCAAATGGAGCAATTGATGTGGCCTTTCTTGGCCAATATTGTATAAACCAAGAATAAAATTATGAATTTTATAAGTTTGCTATTTAAGGTATCAGAAGCAAAAGTTTTTAGGTAAATTGAATGTCATTTAGCGGGGATTTTAATTACAGACAGTGAAAATCTGCAGTTATACTGAGATAATATATTATGGTTGTTGAGTTATTTGCGATTTTCAAGAGTTTTTAAAAGGTTAATTATGTAATTTCACCATATTCCGTTTCTGTATTATCATTAACATTAAGTAACTGATAGAATCAGGCGGTACTTTGCGGAAATCCATGGCATGCATGAAAAACTAAACTACTTTACTTTAATCGGCGAATGAATACGAGGGGAAAATCGCTGTAATGCTGCAACCCGAAAGCTACACCACTGAATCCGCCACCAAAGCCCAGCACAGCACTACACCGACTTTCTGATG
>JANCMC010042188.1:2867936-2920670 GCA_024363005.1 Charaxes varanes | reverse complement strand
TCGGTGGTGTAGCTTTCGGGTTGCAGCATTACACCGATTTTCCCTCGTATTCATTCGCGGATTAAACCAAAGTAGTTTAGTTTTTCATGCATTCTGAATAAATCAAATTTGTATTTTCCATTTGTAATTTTGAATACTTTTGTATTTCAGTCGGTTTCTTGCACCCTTAGACCTCATTCGCACGAGAGCTTTTTTTACCGCGCGTCAAAAAAGCGTTCAAATAGAACATATGAACTCCAAACTTCTTGTTGACACGACAGCGCTTTTATAGCACGACGCTTTATTGTCAAACAATGTTCTATTTTCAACGCTATTTTTATACATATACGATAAACTTTTGTTTGGACGACACTAAAAAAGCGCCAACGCCGAGATTTAACGCATTGCTTTTTTAGCTCTGCGAATGGGGGCTTAGTATTTTAGCTAGCCATATTCAGTATTTTCGATGCGTTAAATTAATGCACAAATAGTATTAATGTAATGTATAATGAATGATAGTTTAGGCAAAATGTATAAAAGTTCAGTACCACTGTATGCCTTAGTTAATTTGAAGTCTTTGAAATTCGTTTCTACAACATCGATTTCATATTTTAGAGGCATTTATTATTAGTATTTTCTTGGTACGATGACATATACATCATCTAGTTTTAAATACAACAATGTGACTCTCTTACTGCATTTATTTTAGCCAGAACCAACTAAACCAGCTTACTTAACAGAGGAAACCACCTACACTGTTCAAACTGAGATCAATTCCAAGACTTTCAAAGTACTAGATCCCAATGAGTGGCCCGACTCTAAAGAATTACAACTCAACGAAAGTCAATATGATGCTTACAAGATGGCACTTACTCAAGAATTTGCCATTATTCAGGGTCCTCCCGGGACTGGGAAAACCTTTTTAGGTGTGAAAATAGCGAAAACGCTGATAGAAAATGTTTCATTTCCAAAAAAAAAATGTCTGATGCTTCTAGTTTGCTACACGAATCATGCTTTAGATCAGTTTTTGGAAGCAATAATGCAAATCACACCATCTGTCGTTCGCGTCGGTGCACAATCGCGCAACGAAGCAATGGACAAAATAAGCTTGCATAATTTGAGAAAACGAGCCCCCAGATGTCCGCTTCCCTCAAGTCGACTTTTCTATGAACGTAGAGATATTTTAAAAGACACTGTTCTGCAACTACAGAGGGCTCAAAAGTCTCTCGATTCCTTATGCAACTGCGTTCTTAGCTGTAGTTGCCTAAAACATTTTGTACCGGAATGTGCTTATATCGGAGAACTTTATAAGAGTTCTAATAAAAACTTAAAAGATCCCTTGGATCGCTGGTTGTTTGGAGAACTTAAGTACAATTCTAATGAAGCTATAACAATTGAAGATGACAATGATATTAATAATGTACAACCCAATGTTAATATTACTGACAGTGATGACAATGTATATCACATTATCTTGGATGATTTCGAAATAGAAATGGATAATACGACCTTCGACGTGTCTACTAAGAGTATATTCTCAGTGGAAGCTGCTGAAAAGCAGTTGAAAAATATGATTTCATCTTATAAAAAATCTAAACATGATATGGAAAAAAAGGATTTGCATGCGCAAATAATCATAACACGCACTCGAGTAAGATTATTCAACGTAAGTATCTGTAAATGTTACAAATTTTCCTTTTCTATATTCAGATGTCTTCATGAACATTAAATTCCAATCATTGAATATTACATAGTAACCAGAACTTTCAAAATTAAGTTTGTTACCTACACTGTACATTTGTTTTCTTTACATAATATGTGAGATTATTTTTCAGGAGATGAAATTATATTACATTCAAGGAGTTCGGGCGAAGCAAGTTGATTTTCAGAATCCAACGAGTATTTCTCTCATAGATCGTTGGATGCTATATTTTGATTGGACAAAATTTGTTGCAGATCACCTTAAAGAAAAAATTCAGCCATTACAGGTAAATTTCCTTCTCATAGTGTCTTAAAAAAGGCTTTTCTCAAGATTTTACTTTTGAAACAAAAAAAATGGTTGTCACAGACCAACTTTTTTTTTTGTTTAATCTATAATTATATTAGGCCAATCGTGCCTCAATTGCTTGTTCGGTCGGCTCAGGCGGACACGTGACAATGAGTCATACTTTTTCGTGCGTGCAGCCGGCATTATCGATTTATGAGACGTTACCACGTCAGCAAAAGTTTAAATAAGACAAGTGGTCTAAACAGTAATAAAAATATTTTTTTTGATATTGTGCAATTGCTGCATCTTTTTAATGATAAAAATATATTAGTATGTTTGTCTGTTTATTCTAAGATTTCTATTCCTTTTCTATAGAACTCTCTAAAGGTAGTTAGCGCTGAATACGAAGAGGCAAGGATGATAATGGATTATGAAATGTTGAAGAATGTGCAAGTAGTGGGTATGACCACAAGCGGCGCTGCGAGATTGAGGAAGCTACTTCAAGCTTTGGCACCTCCGAGTATTATCTATATGTATGTATTTATATATTTCAGAAAAAAAAATATTTGTGTATAACAGGCGTTTGTTACCTATAACACAGGCATTAAGTACCTTAGGTATATATTTATTTATTTATTAATAAATATTGAACAGATTTTCGACCGAAATTCGACCAGCCGGCGAATTTTATAACATAAATCACCACCACCAAGTTCTCGATCTTTTCTTCTTTTTAAAGAATAGATGAGAGATATTGTCTATATGTTGTATGTATGTGTTGATGCTAAGGCTGGTAGGAAAAAAGCATTTTAAAGAATTCCTAACACTTATCACAACACATAGAGTTTCTTAACTCCTTTGTTATAGGAACCTTATTTTACTACTTTATGTAATATACACACTGAAATTTTAATTACAATTTAATATAGCCTTTACGTACAGCCATAACTTATCATATAAGGTTTTCATTCAAAAGGAAGCAGCTTTTATATCGCTGTAATATAAAGTAATATAAAGTAACCTATATTGTTGGAGTAAAGGCTTCCCGCGTTGCTTAGAATTTGGTTATAAGAACATTGTTAACATTGTATATTTTTAGCAAAACGACACTACGTTAAAAGGAACAATCTGCCCGAAGACTCCTAATTTACCATTTAACATGTATTTTTTTTTGAATACTCATTAAGCGGGAAAAAACAAATTTCTTTTTGGAGATGCTAAAGCCATCTTTTTCACATTTTTTTTTGAAATAACAAAGGAGATTGATCAGAAATATTATGATCCAGATGTTAGGTTATATTATATTTGTAACAGATATAGCATAAACGTATTTAAAATAATTTATGTAAAAACTTTAAGAAACCATATGTGTAGCTAGCATATGAAAATATGATGTAAAAATTGTATTGTCAGTTTAAATAATGAATACTTTTGTTTTACAATGATTACAACATATAAGACGATTCGGATAGTGAAAATTATAAAGTAATTAAATAAGACTAAAGAAATAAGCAAAATAGAATATTATGGTATGAAAATAATGTATTTTGACGGAATGACGGATTTGTAAGAGAACTAAACGATAATAATATTGAGTGAGAAGAAAAGGAATTGTTTCTTTCACAACGCTAAAAAAACAACTCTGATTAAACATCCTTTAAAGCCAATTTACATCAGACTAGCGAATGCTCATTCAACCCCTACTCTATCGAATTATTTTAGTTTAAACAGACGTAGAGCATTATTTAATCATTCTATCTGCATTCACAAAGATTCAAATTCTTATTCTAGTTCTTTTTCATGTCTAGATTTTGGTGTAAACGCTAGGAACGACCTTTCGTTTACACTAAATGAATTGAGAAAGAATGCTCTCAGTCTAGCTCTAGCTCTATGTTCGTTTGATCCAAACCCACCTTTACAATAAACGTATTTTGTAAATGGCATTAAGTTGTTTATTTTAATAAAATATAAACTTTGTTGTAAGAATTGTTCGACAAAATCTACATTAACACGATCGCAACCGCGGGTAACAGCTAGTACGATATAATTGCCGTCAGCTAATTAATTTGAACACGGATAGGGCAATATCTATAAAAGCACTTCTCGCCGTATCTTCGAACGATAACCATTGAAAGTTCCCTCCCAGTAACGGTTATGTTCGTTCCAACTGCTTTAATCTAAATACGTGCTTTATATACTTCGTTTGAAAGCTAATGTTAGATTTATTAAAGAACACAGCGAGTCACGTAACTTTTGCCTAGACACAGGGCAATTCTTTGTCATAAACAAGCGATGAGCCCTGAAGTTTACAATAGACTTCTTGAGAACCTTCGAGGCGCAAACAACATTATTAAATTTCAATTTAAATTAAAGAAATGCTTGCCGAGAAGAGAAGAAACTATTAAATTACTTTTCTAAATAAAACCAATATTCGTGTGCTCACGCCAAAAAGGACTCCAAAGTCAATGACAATATCTTTTTGAACAATTCAAACTTCAATATAAAAATCAATTCACTTGAAAAAACATTATAAACAAAGATTGTTACGATTCGGATAATAGCAGTTCTCTCCGGTGGTAGCTCTCGCAGCGAAATAACAAAAATGATTCAGCAATCACATTATCATAAATTATTAGAAAAGGGAAAATACTGCGCGCCGTAAGCAAAGGGATGGATAAGAAATGAATTGCGAAACTGTGTTTATAGGTCAGCCGAAAACGATCAGAGGGGAACATTGGCCATGGGGTGCCAGGGGCGACGTCGCTCTGTGAAAATCTCAAACATATATATACCTTCGTGTTTTTCTCGTCGCTTAATAAGCCTATTTTATTTCTATCAAGCCCTTACCCGCAGATACAACAACCGGCGTTGAAATCTGTGATTTTCTTTTAATTTCGATGATAGACGTTTCCCGAATGCTGAAGAAACTTAAAGATGCATGAGAAACTAAACTACTTTGCTTTAATCCGCGAATGAATACGAGGGAAAATCGGTGTAATGCTGCAATCGAACAATAAAATTAAAATTTCCATCATAAAACAATCACTGCTTCACATTATGAGTCATGCAATAAAGTTGATCAGCAACTTCAGATAGTTGATAAGTAATCAATGAAACTTGCTCTTGAGTTTGTAATCCTCTTTAACATTTACATAAGGTCACACTAATCGACAGAATTCATTTAGTTAATTTAATAAACAAAACTTGAAGTACAGTAATTAATCCAAGGTCTCCGAGTATACCGAATTTAAACTCAATTAATGTTGTGAAGGTTGTTTCACAAGATGCCATGAGCTCAACGGTAGAAGAAATGGTATAAAATCTGCAATGTACTCGAAACTATTTAAAGTAACGACATCTAAATTTTCTTGTAAACAATATTTTACAAGTTACGCTTAACAGGTACCGGTATTATCCTTGTTTGAATTGCCTGATATTAAAATTCCCTCGAGCATGTACGAAATTGAGGGAGATGGAAATAGGGATTTTCATCTCCTTACGGAATGATATGAGCGGAAACACGTTAGTAAAATTGTTACGAAAGGAACGTCAAACGATCATTGCCCTCGTAAAGTTATATTGTATCTAGTATGGATTCTAGATTGTGTTTTACGTATATGTGCTTTCTAAATCTCAGTTGGTTTTAATATTATTTGCTTTTAAAAGGCGAAGATACTTAGTTGCTTATCGGTGTCTCTTAGACACCGTTTACTAATCATGTGTATTAAGGTGTATGCGGTCGTTCTAGGAACTAATACCAATCTGAACACATGTCCAACATATGAATACGGTGGGCATAACTTTAACGTCATTGAGTCACAAAATGAAGACGAATATTCTACCAATATGTGGTCCAACACTCCAATAAATACAAAGTGAACAAATGCATCGCTCTGTCGATACGATGGCCTATTAGGTATTGGCCAGAATATTGGTGAGTATATTGGTTACGTAAACAGCTACGCTTAAAACTATCATAAATTATGAATAATTACCAGATGACTTTGCATTTTGTACGGTTAGAAACTTTTAAGCTTAACTCCAAACATGTTATGAACAGGTTATTGATTAAAGTATGAACTTTAACAGTATATAATTAATTTAGAAGTGTTCACTCGCCCATTGTTAAGGATATGATAAATGTTACATGAATATGCACTCGTATTTTTTATTTGTACGTGTGGTTTAATCTTTGGGTATTTCGATAGAATTTACCGTACATGTAAAACGCTGCAGCGAATATATTTATATCAATACACCATAGAAATTTCAGTATGTGTGAAACGAGTTCAGATATAATTTCAATTATAGTAATTTAAATGGTTTGGTGGCACGCATCTAAAATTGCAAATTTTGTTGACAAGCTTGACGTTATAACAAAAGATCGTAATTAAACTTTGTTAAATAAAATGTCATAAGCAATTTGGTCTTTGTTAGTGTTCTGAGTTGTACTGCAAAGACTTCCTTATCAGAAACAATCATATCAAGAAAGGAAATAAGAGAGCAAAAGGTGGAGACGAAGGCTTTCCAAAACTCAATGTGCAGAGAATTTCCGAAGACAAACTATATAAGAAAAATATAAATAAATGTAGGTACCCCTTCTTTCAATTGCTTACAGGTTTCAGAATCTTTAGAACGAATTATCTACATTAAATTTATTGCTCTAACAGAGATTGCCTTTTATTAGTGCGATACAAACAGAAGTGATAACGTTGAATTGTTACTAAGAGCCGCAAAATGAGCGGGCCTAAATCTCACGGCTTAAGTTTACGACGAACGTCCTAATTTCTTTCTTTTTCTATTACGGCAATCTTTCCTGATAATCTTGCTTATCGTTGTACCCCAGAATAAGCCCCCCAAATAAGCCTCCGGAATTCTCAATGGAATGAAGATTTCATTGAAGATTAAAAAGAATAATGTCAAACGTTTTTATAACTTTGCTTATTATTCGTCTTTAGGAGCAAAATGTTTATCTTGAAATTTATTTTTTCAGTATTCTCAGTATCTTTTTTGAGGAATTTTTATGTTATATAACTACTTTACTAAAAACCTTAAAAATTCTAGTATTTATTGCCATATCAATGCATCATCTTCCTTATAATATTAAAAACAAGGTAGAGTAACGTTTGGTAGATAAGGTGAATCGTTTGAACAACAAAATGCTGTTCAAACGACTCAATGAATATATAAATTTTAGTTATATTTACTCCAATGTATTTGCATGTCAAAATGACGAAACTTGTATAAAAACCAATATTTCAAGCAAATAAATAAAGTTATAAAGTTTGTATATAAATAAATTAGTGGCCTTACACAATTAATTCCGTCTACATATTCTTCGCTGTCATTGAAACCCTAAAACTAGACAATTACGGGACGGATCGTATAGAAGCGTTTGTGGAATTGGGTCAGTCTGCGTCACAAACATTGCACGTTATCTCAACATGTCAGTATGTATATAAAAATCAATTGTTGTTCGTTAGTCTCGCAAATAATTATTTTGAACCAAATGGTTATATATTATAATTTCTATAAATAATAATTATATATATATATATATATATATATATATATTCATTTCTAATATCTGGTTAATTTATGATATTTTTCAATCGCAACATACAATATGTTTAGGAAATTAATAATGTTGTATTTAAGTTTCATCTGCGATGTTGCTTAGCGACTCTTTAAGTGTAATAAAATGTGACACTAAACTATATTTCGTATGGCAGCCATTGTAAAAGCACCATAAACATTTTTCCCATTAAAGTTGTATGTGAAAACGAAGGGACTCACAATTGATTGGCAATATGTGTAGGTAGGGATTCTGCTTGGAATTAGAATTCGTAGGATAGTAAGTTACTTTAAGTCATACTTTAAATTCATATTCCATACTATTTTACACGCTTAATAAGGTTGGAAGAAACAACAAACTTTGCCTAATTAAAACCATCTCCCGTTCATGGAAGTCAGCTTAAAAGCAAATAAACTGCTATATGCTTTGACCAATTTCAATCTATGATTGTCTTTTCGTATCGAGATAATTAAACATTACGTTTTTTATATTGAAATAATGAATTAAATACACAAGCACACAATATATTCCATATTCTTATGTTTCTCTTTTCTGCCAATTTAAAGGTCGTTTTCTCATCAATTAATTGTTAGCGTTGTAACCAACGAGGTGAAATTATTTTAATGCTGTGTGTAGTTATGGAAAGAAGTTTTGATAAAAATCTTATAAATGGACGGCGCCTATATATAGATGTTATTGCCATATCGTATCAACTTTGTTTCCAATATTGATTTCTTCTAAAAATAAAACAAAATGATCATTAAAATGATTGATATAAAAAGGCATTACTTTTCAGTACTAGAAATGGTTTTTTAATTTAAAGTACTCTGAATTTAAAAACGATATTGTGTTGGTATAATTACGTTTTTAAATAACGAATGGAGGCCTATTCACATTCATAACTTCGAATCAGGATTTACTAAAATAAACGTTTTAAAATTTAATACGGCTAATACCTATGTGGGATTATTTTTTTATGCAATTTCGGGTTGTAAAAGTATGAACGCAATGTTTAAAAAAAAGAAATTGGTTTTGTTAATTTGTCATAATCATATCGATTAGCTATCAGTTTTACTATACTCAAAATTGTCTTAATTCTATGTAACATTTCTATTATATTGAAATGGCACATGGTACTCTTTTCAACATTCAAGAGAGGAATTGTGATACCCCGACTGTCTACGTCTGAACTATGTATAAAGTTATAGTAAATATTTCAAATTTAATTTATTCAGATATTCGTTATATCATCTAAATAAAGATAATTTTGTAATGTATAAAACGTATGTAGGTACTGATAATACACGTATTTACCAACAGGGACGGCTCATTGCCTATCCCTCTGTCTGGCCGAAGTAGTTTTTGTTGGGTGTCAACTGTAATTGCTAGCTAACGCACGGATATAAATTTTGACAGCTCTATTTTTTAATTATTTTACGACTATAGACACGAGTACTTTAATAACTACTTTAATATTATTTTACGATGACATAATTTGTTTCATTCAGCTGCTTTATTGAAATTTATTGATTATTATCTACTAACGATATACAATATACCTAGATAATATAATAAAGAAGACCCTACCTGGACGAGGCTTATATATTTTTAATAAAAGTTCTATATAGTCTGAGTCTTCATCCCCGTTGCAGGAATGAAAAACAGATATCAGATTCAGTAGATCAGCTTACCAGCTGATATGATTTCATAGTTAGGTTTAAGAAAGTTCCCCCGTAATGATAGAACAATTTTAGTAGTTAAGACAATGTTATGACTAAAGGAAAAAATATAACACATTAAGTATGCATAGCATAGTCATATCTTTATTTAAAATCAATGTTATATATTTTTTTACTACTCTATATTTATTTGTCGAACATTGAAAATTTTATTTATACTATAATTTGCATAACATAATACGTAATAAAGTTGCAGCTATAAAATGTAATGAATGAAAAAAAAATTAGCAAAAAGTTTAAAAAATCGCATATAAGTCGCGAACTGTGGGTATATTTAAAAAATTATGAAATTAAAAACAACGCGCGTCAAAAGCTGGGGCCCTAAAAACTTTTAATCATGTCCCGCGACATGGGGGATACTATGGGCAGTTCTTTTATGTCCACCCCTTTCCCTTTGACATAACAGCCGCCAATACAGGTGGAGCGAGATAAAAGCGCCGAGTTAATGCTGTTCTTTATTAATTTATGCTACGGTAGTTTTGTATCATCACAATCAGCTGCCAATAATCTATTGCTGAGCATACCTCTATTTTTGTCACTCTCCCCTATCTCTCGCCAATAGTTTTGTATAGACTTAAGTAAAATATCAATATAATGAAACATAAAGCTATTCGACAAACAAACGTACCTTCAATCCATTATATCAATCCTATAGATATGTTTACCTCTTTCTCACATAAGATCGGAGTGAAGTGGCGGCAATGCTGTCTCGTCAAGCGATGGCTTTGCTGTTGCGTTTTCTTCGGTTTGCGATGCATCCCGGTGGCCTAATTGTCATTAAAGGCCGGCAAAGCATCTGCTGGCTTTGGTCTATGGGTGTTGGTAGACACTTACGTGAACAGCCTGCTCGTTTACCCCTTGTAGCATAAAAACCGTGCACACAAACGCTTGCCTTCACTGCCATTATTCCATTCCTTGCTTAGCCAAACACTGTACAAAATAGCGTACAAATATACGTATATATAGTTGCGTTAAAATATATTCTTATTAAAACTTAAACTAAAATTAAAACAGTAAACGGGGAAGATATACAGCGATTTGCATCAAAGCGGTGTTTAAAAATTAATATTTTATACATAACGAGATGGTCTGATTTTATCGTACAAATAGAGTTATCAGGAGGACAATCTATGTAATATTCTGCGGCATATATCATGCGTTAAAACGTTACTAAACAGACAGCTGACTGGCTTGCCATTTGTTTTGGCAATGCGCGACGTCGACTGAACGGATGGGTTGCTGCAGAATGAATACGTGAAATTTTTGATACGATAGTTTGTTTAGGCGCGCTCTCGCAAGGAGTAAATGTTAGACAACTTTTGTTCTGTCAAAATATAGAATATTAGAAGCATTTTGGGATATTTAATATTCTCGCGACTGCTACAGTTAAGTTTTTTATACGCTTATGATAGGATTGCCCTCGAGAATAGCTCGGTGGGGTTTAAACCAGTGAGTGGATGTAATTCACACTTTTATTTTTAGAAACTGCGACATTCTCGTTAACGCTTCACAAAGATTTTTTAGTGTTGTTTTGTGTTAGAAGTGGCCACAACAATAGGCCCAGTGGAGTTTACACTGAGATGTATTTTAGGTCATCCTTCTACCGTATAGCTGTGTGCATTTTGGGGATAGATCTTTCGAAAAATCTACATTAAAATAAAAATCTGCGGGCAAAGACTAGTCTTATCAATCAGACAAAAATTGCCTTGCTGTGCCTACATATAAAAGTGGAAGGTCATCATATATCGCGAAATTTCGAAAACCACAGGACGTACAAAGATGAAATTTTTCAAAGAGGTAATTTAAAGTTACTAGACATTAGATGATAGATAGATTAATAGATTATAAGAATGGATTTTCTATAGAAATTTCCTGATTAAGGAGGTTTAATGGAACTTGCAAGTTTACGCAGGCGAAGTCGCGGGAACCAGTTGGTATTAGATAAATTCCAGCCGCGATCGCTTCAATAAACGCCAGGAAGTGCTAAATACGTACGCGTGCCAAATTTAATTGGAGTCATGATTTTGCGAATTGAATCTTGACAAAAATTCTTCACTGATTTTAAAATGTAAGTAAAATAGTGAGACTATCTTTATGTATTGATATATCTATAACTCTCCCAAAAATTATAAATAGGTAGCCAGTTCCGACGTTGGAAATCCTTTTAGTTTTCGAAAAAATCAACTCCGCTAAAGATGTCGCCACCTCCCACGTGAACTGTTGTAACCCCAAATTCCCAACTTCACAGTAGAACGTTACAAACATAGAAATTGAAATGAAATCTATTTAACATATTTGTGTATACAGTTCGATATCCAATAATAACAATTACATTATTCTATAGAGAAATACATGCAAAAGTGACTATTATATTACGATTTACGTGTATGTAACGTTCTATTGTAAAGCTGGGAATTTGGAGTTACAACAACTTAAGTGGGATGTATCGGCGTATTGAAATAAACGTAACTAAAAATTGTTTTATAGTATTCGAAAAATATTTTAACGCACTGTAACATTTTTGAAAAAGGAAGTTATTATGTCTGTATACTCTACGTGTTAAATTATTTGTACTAAATTCAAACCAATTAATCATTTGATAAAGTGGCTCAGAGCGTATCATGACACGGTTCCGTCTGATAAACGTATTTGTTGAATACCTTAAAAAGTTGTTTACCGATTTCGATCAGAATAATTTTCCCAATGAGTTTTTAGCATGCCTTATTAACATGGAAAATTCGAAGTGCCTACATCTCATGCTGGAGCCAGACGTAGCTTCTTTTGAACGATCATGTAGTGTGTCCGGGGACTTTTTGTAATTGCAGAAAGTTTTGTAGAACTTTGTGGAATTCAAGGACAAAAATTTACAAACACTTTGAGCTATGTCTGGCTCTGGCATTATAGTATGAAAATCCTTGGAGGGGAGGAGTGCATCGCGCAAAACACTGAAGGCCAATTACTCGAAACTGGTACCCATAATAAATAAAAGCTGTGTATGATACCTTGCCTTTATTTTAAAACAGCTATTTAAGGATACCATACACGATGGATTTGAATGAGCAAAAAATTCAACGCCACCAAATCTTGTAACTACATATTGATTAGACGCAGTCATGTCATACAAGCAAGCTTACTTGTAAAGCGTTTTATACCTTAGACAGAACCTTATGGAAAGAAGGCAGGGAGGCCTTTGCCCTGCAGTGGGAAAAAATAGTCTCTAAATAATAAAATAATAATAAATAAACATTTTACTTACGTTTTTTGACATTTGCGGATGAATGTATAAATATTAATTGTAAAATAATAACAATAATAACGAAATCCTTTCCCATTTTAGACATTTCTCCACGTGTTAAATCTAAGAACTGAAGTGTTTTAAAAAATTCAACAAATTTAAAGTTATTTCACACAAAAATAATCTACGTGACACAATTAGCATAACAAGTATCAGTAGTACAAGTTTAGACAGTTTAGGTCTAAAAGTTGTTCGATTTCGTGTTTTTCTATTGTCTATGCCGGCGTGTATAAATGGGCTCTAATTTGAACATCAAGAGTCAATGACCTTTATTCGCTTTCTTTAAGTAAATTGACAAAACTTAAAGTAGGTCCAAAGATAACGTTGGCGAAAAATGACACGAGGAAACAGTCAATGTGGTGTAAATCTCTGAGAGCCTAGTATGAACGTTCTCGATAGATATACTTACTTTTACGTTCGAAACGAAACGTGTATTTTATGCAGGCAGAACAGGTGAACCTAAGTTGTATAGTAAAACCGCTAGACCTGTACCGGCCTGAGTGAAGACACGAGGCGCAATCTCAGCGTAATTGTAGTATTCATTATAAAATTTTATAGTATAGAAATACATTCTTTCCCCATGACTTCGTCACTTGAGTTCAGACCAAGTAACTTTATTTAAAAATTAAACTTATATTTAATTTATTTGTTTTTTTTTTTTTCAACTGCTACGGCTGCGACCTTTCATCATTTGTACGTAAAAACCTTAATATTTAAATAAGTATATTTTTTTAATATTAAGACTAATATGGTTTATAATTATGTTGTACGAGGTTATCAGATAATAATTTAAAGTAAAAAATTATCATTATTCAAATAGAATATCAACACAATGGAATCACTTTTAAATACTAGAGCCTCAATAGCTCAACGGTATAAAGTAAGGACTGAAATCCGCAAGGTACCCGGTTCAAACACCACCGCCGTTGGGGTATCATGGCACCCACTCCCAATACAAGCTTTTAATTTTAGCTTAGTAGGAGGGGAAAAGGGAATATTAGACATACCTAAAAAGTATTGCTAATATTCTTTAAAAAAAATAATAATAAATAAATAAAAAATATATATAGATTAAACATAGCATAACAGTTTCCAATATATTTTTAAAATAACTTATATCTACGTATAAGAAGAACATTTAATACAGACATAAATTATAAGATTTATGGAATTAAATTAATAAATTAACATAAAAATTATGATTAACATTTAATGCTTTTATAAAAAAGTAAGATTATTTATGGGTTGAGACAGCATGTAGGTACGGATTGCGTTAAATATTTTGTCGTTTACAAGATCAAACAAACTCCGGCCAAATTGCGTTGTCAGAGGTTTCCATTTTTGATTGACATTCCTGTGTGCTTTCACACCTGTAACAAATATGTCATCATATAAATAAAATCTAATTTTGCATAAAAGTTACCCTTTTAGAATCAGCAGTGCACACAAGACACCATTGTGGTTTATGACGCACTGAGTAAATAAAAAAAATATCTGTATATTTTTTTTAGTATCTTAAGTGTCTCACCAGTCACCCCGTGGTGACTGGTGAGACACTCGATACTTCATAAAAAACTAAACACAAAAGCGCACTAAACCATTGAACATCACAACAGCGAACGAGGAAGAAGATTCTAAAAAAAAATAATAACCTATTTAAAAACTTCTTTCTCGTTCGATGTTTTAAAAAGTTTAAAAAAAGGCTTTTAAATAGAAGCATATAATTACGAACAAAACTTATAACTTACTTCTTTCTTGATCTCCATAAAAAAGGTTGTCAAAATGGAAAAATGCCCCATTCTTAATATCGTACCAATAATTGTAGCTCTTCATGTTGATGATGGTTTTTCCGTCTACGTCTGTTATCAATTCGAATGGGATGACCATCTCGGTCCATAGATTGTCTAGAACAGAAAGTTTTGTCATACTAATTTTAAAGTACAACCGAATTAAGAATTCTACTAATACAGTCGACGTCAAAAAAATCGCACCCTTAAAAAAAACTACTTCAAACCCTTAATGTAATACTTCAAAAACTAATTTAGTGTCAATTATGGGGGTAATGTTGGGTATCGCTTGAAAGGTAATAAAAAAGAGAAGCTAAAAACAATTTAAACTAAACATTTTGTTTATTGTACGAACAGAAAACAAATTAAGTTTACAATACAATAAAAAAATCTCAATTCAGCCTTAATTAAAAACGCATTAATCAAAATATTTTTTACACAAAAAATGCTTAAAAATAATCAAAAACCTAGTGTGTGTGCCCCCCCCCCCCCCCCCCCCCATGAAAGCGTCCTTTCGCCCCCCTCAGGGCCTACCCGAACCGCAGGGAGGCTCTTTTCAATTTTAGCCTCCCTCGATAAATGGGCTATTTACCACTGAAAGAACTTTTCAAGTATGACCAGAAGTTCCTGAGATTAGCGCGTTCAGTTCAGTTCAGAGTTTGCTTCTTTGCTACAAGCAAACTCTTCAGGTTTATATATTAGGATAGACTATCATAATGTAAATTTGCAATTCTGGGATAGATAGATAGATGGATAGAGAGATAGATAAAATCTTTATTGCACACAGTAAATGCAGTTTACAATATAAATAACTAATTTAACCTTAAAACTATAAATACGCGTGCAAAGTCAATTTTTACTACTTACAAATCAATGTTTGTAAGTAAGTAAGAATTGACCTTATATACAGTGCTTCAATAAATAACGAAGTAGTGTTTTGCTACAGTTATTATTATTACGTTTAACCAAATTTATTTCACTACATAAGCTATTTTTTTGAGGTGGTCGTAGCTAAATCAGGGGCCGGCAATTTGAGTCGATAGTTATATTAAGCAGTCCTTACTGTAACCGGGTGATTGATGGATTACCCATTCTGACTCTAGTTTCTCAAATATCCGACCTCTTCTGTGTTTCGGAGGGCACGTATAACAGTGGGTCCCGATTAATGTTATAGAAATAATAATTCTTTAGTCGATATGTATAGGGTATAATATGTGAAATATCTTTTTTAACGAATATTAGAAATGCTTTATAGGTATGTCTAATATAACCGTTTTTTCTCCTACAAAGCTTAAATTTAAAACTTATGCTAGGAGTGAGTATGACAATATCCCAGCGGCATAGGAATTTGGACCGGATTCAAGATTTCAACTATTGAGGCTCGTAAGTATGCGGATTTCTTGTAGAACGAACGGGTCTGTTCATTAAAAATACATGTTATTCTAAGACATCTTTTTTAAATTTCAATTTCGTCTAGATTAAAATCGTCGCCAGTGATAAAACAAAGAAAAAACGCCGCCCGCGTTAAAACTGCCGAAATGAAGTTGGAATTCCAATATTCTCATTTGAGCTTCATTTTCTAAAATTCCACCGCATTTGTTCGTGCATTCCCTTTTGCATCACGACCGATGTCGCAAATTAGTTTTTCGTATAAAAATTCAATAGATGCAGATTTCATTGAGTCTTGTTGGAACGTAAGTTTCTTAACGCGGCTTACGAGAATTACGGGTATTTCGCAGAAATCGTCACGTAACGAAATGCCGTATGCTGTGGGAGTGTGTGCGTGTGTGCAAATGAATGCGCAGCCGGGTGCAAAACTCTCTCCATTACTCTTTTTGGGATGAAGGTCCTTAACGTGAATTACGGGGTAGGGGGGAAGGGGAAAGTGGTAAGGTAGAGAGGGGTATGGGTTAAAAGTAGGTTAGTTTATTCAGTCCCTACTTAAGGGACCTTCTGTCTTAAGTTATTACGTAATTAGCTAACCTAACAATATCTTTATTGTCACCATATCAATAGGAAAAATGTTTTATCTTTTAAATAAAATAGATTGTCTTAGTAATAACAATTAAAATTGAAACATACAGATTATATTTTCAATTACTTTCGGAGTTGAAGAAATAAGGAACTTCGTTCCTGGCGGGTCCTCCAACCATACATTTTTTTTAGTTTACTTATTGAGATTCTATTTTAATTTTACTTATATACTCTTATAGTGGTTCTCAGTTTGGAAATGACATAGAAAGAGAGGAGACACGGGCTGAATTACGATAACCGGTTCGAACCTAGACGACTCTAGGGTACTGTCATACTCATTCCTAGCACAAGCTTTTAATTTAAGCTTAATGGTAAGGAAACCTATAAGGAAAGGGTATATTTGGGTTACTTACTATTTACTACATTATATTATTTTACAGTATTGTCCCCGTTCCTGTTTGCTTTCCCTTTTCCGTTCACGTTCCATAATGGTTCACTATTGTAGCGTTAATGGCTTAAACATGAAAGATACATATGCGTGTTGGGTTTTTGTAAAACTATTTAAGATATACATTTTCCTCATACAATGTAACTCGCTTATTCAGCACACGCTAGAATAGCTCGCAGATGGCAGAATTTTCTTCTACTTACTTGACATTAATCTCTATATATTGGACAATTCACACAATGTCTTTATAATTTGTAGCCTACGTGTTATTCTGGTGTACAAACTATAGTATTGTTTTATTAAAAACCATTAAGTAGTTTTTTCGTGAAAGATCGTCAAACATACATTCATGTGTACAAACCTTCGCGTTTATAATATTAGTAGTATATATTTTAAATAAAAATGGCCAGGAGCGTGTCAAGACACGCTTGCACAGGAAGGTTCCGTATCTGATACGCTATAAACGTATATCTTAAATAACTTCAAAAGTTGTTGTCCGATTTCGTTCAGAATAAATTTCCTAATGAGTTTTTAGCATGTTCTGTCAACATGGAAAATATCAAGTCTCTACGTCTAATAGTATGGAAATGCTAGAAGGGGGCGGTACCATACGGGCAGACGACAAGAACATTCTTCAAGTCCAACACTTTTGTTCGAGAAATGACTTTCTGCAAATCAATCTCATAGCGAGGTAATACAAGAAATCTGTATTTAAGGCCCGTGTTTTCATCAGTAAAGGAACCACTTTACACAGCTATATAAACAGGCATACCAAGTCGTTTATGATTGTTTTGCTGACGCCAAGCTTTAATTTTTGTCATTTGAGCAGTTCTGATGAGACAATGCACTTCAACAAATAAAGATCCATTACTGTGTGGTTCTATTTTGACCACATATCTTGCATTTAATTTTATTACCTCCTTACATGTCTCGTATGTTGCTAAATGTATTCTTCCAAAACTATGTCTAAGGCACGTTTATCAGCTTCGGTCTAGAAGTCCTTTTTCGTGATACAAATTGAATCTAGCTTGTAGTTATCCTTAATGAGAGTTTCAAAAGATGTATCTGAAATATTCTGATCAGTGGACACAGTATGATTGATGAAGTGTACAGGTTTAGTTTTACTTGTAAATCCATATAAAACCCAACCCAATGCCGTGTCGACAGCCACAGGTTGCTCAGAGCGACCTTTCCTAACGGCTCGAGGAATCAACAAGTGCCAATTGTCAGGCCCTATTATTATTGTGGGTTGAACTTCGTCATAACACAAAACGTCTACTTAATCGGATAAGTATTCATATTTATTAATCTCGTTTAATCGTAAAGCTTGCTTACTAATATCTAAATTCGGGACGGCCCTACCGCTCCTGGCGGTATGAGTGTCCGTGTTGTATTTGCCGCGAATTTCTGAGGCAAAGCCTCCTCATTCCAACTTAGATCCTCGGAGAGGGTTAGACGGATTAATATTATTCACCTGGCAACACAATTCTATATTAGCGGTATTTTTATTTACGTCAAACCAAGAATTCACTTTTTCATGTGATTGAGAGCTAGTTGAAACTGTGGCTGCGGCCAGGTCTGCCTGCAGCTCTAGCTCGGCTATTTTAAACTGACATGAGTTCAGCTTGTTCGTTTGCGGCTTGTAGCTCTGCAACACGACGGGCATGTTTTGCTTTGAGAGCAAACTGTTGCGCAATAATTGTCGTTCTAGATTTAGATGAATGTGACTGCGCCCTAGAGCGACGAGAGGTATAAAGGAAAGACTCACTAATAGACTGATTCTGCGAAGCAAACGTTTGGTGGAGGGCTGGGATTGGGCTCTCCACGCACTTGCTCCGCGCCGAGGACAGAGGCTGTAGCTCGATGCTTCTGAGACTCCTCTCTCATCACTAATTGGCTCGAACGCAGTAACATGATTCGAACACTTTTTGCTTCTTAATACACGTTTACGGATACGTTTTAAACAACTTCTGACACCAAACTGTTTAGGTCTGCCGTGATTTTGGGTTTTTTATTTAATATAAGAAATATATAAGAAAACCAATATTCTGTAGCGGACTTTTTTACCTCCTTTTTGTCACTAAAATATATATATTCAGAAAACAAAAGATATAACAGAACAAATACAAAAAAATATAAAAAAGTAAGATTAACCAGCCAGTGCGCAACAAGGAAGGTTATTCATATAATACATATCTTATTTGCACCCGTGCAAAGCCGGGGCGGGTCACTAGCACTACATATTATAAAAACAGTCCTCCGCCGCGCCTGCCTATTGGCAATAAACTCAAAAACTACGGAACAGATCATTATGCGGTTTTCACCAAAAGTGGTTTATGAGGAAGGTTTATATTTATAATACATATATATTATTTCAGACAGACACAGAGAATTTCAATGATGTTTTTACGTGACGTTATAAAAACATATTTTTGTGTGCTCACATTGCGTGCGCCGAATAAACTTTTCGAGAAGGCTCAAAGAATCAGTGAAGTAAGTGGCCCATAGATGAATTTGCTATATTTTGATATCCAGTTAGAGTAGGCCAACGATTAGGCAGGACAACGTCTGCCGAGTTCGCTAGTTTCCGTATACTTTCAGGGTTGGGATTTATAAAAATAAATAATAATGCTTTTAGTGTATATGCAACTGGAGCATTTAATAAATGATTACATGTGTATAAATACTTTACTGTTAAAATACACAAACATGTATAAATATATTTTGTGTGTATAAATCTAAGTACATAGTTAAAATACAAGCATAACATTTAATTACAATCTCAAAATTTGTAAATCTTTGGTGTCTACATTATCTTCTAATGGTTCTTGGAAAAATCACTACAACAACTATGTTAGAGATGTTTCACTCTAAAAATGCACACCCCTCCAAAATATTCACCTCTACATGCAAAATAGCGTGTCAACGCATACACGTAAGCTCATCAATATTGTTGGATTACTGTGTGAGCTTGAGTTTAAAAAAAACTGCATACATATACGCAAATGTTGCAATTAATTAGTGAAGGGGCGTGCATTTTTAGGGTGAAACTCATGTACTAAGGTTACACAAAAGGCCACATTGTTTTTTACTCTGTATTATTTAGGGCAGGAAAATTGGTTTAACTATTGATAAGTTTCATATATCTTCTTAAATAAAGAGTAAGATAATATGTATACAAGAAATGAACGTATCTAGAAGTTAGTTAAATTTAAGGGTTACTTTTTAAGACAAACATCAGATTTTTATTATCCAAACTCTTGTTAATTTGACCATGATTAATTAATTAATTAATTCTAATAAGTTAACTAATTAATTAATCAATTAATTATTTAATTTAAGAAATTTAATAGTAGGTCGACAATTGAAATAGTATGTACAATATATTATTTATGAAGTGTGATTTAGTATTAACTATTTTGGCCATTTGTGACAAGGGAGAGTATGTTTCATTTTTGTAGATATATTAAGATTTAATAAGTCCAAAAATCTCTATTCTACACAACAGGGTATTCTTAAATTTTGTTCAGTCTCTGAGGTTGGGAGGTTCTCTACATATTTAAAAATTTCTGTAAGTAGAAAATAATGTGATAATATTCATAAATGTTCTTTTTGTATCACAATAGCTGACTAGATAGAATATATGTATCAAATGTCAATTGATATACATTTTCTTACATTATAAAAGCAAAATATTTACTAATTTCAGTGTCCATTGAAGTAAAATATTTTAATGGGCACTGAAAATGAATAAATATTTAAAAGGCAACAGGGTCTTATACATACTATTTAATTACTAAAAAGGAGTATTCTTGATATTGGATTTGGTAATAGTAGATTATATAATTACCTAAGTCTAATTTATAAGTATAATTTTTGAATATAGAACACAACACAGATTATATAAATATCACTACTACATTACTGTACTATAAAATCGAAACTTTGGAAAGGGTGTAAAATTTTGTAAATCTGTGCTTTGCCTTTACTTTTCCTTTATTAAATTATATAAATATATGCATATATATTTTAGTTTGATTGGCAAACAATGTCTAAAAAAGTGTGCTATGACAGTAACAATTATTTTTATATGCAATTGTAAAATGTTATTTTCTTAATCATACGAAGGCCCCCTACACATGGTCACTATGAACATGGACGCAAATATGAACTCCAACAATTGTAACATCAACATTAGAGTACACCAAATGTACTCAATTCTTAAAATAACACCTTGCAAAGTCAGCAAATATAACACACCTATTATAGAAGGAACTGTCAGAAGCACTGAAAACATTACAGGCACATCTGTAAGGAAAAAAATAACATTGTAAAAGTTGATTTAGATATAAGCAAATAGAATTCTTTGTCTGTAATAATATAATGTAATGCCTGTGTTATAGGTAACATGCCACTAATGTCTTATACCTCTAAACAAGCAATTCTTTGTATATGTTATTTTCTATGATTTCTCAAACAGGTCCAGTCATCTTCATGGAATTTGGTATGCATAGGGTTTGGGAGACGAAAAATTGATCTAACTAGGTTTTCAGGCAATGAAAAATTACAACAATATCATGAGAATACGAAAGTAAATTTCACTACAGCCTGTTACCTTATAATAGCTCAGTTAAGAAATTGGGCTATCCCGAGAACACAAGTTCTCGTTTGAGACCTGATGAACATTTTTTCCCTTTTTCTTTTATTAAAATAAATAAATCATAAATTTCTTTACTGTTGGTAATATCGAAAACTATTATTATTTCTTCAGTATGTAATTCATATGAGACGAGACGAATTTCTTAGCATTCCATGGATTCACCGTGCGGGTGCCGGGTCCATCGCGTATTAAATATAATTTCGAAAAATACGATTTACCAAAAGAAATACCAAGATAAGCATGGTCATCCAGGTTGTACTAAAGTAATTATAAAGTAGAGACAAATTAATTATTGCAACTTTAACATATATTTTCTCGCCTTTTTATCTGTGTTACTATCAATTATTGTACGAGAATTTCGATTAATAACCCGAAAGACATACGCGAAATAAACATCTGTATAGCATCGTATTACATTATAACGAAAAAATTCTTACCTTTTTCACTTAAACTCCCTTTTCGGCCCAAGAAAAGTCTAGCTGCTTCTACAATGAATAGGGCCACTAAAACTCCATAATCCTGACCTAGTTTTGTTCTATTTGTCAAGGCATCGTCATACTTTGAACCAATCAATACCGATTTCAAAATTAATGTTCCCAATTCACATGTTGCAAATAGTCCGAAATAAAAAGAATTAATATAAAGAAGAATTTCATATGCTAAACTTGAATTTACCATGGTTTGGTTATTCGGCTTATGTGAAGTTATCTAAATTACTTAATTGTAACTATAAGCCCTTAAGTTACTAAAGAAAATACAAAAACCTGTTAGAAATAGAACAGGAACGATGTTATTTTCAAGATTTTTCGTAGTTTAAAAATAGAATAAAACGAGACTTCAATTGCTTTTTTTATTTATTGTTTATGGTAGACAGTGTTGTCACTTTTGAAATAGGAAAATTCTTCATTATTGTTAAATAAAAATACTGTGCGTGAACTTACAAATCTAAGTAAAATGTAGGAACTGACAATTTTTATATGAAATAAACATTCTTATTATTTATTTTACAATATAAAAGACACGGGACTATATATGGGGTCAATGTGCGTTATCCATACCGTGTTTACAGGTGTATCAAATATAGACGTAACTTTGTAATTTGTGATTTACTTTGATGTTAATAAAGATTTCTGTTATGATACTTTATTTCTCAAGTAAAACCGTAGAGCAAAAGTATGGTTCGGGTTATGTATCTGTGCCACGTTGGCCCACAGATAAGAATAATATTGTGCTAGAAGCACATGAACAATAGTGTAAAAATTTCTTGAGAATTCAGAATTTCAGACCAGAATGTGAATTACGACGCGAGTGTAGGCGGTCTTTTATGTGCACATGTAGTTTTTTTTAATAATAACCTTTTAATTGATTATGACTAATATTTATAAGAAAAGTAACAGTTGAACAATAGTGAATATTATCTCACTGCTAATTAAATGCTTTGGTAAGCATTTATAAGTAATATATTATCAATACCAATTGGTTCAAATCTCCACGCGCCTAGCAAACCACGTTTTGAATTAATCGTTCCTTTTTTTTAAATTTAAAGACTTAAGTTTACTATTACGTTAAATGTACTCTATGCCAGTATTATTTTTAAATTCTTTTTAACTTCACATCAAAACTCGTGGTGATACCTAGGTGCTTCGATGATTGATGTAATTTACCGTTTTCTTGTTCCCGTTTATCGTAGTTGCAATGTATGTGTTATAAGATTGGACAATAATAAAAGGGACCAATAAAAATGAAGTTTCTGATACAATATTTTTAATTTACTTTATTTTGAACAATTTACGGAAGTTGAAGTTACAACTTTCGTAAATGACTAGTTTAAAAAAGTTTTGTATTGTTTGCATCTCTAATAAAAATTTATTTCATATATTATACTATTTCTTCGGAATCTAACTTTATTATAAAAAAGCGTAAAATTAAATTAAGACCATAAACAAGTAGCGACTTTTGAATTGTAAATAACTTTAAAACAAATAAAAATAAACTGTATTAAATTTTAATATAACAATATTTCACACAATTAATGGAATGTTTGAATGAGATAAACAAAATTTGTTATGTATGACTGAACAATTCACATTGTCGTTATTAAATATGATTCATTACATAATTAACAATTGACAATTAGTCATCATTTGATATCAGCTATCTACTATTATTTAACAAGAATTTAAATTTAGAAATGTAACCTATTTACGAACTATTTATATACTACAACTAGTACTCTACAACAATTCTACTAATATAGATACTAAAAAAATACTAGGCTTGTATACTCCAAGCAGTCTAGAAATGCAGCCTTCCACTAATATCCATTATTTTAAAGCATATATTAATTGCAACGCTTACTTGTGTAGGCTTTGCAGAGTTTTAACAGTTTAGCGGTTTAGAGAGGCGAGCATTTTTAGGCTGAACACACTCTTCAATTTAAATACCATAAAAAAATAAACTTTTAAAGGGCTAGTGTTCACCATTTATTGAAGAATCAGTAGGCTTTTACTTCTGTTTTTTAAGTAATGTAGAATATTTTATTGTAGGTGACATAGCAACACAGATGCCTTTATCAGTTTTATGATAGTGGGCACAATGGAGATGTCGCATCAGGGTGGAGCTGAAGAGGAGAGCCTCCTGCGTGGGGACCGGAGTGCCATGGTCATGCCGCAGCAAAGACGTGAGTTTTATTCTAAGTACTTAGGGGTCTTCAAACAATTATGTCACACAATAAGGGGGGTAAGGTATCACCAAAATGTGATATTGTGTGACAACGCACAGGAGGGGTCAAAATGTTTGTGATGTGACATGTGAAAATTAAAAAAAAAAAGTAAATCTTAAATTATTGTAATATATGCAAAAAATTTAAATATATGTGTGATGTCAAACCAAGGGTTACAAAAATGTGACAAGGATGGTGGGATGGGAGTTAAAGATCGTAAAATTTGTGCGATGTAATGAAAAAGGCCCCTTAATATTTTATTCCGATTCGAGCGATCCTCAAAAAGAATCGTAAACCGGCGTGTTTCGGTTCGGGGTGAAATTTATGGTAATCTAAACGGAATATCATTAGCGGACGAAAGTCGAGATCCATGGGGAGTTGTAATTTTAAAATGGCCATTTTGAATGTTGCAACTCCTGCTCTGCTCTCGAAATAAAATTTGGCCAAGTTCGCGCCGTGCGTTGCATAGTATTTGATGTTTTGAACTAAAGATAAAAAAAAAGATTTCTTTTTTTACATACATACTAGCTGTTTAGGAATAAATTTTAATAAAGTGAAAGTATACCTATCAAGTGTGAATTCTACAAAATACTAACTGTTACTCGTGACTTTACGTCCGCGTAAAATAAAATTCGCGAGAGCCTTCACGCGTCCCTAATCTGGCCCTATCGAAAAATCCGTTCTTAGCGGATGTCTACTTCCCGCCGTTTTCGAGATTTATTTTTAGGTGAACTTTCACTTTTATATATATATATAGATATCAAGGGAACATTCAGGTAGGTAGTTCACCTGAGAGATTGCCAACACCGATGAACAACTGCACTACTAAAAGGCGCGCAGATGCGTTGCCGACCTTTGAGAAATGAGTATGCTCCTATCTTGAAACACTAGTATAACTGGTTCCACAGCGTAATGTGCGATGCAAGAAATTCCTAGCCAACACTTGCAGCAAATAACTACGTATACATGTGAAGTAATTTAGATTTTCCTATCTTTAATGTTCCCGAGAAGTGCTCGGTGTTGCCAAAAAAAAAAAAAAAACAAACAATCGGAAACAATTTGGTCAGTTTTAGTTAGTGGCTGTTAAAAATAATAACCCAGTTACAAGCATATTCAATTAGCATCGACAAGGCCTTCGCTGCGAGACGTTGGACACGTCCCATGACATCACTACAGATAAGCTGAAGCGAACAGTGCTTTAGTGAGCAATAGTGATGTACATTCATATTATTTACATCGATGCTTAATTTCAAACGGTTATTTTTTAAAATATATAGACTCGCGATTTTATGATTAATTGGAAAATAATTAAGTGGCCAGGATAACGTCACAGATGGATAGAGTTGGAAGATGACTTTGCTCAGCAGATATACCTGATATAGCATAGTAATTAGAAATGATATTACTGTCGACGGCGTTCGTACAAAAATTTTCTAAGAACAATACATATATATAGCAAGCAACATCCCTTAAATTTTAAATAGGCCCAGATTAGGAAGGACTGTTCAAATTTACGCGGACGAAACCGCGGAAAACAATTACAATGTATATAAAAAAACCTTTTTTTGTTATTTTTAGTCTTGAAAATCAATTAATTAGCAAAGTACGGCGCGGACTTGACCAATTTTTATTTCGAGAGAAGAGAAGGACATCCAAAATGGCCGTTTTGAAATTTACACTCCCCATAGACTTTAATCCGCTAAGGATATTCCGGTTAGATTATATACGGACGAAGTGGCGATATGCAGATAGTATAAGATATAAAAAAAATATAGGGTCGATTTATTTGACAATTAAACAGATCAACACTAGTGTGCAAAGTAATAGATTCCAGTTCGAAGAAATGAGTGCATGGGACATTAGATCTAATTACATGGTGGAAAATGTGAAAATGGCGTGACTCCATATGTGCGATGACGATGTTAAGTACAGTGATAATTAAGGAGAACAACATTTCAAAGGACACTCCAAAGGCAACTTAATTTATTTTATTTGGCTTCAAATGTTAATACGAAATGACATTTATGTATATCATAAAGATCTATATAATAAAGAGCAATAGTTTGTGAGTGATACTACTGATTCTATTTTGAAAATCCTTCACCGATAGGAAGGTATCTTATAGGATACTTCTCATTTAGATATTGATGTAGAAGGAATGGTCAATATAAATCCTACATACCTGTGACAAAGACATCCGACTGCATCTGTTCGACCAATTGGAAATAGTTAAGCAATGTCTATATATGGCTGTTAAATAATCAAATTAATGTGTTAAGCTCGCCATCATGTGAACGTTGAGACCATTCAGCTCCTTGACACCATGGACATAGTGGCATAGAAGGCTGAAATGGACAAGAAGAAGAAGCCTTCTGACCTGGTGGTGAGACAATAAGTGAAACACTATGTAGTGTTAGTTTATGTGCACAAGTGTCTTCCCCTTAAGTTATTAGAAACAATAAGATTATGTTATTGGACACATCCGTATAGTCATCAAATAACTTAAGTTAGAATTGAATTACTTATTAGCTAGAAGCTAAATTTTATAAAGTAGGTACCTACCTTTATCAATAAAATTAAAAGCCATTAAAAGCCATCACTTTGGAGAGGTCGTGTGTGAGGAGGTCGTCGGTGAGGAGGCCCAATTCGGCTACAAGCATGGCGCTACGTCTAATTACGATTAATATCACAAAGTGGCATTAATCGGGTCCCACTGTTTTACGTGCCTTCCGAAACACGGAGGAGGTATTTATTTATTTTACGAAGAAAATCAAAGTCATTCAAAATAAACATTGCTGGAGTCCGATGTAATTATATCTCCGAGGGGGAAAACAAATCGTGTTTTCAAATAAATCAAATTCCGAGTGCTGGCGACTGTTAATCAATGGATGGTGGTCTACTATATTAATGAGGCGCTATTGTCAAGTGGCAAAGACTATCAAGTACTTTTACAGATGCGTAACTAGGTAACAACAATTATCGAAAATCTGAAGTTGAAAAAAATATATCGAACAACGAGCATTAGTTACTTAGAAAGAATTACCTCTTTCTCGACTTTATTATACTACATCTATACATATAAATAAAATTGAAATGTCTATTTGTAATGTCAAAATTAAATTATTTCACTAATTGCGTGCGGTTATATATACAACACTTAGAACCAAAGGAAAAAACAAATTAAAACAATTTTATTTGTCTGACCGTTCATCCGTCTTTTTATTCGGGATAATCTCCGAAACGAAGCCCCACAAAGATTAACAAAATCACTGAAATTACGCTGACAAAGTTGTGGAGTTACAGTTAGTAGTAAATAAAGATGGATTGAGATGCAACTTAGCAGAGTATTCTATTCAATTCATAGTGAAGAATTAATTTTTTCTGCTACAAATGAAAACATTTTTCACGCACGAATATTTTTCATGTACGATAAATTTAAAAACTACGTTCACGCGGGCACGAAAACAGAAGCTGACATTGATCCTAAAAGTCCTAATAAGTGGAACTGAAGTTGACCCTTTAAAATTATAATACACATTGAAATTTAAAAAATAATGGCACCAATAATAAGTGTTAAAAGAATATCAAAACGTATCATAACATAACATCAAAGTATTAAATTCGTATTTAGGAAGGATGTCTCCAAGGGATACTGAGCACGTGATATAAATGAAATTGGAAACCGCCGATGGTTGTTAATCAATGGGTGGCGGTCTGGTCCGTGAATTAATGAGGTGCTTTTGTCAATACGCAAAGATTAACACGCAGGCCTGCCGGAGATGTGGACATCATAATGCCTAAAAAGATGACATTAAATATTGCGGTCTGTGATCTAGAAAAGAAAGAATACAGCTAATGATGTTTTTTTTTTTTATTGGTTTAAAAAGTTTCAGTAAGCATCTATTTAACAATCTGTAACTTCACTGACAGATAATCAAAATTGTCGGCAAGAGACAGTGATAAAAACTGTCCCTTAAAGTCCCAGTTTCATAGTTATAGAGATTTGAATTGAAATATTGAAATTGTCATTATTTAATATATTTTTGTAAACTGATAATTTGGCAGTTTTAGGGGTTACTATGGATTGAGTTCATAATATTTTGTAATTATTTTTAATTACTTCCCTGAGGTAAGTACGTACCACGATAATTAATTTTGATTTATCGATATTTCGATTCAGTCACATGGACCGTGGTTGCGACTGTACTGCGGGGGCTGCGGTAAGTCAGGGCATTGTTCTTTTATCGGAGTCACAAGTTTTGCACGACAACGACTCGTAAATAGACCATAATGGTCTAATAAGGCCTAATAAGGCCACGAAGCTCAAGTTTAAAATCTTTAATCACTTTAGTATCTATTTAATAATTAATCTGTGACGTTGATGACAGGCAATCAAAGGCTACCTTACTGATTATGCTTTGTGGTCAAGCACTTAGTTTGGAGATGATATCATTATGTTTAATTAATACTACAATTATTGATCTGCTAATTGTTCTGAGACGTTGAAGTGCAAGTCCTTCTCTTGGAGGTTCCTTTATATTAAAGGAAACAAATCCGTAATTAAGACTCAAATATAGTTTCCAGTTTACGCATACGAGGTAATTACTCAGATAAAAATGGGAGCTGTAAAAATTTAAAATACATATGTAAAAAGGAACCAGAGGTGGAAAGTTTTCGACGAGGGATGATTAGGAGGGGGCGTTGGTCAATATCCTCAACCGCCACAAAGGAATATCATCAGTCCGGGCTAGGTAGTGTTGCCAAGGGCGATTGCGCGTCACCGACAGCAGTTCGTTAGGAGGTGTATATTTAGTGATAGTATGTAGAAACTTCGCTAGCGTGAGTTGGATTCTGTATGGTACTGGTATGTCCACACAGCACCATCTAGTTTTTGGTTTGGTGTATCTTTCCACCATCATTATCACCATCTCGTTATGTAGCGGCGGCTATACATATTTTTAATTGTAATCAAAATTTTTGCTAGATTGATAAAGTGTAACTTTTTATCATTATTTAAGTTTAGTATTTCTCTCTCTTAGTATTAAATCGCAAAATATAGACTTTAATTCAAATAAATGTCTATATATATTTTTAGAAATTTATGAAATAATACCAAGTTCGTTTTTACCTACAAGAGACAAATATTTGAACATCAGGAGCTTATAATAAATCTACCTTATTTATACCTTTTTTTATAATCTTTATTTTGGGACTTTTATACAAGTCGTATGTGGTATCACTATTTTTTTCACGTTTTTTTATTGATCATATTGGTTATATTAGCACTTTTCATAATTACTATTTGAATGCGTATCGTGGTATAGAACAGTGCGTACTGTACAACAAGCCTGGGCTTTGTCCTCACTGAGTTGGTACAGGCAAGGAAAAAGGGTTTTATATTATTAATTTTACATACTTTAAATATAAATAGCTGTTATCCGCGACTTTTATTCGCGGGGAATGTAATGATTTTGTTAAATGATGGTGTTTAATTATTTTGTCCAGAACCCTACTTTATTATTTACTCTTTCTCTTGTCGAAATAGTTATAGCTGCAATCGGGACCAAAAAGCTGACGTACCCGACAAATACGATCCAGAATAGTAGTATCTGAAGAAGGAAGATTAGGAGAGCCGACCCCAAATAGAAATGTAAAAAGACCTGACGAAGAAGAAGAAGATCCGTCATTCTTTTTTCTTAATTCTTAAAGTTCAATTACCCTATATCAGTTCTTACAACAGCGATCTTACAGTAACTGAAGATTACCCGGAGCAAACAGACACTTTTTTTTTAATGTTCCAATATGTTACATACCGTTAAAAAAATATATCTATTTTTTGTATATTACAAATGGACTCTTCAAATATAGTTATTTGTATAGATTTAGACATAAATATAAACTTTTCCTTTGACGTCACGCATGATTTAAGCAAAAAAGGTTACATGGCTAATTTACTGCAGAAGAAGAAGCGAGAGATATAACTGCAAAATAATGTTAAATACTTGAGGATGGTGTATCGTCATCCAGACCTGACTTTCCCACATTTCTTACAACATTTTCAGTTTTTTGACATTACAACTAGCTGTTTCCCGCGACTTCGTCCACGTAAAATTAAACTTGTGAAAGGTGTAACTCGTCCATATTCTGGCCCTATCGAAAAATCCGGTCTTAGCGGACGTCTATTAACTATACATTATCTCCTTGTCCGATTTCATCTTTGTACCAGCAATTTTCGAACATTCGTAATAAGACCCCTTTCACTTTTAAATATGTAGGTAATTTAAATAGTAATAAAAGATGAAGAGCTATTGCACACGACTGTACACATTAGAGCAGCATTTGATAAAACATGTTATCTCTCAGGACGTCAATAATATGCACCGGGCGTGCAGTGGTCATCGTAGTAGGTAACTGCTATTTGATCAGTGACGACGCTCAATATTTAACGAGCCATATAAATAAGGGTATGTTCCGATGTACACTGCGGTTACTGCTCAGTGCTCGCGCTGGTGATAAAATCGTTCCGTTATACACTGACAGTATACCGCCGCAGTACCCTATGGAAATGTATGACATGATAAATAGTCGCCATTTTTGTACTGAGCTGAGCACAGGCGCTTTCCAGCTATAGTGCTTTCAGAACTTTGATCGCGTGACCATTAAACAACAGAGCAGCTCTAGTTTTAAAAAATCAAAAGTTAAATTTAACAATTAAACAGTATTATATTATTAAAAAATCGTGGGTGAAGACAATTCGTGGATTTGTAAAATTGAAGGTGGAAAAATTTAATGTTAACTGTAACCAGTATAGCAAACTAAAAACCACCTTTACAGTATACAAAATTGAGGTCACAGCTTACAGTGCTCGCAGTGTATATCGGAACACACTAAAGCGTACATATATTTATTAAGCGTACATATATTAATAAATTATAACTCTTTGATAAGACGATTATTTAGAACTGATACTAAGTTACATTCAAGACCTTAAAAACAGGGCATTCTTACTAAAGCTCAGAAAAAAGTGACTTAGGAATGCCATCCAGGAAATCAGTACATAGGTATTGAAAAATTGTTATATTTAAACCATACAACGTCTTTTTCAATAGATAACTTGTCTGTAGAATCAGTTGCATGCTTCTTTGTTTCTTACCTCTATTATAAAGCATACTTTCATTATCATCACATACATTCCTCAAAGGCCGGCAACGTATCAGTGTACCACGTGACCTCTACAACCTCCTTACAGTGGAGTTTTGAATCACCAAGGATTATAATCATTTTTAAAATAAACTGTCTATCTGATTGTAAAATGTTTTGATAGGTAATCAATATAACCTTTCCAAAACCGATGTCCTTTGGCTATACGTTATACAATAATCCCCCTTTAACACGGTACTCTTATAATGCATTATTGTTATTCTAAAATACATAATGTAAAATATATAAAATTATAATATTACGCGCATTCTGGGTCGTAGAAGTGCTTTGTACGAGAATAATCCTACAACGCATTTGCCGATACCGCGGAATAAATCTACCGTGTTATAGGGAGATAAAAGTATAGTGATAGAGATGGAAAATAACATACAGCACGGCTTTTTAAATAAATCAAAGTAGCGGAGCCAATAAAAAAATATAATACAAAACACAAGCACTGTTGTGTTTGTTTGGGAGATAATTACAATTGTTTGCACGTCGCTTAAATGTTGACAGAGAGTATCTGGATAATCAGAGTAACGTCGGGGTATTCCAGCTAGTCCTAAAAAATGTTGTGGAAAAAAAGTTAAATTAACAATACATGGAAATAAATACATGGAACGGAAACGGGGACGGGAATGGGAACGGGAACGGGTATGATAATTAATATTATATAACCTATAATATAATAGAATGTAGTAAATAGTAGGTAACCCAACCTTCGGGTATGACAACGTCTGCCTGGTCCGCTAATAAAATTATAAAGAAAACGTTAAAAAGTTAACATATAAGAAATTCTGTGTCCATTGATTTGTGGAACCATCAATCTTTTGTTAAAAAATTACAAACTATGCTTTGAAGCATGTATGCAAATTTCATTCCCTATACTAACAGCAAATTTATTTCTTTTCGCTTTGAAAACATTTGCGTTTTGTGAGTTACTTTGAATACTTTAAAGTCACAAGGGATTTAAAAAGTATTCCTCCACATTACAAATTTTATTTTTAAAATATTTCTCATATATTAAAAGTAGAGTTTGATGAATTGCAATCTATTTATTGAAAGTGTTGAAATTCTCAGAGTTGCATGTAATCAGATACTTAGCTTAAAGAAATGAACATTTTAGATGAACTCTTAGAAATTGCGAAACTACTTTTTATGTATAGAAGTACGTCGCCTTTTGATATATATAATCGAAAGGTCGCCTATCTCGAAATCTCGAAAATCTAGTGACGTATAAAGATGAAATTTGGCAGGAAGTTAGTTTTAAATTTGTGAACGTACCCTATGAACAGATTTAGTGGTTTAAGGAGGACTCCCGCAAGTTTATATGAACTTTTAGGTGAATGAAGTAGCGGGAAATAGCTAGTCTTCTATATATCAAATCTAATAAAATGATATTAAAACAGTTCAATAAACAAATAGCAATTCAAATAAATAAATAGCAGGTTCAATAAACAAATAACCGCGGATAACGTTTTCTGCTAATTAGTCGCAGCGTCTTGACAAAAAGCAGTGACGTCACGAAAGGGTTGCCACATCGAGAGCAAGTCTCCATTACGAATTCGTCGGTAAGTCACGGCTGTTACAGTTCTACATCGGCTTTGCTGTAGGGACTCCATGTATTTTTAAATTTATAACTAATTTCCAGTAAAACTAACGATGGGAATTATTTTAATAATAATAATAATTTTCTTTGCGAAAGGTAAGCACTCAATACAAAAGTCAAAGTTACAATAAAGTGTAAAATATAAAATCTACTAATGTCTGTGACTAAAAATAATTATGTCTGCGTAAAACTAAGATAAAATATTTCATTTTTTGTTCATAGCATGGTGTACTAAGAATCAGTGTTTAAAAATTTATCAGTTCAGAATTTCATCAACCTGGTCAGTTTATCGTTGTTGAAGGCACGTGCCAAACTCTAGAAAGCCGTAATGCACGATCTAATGATCGCGAAAAATTCTGGAACTCAAGCTTTATCGAACATATTGGACGAGCTGCAGTAATAAAAATATTTTATTTGGTAGCGGACAAAGAAAAAATCACACTAAAAATATAAAAATGAAAAAAAAAAATTATGCATGCTGCAGAAAATGCAGTAAGACTAAGCTCTAGAAGCTGCTTTTCAGTCTAGTACTAAGACTATCTGCATATCTGCCATACACTACCTGCTCAAACCCGTTAGAATGCGACTTTAAGCAATTATAGGTATAAATGATCTTAAACTACTATATTCTATGAACCAACTTAAAGACTTATGGCTTGAATCCAATTCTCGCTACGCTAAAATCGCAGTCATTCCGTAAACAAGCTATACTCTTGTGGAGAAACGGGAATATCAAGTATATCTAAAATATCGTACCTAAATCACTGAGTAAGCGATCCAAAATAAGTCGTGGCCTCCGGCAAGTTTGCACTTGTCCCGATCCTGCCTTACAGTTGAAAAGCCCCGCCCGTTGACGCTGTGAAGTCTGACCAACAGCATTAAACGATCAGAAAAAAAAAAGAAATAGTTGAAAAGATCTTGCACATCAACGTCGCCATTTTTTATAGATGAAAAAAAAATTTCTTTAGATGTGGTCACCCTATACGTCGTCTAATTAACGCGGAGCTTCTCCCATTTTCAGGCTGTTTGCTTACACTCAAGACGAAATTGCGCTTAGAACTACCTCCGCCTCAGATAAAGACCCTCTGATTGCGGATTAGGAAAAATTACTGCCTATCCTCTGTGTAAAAGACACTCAAGGGTAAGTAGCATTATACGTATAGTTGCTAAATTATACAGGTTTACTGGTGTAGTAGCAGGTTCGTTTCTGAGAGAACTGGGTATACTTTTATGGCATATGGCACGCTTACTGTTAGTCATAATTATAATTGAAATTATAAAAGTAGATGTATGAGGAGCTCGTGGCCTAATCAGTTGTCGACATTTGAGTCGATCGCTAGGTTAAGTTGTTCTTGCTGCGACCGGGTGATAGATGGGTGACCCATTCTAGCACTGGTTACATTGATCAGGTTGTGTAACTGACGATGTGAACTTTCCTCGACCTACATCCACGTAACAGGTTTGCACTTTTGTACGGTGAATCATCGTCAGTGGTTCATCGAAATGTAAACAAGGAAATTTACATCTTCGGGAATATTGACCTTTTAAGGCGCAGCTAACTAGTGTGCAAGTCATTAAATGTATATTTATTATTTAATCAGCTTAAAGTTTCCCACAGCTGGGCAAAGGCCTCCCCTATCAAATCATTCGATCCTATTCTAGGCTACATGAAACCACGTCTTTCCCGCTAAGGTATTCAAGTCATCTCTCCACTTCTTCCTCGGCCTACCTGGTCGTCGGAGGTCATTGATGGGAGTCCATAATGTTATAACATTGGCCCAAGTTTGCGGGCCAATATAGCCAATATCAAATCTTCAAATATTAGTTCATATGGAGGGGATCCCTTTGTGACGCGGCGAAAACGATGTTCCACCTTAGATCGTGCTCTGGTTTCCCTAACACTTGCACACAGGAGCACTTTATGACTGCATTAGATAGGGCGATAGATGTGGCAGATTTTTCTGTAAAAAGTTGTAACAAATTAAAAGGATTTTCTAATAAACGAAGCAATTAAATTTGTAAGAGTTTTCTTCGTCAATTTTCAACTTTGAGGTTATCAATATTGGTAAACATATTAACTAGGCTATTTGAACTCGCATTTGTGTGGAATGTAAAGCTATCGTATACTTACCATTTATTTTTGTGATGTTAAAGCAATTCCTTATGATTTAATGCTAAGCCTTTGTTCAGACAAAGCGGGAACCACGCGGTTTAAAAATCGCATCTGAACCGCGCGGTCCCTATTTATCTAGATCGCTTAATAATCGCTGCTGTCTGACACTCATGATTTTGCGATGTGACAACCGCGCGATTTGCAATCGTGCGGTTCCCGTTGCGTCTGAACGAAAGCTAAAGCTTCATGTATTTCCTTATTGAGCGGTTGAACGGATGCCAAATTGTGACAAAAAGAATGTTGAAAAAAGAGTGAATTAATTTATATGTTCCTCAAATTTTCAATGATCATTATAATCAATTCTCGAACATTGCGCAAATCAATAATTAGTAAGTTCCGTTTTCCTCAATTAAACAGTGATCTCAATATTAATTAATGAAGCGATGATACTAATAATTGGCGCTGAGATGTTTGTCAAATCAATCGGGCATTGGGCCAACCTCGGGTGAATGTCTTGTTTATTGACATGACGTTATGTAAATTAATTGATCTCCATAACCATTTACATTAAATGCATATCAACTATCTTCTACTGTGCTTCTATTATACATATAAATCATATCAACATCTTGTCACCATCACCTAGTTGCATGATGGAAACCATGCCATGCATGCTCTTTGAATGGGTAGAATATCTTTTAGTATATAAGAGCATAGGTCTCTTGAATCACCAGGTCAATTTATGGCTAAAGAATGCATTTTTGGGCTTCTCCCTCATGGACTTCCTGTGATATTACGAGTTCTTTTGAATCGTGAAAAATTATTTTTATTTTTTAATTTTCAGCGATTGAAACACAATGCCCATCCAGAAGAACCTCTTTCATCCAGATTTCTGGGCGGACTAAACCACTCTTTAAAGACAGGCAACGCATCTGCGAGCCTTCTGCTGGTGCAGATGTTTTTGGGCGTCGGTAGTCACTTACCGCTTGCTTGTGTGCCCCTTGTGATATAAAAAAGTAATTGTTATTTCTAGTTCTCGTTGGCAACTCTATGGAAATTATTTTATAATAATTTCCATAGAGTTGCCTGTGTTTGTTGTTGTTGATATTATATATTGGCTTAGAAAATACTATAATAGTTGCTTAGTAGTCTTTAAAATCTTCGCAATGCAAAATATCTACTGTTTACACATCTATGTATTCGAAACAAGCAGTAGAATGAATTTATACTGAGTGGTATACAGGATCGCAGTGACAATACATAGTAAAGTCGGTTGGCAGACAAACTAACTACATTACCAACACGTGCGTTTTAGCGTCCGTCTGGCGCCTGTAAGCCGTCGAATATACAACGTTACCTAGATTTATACGCATATATTATATATGCAAGAGTGCTATGTGCTATACGAATCAAATTCCCTGTTTATTAAATTACAGTTATTACTATAAATTTCACGAATTTTTATATGACCTTTTTTTGAAATTAGCCTATAATGTCCCACTGCTGGGCAAAGGCCTCTCTACTCTTAGACCACTCTCCTCTATCCAGAGCTAAATTAATCCACTCCTTTCCCGCAAAGGCGAAAAACTACTAAAAGTTAATTAAAGTTCCTTTAATTAACTTTTTTTAAAGATGCACTAATTTTTATTACATTATGTATTTTTCGTATTCTATATGCTATTCTCATATTATATACCTCTTATTCATACTTTTCGGCTACGTTCTTCAGTTCATGAATGAGCCCTTAAAATTTGGGAATAAAAGATTTTTTGGGCTTATTACTGTGCAACCAAAGCTTTTGCTAACAACGAAGGCTGGATCCGCGACTGTCCTCTGGTAAACAACCGGTGCATCTCTAATGCCGGCGCCAGACAGCTACATTTGAATCATCATGTCAGTGATCATGTAGTGTGGCCGGGGACTTTGTGTAGCTGCGCAAAAGTTTTGTAGAACTTTGTAGTCTTCAAGGACAAAAATTCACAAACATTTATAGCTATGTCTGGCGCCGGCATAAGATCATCATCTAGGACAGGGTATTCCAAACATTTTACGACATTACCTATATTACTCAATGGTAAAAGCATTGTTTTATTCATAAAAAGCCATTTGGGCACCTCCTTCATACGACGAAGGACCCCGGACGGGTTCCTTCGTCTAGCCCCGATATATCTACACGTGAGTCTAAAAAGCCGTTATATTAACAATATGTAGGTTTTTTGTCGCGTCTCCGCTTTTTAGGGTTCCGTAGTATTACAAGGAACCCTTATAATTTCACTCTGTCCATCCGTCCGTCTGTTTGCCCGTAAGGTGCCCCTCCCCCCCTAGCATTTCCAAACTATTAGACGTGCTAAAAGCTCATTAGGAAAATTATTCTGAACGAAATCGGACAACAACTTTGAAGCTATTTAACAAATACGTTTATAGCGTATCAGATACGGAACCCTATATAAGCGTGTCTTGACACGCTTTTCGCCATTTTTTATTTCTTTCTAAGAACAGGTAGGGCTGTTTATCAATCCATCTCTATACACATATTATCTGTAATTTGTATAAAATGGAGTAAAAAAAACAATTGAAATGTAAGCTTTAACGTATTACTATTGTGTTATAAATGGTTTACTTTTCATTTGTTTGTGGTTATGCGGGTGTTATGTGTTGCCATCATTATTGAATACAGGCCAAAAAATCTTATAAAAGCGAATTTATTGTGTTATTTAATAATTTTAATATTGTGATCACTAATTTGGGGAAACAAATAAAAAATCTGTATGCGAGTTGCTTGTAATGCAAATCGAAAATGCTAAAAATCTTGACACTTTAGTGTATTGTTGAAAACACATCGCACTCTTAATCATAGTGTGACCTAACTCAAGAAATCGCAAAAATCGCTTCGTTACTTTCGACTTATTTCGCTTATAATTCCATAAAAACGATTTTATAGTAACAAATTATTTGTTTTAATTATAATTAATGAAGTGGTTAATGATATCGAAATATTATTTTAATGATATTTTATTACTTGTTTGTCTTTTAAACTAAAATAAGGTTTTTGTTAAAATTACAAAAATAGCTGTATTTCAGTGTTGATTTTGATTCATAGATTGGCTGATAGAGGACTTTGAAACTAAACTGCCTGTATTATTAATTCACTTTAGACCTAAAACGTAATCGGTCAGTTTATAATTTTAAGCGTGCGATTAAATAAAAAAAAAATGTTTGACACATTTCACTGCAAAATATTTTTGTGCTCCTAGTGAGAAAGGGCACATTAAACAATGTTATTCCAAGGCTAACAAAATTATTTTTTATTCTATAGCTACTAATAAATTTATTAGAAAATTAGCAATATTCTTTATTTAATAAAATTAGTTGACTTGTATTAGTACTGTAATCCCCCTATAACGCGGTGCACTTATAACGAATTAATACTATTCTAAAATGTATATAATTTTATATTAAAGGCATTCGGTGCTGTACTAGCGCGTTGTACGAGTATAATCCTACAACGCGTTTTCCTATAACGTGGAATAAACTTGCCGTGTTATAGGGGGTTTACAGTAATTTACTTATACTTGGATTTTGTTATTTTCTAGTAGATGCCTTATTAGAAATAATTTAGTAGTGTATATATTGCACGGAAGTACAGGAATTATGCAATTAACTATTGAATGTCAACCACACTTTTACTAGAATGCGTACGGTCTGTGCGGCAATGCCGTCACTTCATATGATGGTATTGTCGGGTTTGTGACAGTTCTCGGTGGTATAAACCCTTCTTTGAAGGCCGGCAACGCATCTGCGAGCCGTCCGGTGGTGCAGATGTCCATGGGCGTCGGTAGTCACTTAAGTGATGAACCGCCTGCTCGCTTACCCCTTGTAATATAAAAAAATAATGTTTTTTAAAGCTACACGGACTCTGAAATGTTCATGATTAGAAAGGACAGTATGTGCGATTCGATTAATTCCCTATTCTTAAAGTGCACGGACTATACAGTTGATAATATATAGGCTGCGTTCCACTAAGCGATCGCTACGCTCAAAACGCACCTACAGCCGTTCCTATTGACGACCGCGGTCGTTCGGGTCGCGGCGAAAACGTCACTATTAATATGTAATCGATGTAGGTACTATGTAAAAAAAAATATTTCATTAATATTGGAGCGCTGTAGCCAAATTGGGTCCATTGCTATCATTCTGCGTGGCTTAATATATTTAAGAACAAAACTAAACAAAACACTAGCATCATACATAATAATTATTTATCGTGATGATTTATAGCCTATAGCCTTCCTCGATAAATAACCTATCTAACACTGAAAGAATTTTTCAAATCGGATCTGTATTTCCTGAGATTAGCGCGTTCAAACAAACAAACAAATAAACTCTTCAGCTCTATATATTAGTATAGATTATGAATTGTGTATAGGTTAGAGCAAATAAAGTTTAGGGTTCATGCATCAGTTTGTCAAAAAAATAACCGTGATACAATTTTTCACAGCCGTGACCATTTTGTGAGTTAAAGAAACAATCTGTTTCCGAACGTCGATAAATTTAAATTTTCACCGCTGCCCCAAGTCCCAAACTATGCCGGCTCTAATCTCTCTATTGTATAGAATTCGCTGAAACTGAACTACAACAGATTTTCGCAAAATTCGGAAGCTGACCTCTGGCACGATAACGTTGCAAAGTTTCTGGTAGTTTTAGTGAAATTTAAAACAATTTCAAAACCACTATTGTTGGTATTGAACAACTGTTTTGAATTAAAACGCTCGCTTAAAGGTCAGAATTTACGTTTCAAATTCAATCGGTAAAGGATAAATCATAAAGTATAAAATGAAGTCCTTTCCCAGCGTTGTACGCGCAGATCTTTCAACCTACGCAACCTATTATGCGGTTTTCCCTAATAAACAGATAGATTCAAGAAGGTTTATATCTGTAATACATCTATATTACAGAATATAAAAACCGAGAATTTCAATGATTTGTCACGAGATGTCGTGAAAAAAGGATTTTTGTGCGCTTACTTCGCGTGCGCTGGCTATACCTTACGAGATAGAACAAAATAATGTACTACGGAATTGTACATCGTAAAAGGATCTGTACTAAAGACCCTGATTGCATATATCTATCTTCTAAGTATAATCCACTGGAACCATTTTTCTCTTATACACATTACAAAAAAATGATGAACTATTTAGGAAGCTATTTTAAAGAACACCGTATTAATCTTTATCCATTTAAATGCGTTAGATACTTTGTACATATTATGAAAATCAAAATTGCCCTTTATAGTATATAATTAAAATGAATATCTTAGAAGATATCAGAGATTTAAGATAGGGTGGAAAAGCGAGCCGGCGGCGGGCGCTCGGTTGTGTAAGCGACCAATAGAGGGCGCTATAATTTGATATTAAAAATCGACGTTCGGGCAGGACAACCTCTGCCGGGTCCACTAGCTTTAAAATAAAAAGAAGACCCACCAAGAAACTTAAAAGCAAACAATAATTAATACTTTCTTACGATTACTTAGTAGACACATACTGATGCGTTAAAGTCGGTACCAAGGCAAAAAGTTTCTCCCCAAAACCGATCCAGATGGTACAGTTTTTCCGCAACAATTTAACGAAACGTTAGTGGCGGCTATTATGTAGCCCACTCATTATTGCTCAACAAGAGTCTTAGTAGCTTTATAAGTTCACTGTATTTATTTTTCTCACTGTTTTTCTGTTGAGCTAATGGACTGGAATGGAGTGCTGTTTACGTCCACTCGAGACGAAATTAAACCTATAAAATTGGACACTGACGTGGAGCGAGAGCGACATTATTCAGGCTTACTTTTAAGGACTCAACAAAGCGAGAATTTTCGCAGCGCCGATCGTAAAGTTACTTGGGAAATTTCCAAATAAATCATTATTTTCCAACGGTATAAGTTAACAAAGTGGAGAAGTATATGCCGGAAAAAGCACCCCGATTAATCAGGATAACCTTTATTAAAAGAATAGTATTCGCATCCTTTCTCTCCTCCCCATTTACCTTTATATCCTTTTACTCCACTCCTTTCCCTTTCCCTGTCTTTCTAATTAGATGTAGCGCCATGCTTGTAGCCGAATTGGGCCGGCACGTTCGCGTATTAGTACCTCTTTCTCACATGACATCGGCATGAAGTGGCGGCATTGTCGTCACGTCAAATGATTAGTATTGTTGTCGCATTTCGTTCGGTTTGTGAGACTTCTTGGTGGCTTTAACTCGTCATTAAAGGCTGGCAATACATCTGCTAGCCTCCTAGTCGTACAGATGTCCATCGGAGTCAGTAGGCACGTAGCTGCCTGCTCGTTTGCTCCTTGTAACATAAAAAAAATTAAAATAAGAAGCAGAAGTTGGACATAATGTCGTTTTTCATTCATAATGTAGAGCTCTCTAAATATAATATTACCTTTATTAGGTTCTGTTGGGTTTCAAATTAACATTTTTAATCTATACGCACGCACGCACTTGTCGATGGTCTTCCATAGTACATCCCAGCCCCCTACACACTACCGCAAACATGGCCGCTTTGACAGATAGTTGTCAAGTGTGTACCACCGCATTCGGATGTCATCGCACCTTCTATTTCAACCGCGACTCTCAAGGGAAACGTAAGCCGTCTCCGCTCCGGACACCACCGCCATCAGTCCACGTGGGATCCCACGTGCCCTGGACAACAGCCTTGCAGGTTAGTGTGTAGTTATTTTACCTTCTACAGCTGCGCGTAAAGGGACTTTTACCAAAACGGGACGGAGAGAGAGATTTGGGCACCCGGCTCGCTAGCTCGTGTGCACATACGCATACACACAAAGTAGGCTCGACAGACGTTATCTTGCCCAATTTAAGGTCAGATTCCAAGTATTACAGTAGTTTTTAAAATATTCCATTAAATTTTCCATTCTTTGTTTTCTTTTAATCCTTCCCTTAAATAATGCCCATAAAATATTTATTTATTTAATTTATACTCTTTATTGTACACCACAAGAACACATAAGAAGAGAAAACATAGAAACGAGAAAAGAGAGAGTGCAAAAGGCGGTGTTATCGCTGAAGAGCGATTTCTTCCACACAACCTCAACCAAACATCATCAACAATACAAAAAAATAAAACATCCCAACTCATATAACAGACACAAATCAAATTGGACCATCCGTTTTTGAGTTTTAGCGATAAACGCATCAAATGAGGGTATGTACCGACAGCAGCGCAATGTACTTGGTCCAGTTGTCTTTACAGACCATCTACAAACTCCTTGGACACACACGATTTTATCCAAAAACGACCAACGCCTTAGGAGGAGTAGGGCGTCAAAGGCTTGTACAGTCGATTTTAATTTATAATATATACAAATTATTATAAGGAGCAACCGATAGGTTTTCCATCTAAGTGACAAATGAGGGCCAAGTAAAACTGAACCAGAAGGCTATATTGACACTCTTTTTAGGGTTCCGTTGCTGTGTTATACAAAGAACTCTTACAATTTCGCACTGTCCTTCTGTCCCTCCGTCCGTCCGTAATGTGATCCCCCACCTAGGATTTTCAAATTATTAGACGTAGAGATTTGAAAATTTTCTCTTGGTTTTTTCTTTTGTTACTATTTAATCTAATTCTTTTAAAAAATACTTATTAACAATCTTGCGGATCTTTATTTAGCCTCTTATTTATATCTTATACATTTATAAAAACATCACCATGTTTTCTTGGCTACAATTCCCGCCAAATGTAATACAATTTTTAATTACTTTCATTTTGACATAAAAAAAGGCAACGAGCGTATAGCATACAGCCTATGGCCTAGTGAACTTGTTATTTTACAATATTAGACTGTATGGTGACGTTCGTCGAACTTATTGGAATTTAGAACAAATAGGAATAGAACATTTATTTTTTTTAATTTTTAAATTAGTAGTAGACTTTGGTTCATTACTACTATACTAACTTATTACTTGAATAAAATATATAAGTCAAACCATTGTCGAAGTTACTGGTCACAATTTATTATTTTACAATATTAGACTGTATTCTGACGCTTGCCAAACTAATTCGTATTTCGAACTGTTACAAATAAAATACAATATTTTTAGCCCCAAATTCATTAAATAAAAAAGCCCCTGCCTAACCGTCCGCATCGGGGACATTAAATTCGGCTGTGATCCAGGGTCTTTTAACGATTTCTAGGACCATTTAACTAAACATATTAACGGAGAAGGGTTGTAAACTGATCAAGTGTGAATACCTAATGTTTTTATTTGCCCAATTCGGACCCTAATGTCGTAGGCCATTAATTTGGCGGAATTGGGTTTTTTGGACCGTCTAGGCACACGAACGGAATTGCTTTCTTTAATTTGCATAAATTGATGGGACGATGTGGAACTTTAGATTTGTAAGGGCCCACAATCAGTCAACGAATTGTGCTTATTTATGCGGTGTGTTTAATTAATGTTTTATTGTCATTCAGTTTATTTTTTATGATTAAAAGATATTATGAACCCTTCATAGGTGGAGAAGGAAAGGCGGAAATTATTCGATTTTTTTTCTCGCTGTAAAAACCATCCTTGGACTTCAACGAACATTTAAAAAAAGAATTGGTTAAATTGGTCCAGGCGTTTTTGAGTTATGCGCTTACCAACAGATTTTGCGATTCATTTTTATATATATAGATAGGTTATATATACCTATCTGCTCACCTGTGATTATCACTTGACACTAGATGAGATCGTGATGTAACTGTTCATAAATACAAAAAACAAATATTTTATTCCTCAAAATTTCCAAAAATTCCTCTACCTTTAATTCGATAAGATTAATTGATATTTATAAGAAAAATGTATAAATTAAATAATGTATAAATTAAGTAGTAATATTACTCTATTTCAAAAATAGAATTCTTAAAAATAGTATACATACTTATTATTAATATTTAAGTTCAACTTCGCAGCATTCTAAAAGTATATTCTTTATAATAAAAGTGGTCAAGAGCGTGTCAAAACACGCTTATATAGAAAGATTCCGTATCTGATACGCTATAAACGTATTTGTTAAATAACTTCAAAAGTTGTTGTCATATTTCGTTGAGAATAATTTTCCTAATGAGTTTTTAGCACGTTCTATCAACATGGAAAATTTCAAGGCGACGCGACGTTAAGTAGAACAAAATACATAAAAGTTCATTCCCAGTGAATGTAAAAACTCCTGCCTTCATTATACACTGAATGGATTTTAATAAAACTTTACAATAATATAGTTTATACATCAGAATAACACATAGGCTATAAATTATAAAGAAATTGTATGAACTGTCCAAAATATAACGATAAATGTTAAGTTAGCAGGACAAAATTTTGCTAATCAAAGCTATTCTGGCATGCGCTGCAGAATACCGTTAGAGTTACACGTATATAGTGTATGAAGGAAATGTTTATCTTAAATCGTTCTACAAAAAAGCCCGCGACAGCATATATCTATCTTTCATGCATAAGCCATTAACGCCAAAATAGTGAACGATTATGGAACGGGAAAGGGGACAATATGATAGGATAATAAAATGTAGTAAATTGTATGTAACCCAACGTTCGGACAGGACAGCGTTTGCCGGGTAGCATAAAATAAAGTCATTTAGATCTTTTAAGTTACGGATCGTATTTTAATACGGGTTTCGTCTAACAACCAGCACTCTGTTTATTGCTATAAATCACTATTCAAGAGGAAGGTTTATATGTAAAATATATAGATATGTGCCCGTGTGAAGCAAGGGTGGGTCGCTAGTTAGTCATTTATAATATAAATAACAAAAAATATTTTTTCACTAAATAGATATCCGTGAGTATATAGTACACTACACTATCTACACTAGTAGATTATAGTTTAAATTAAATTATAAATAACATTTTTTTTAATTTCATAGTCCCACTCTCCATTCTAAGGTCGAACACTAATCAGTAGGGCTTTGTAGAAATGTTATGTAACATAGTTAATTAATTAATAAAACAATTAAGAACAGTTCCTGTTCATAAGGTACTCAAAAAAAAAACATTATTAATTTAGGTTTTTTTAAACTCTTTTTTTATTTATACCTGGAAAATGCGTTAGGTTATCCATAAATTACGACCCACGTTAAAGGGTGGGGAGGGCGGCACTGAAATGTGACATTGTGTGACGGGAGCAGGGGGGCAGGCTTTGTGACGTCACATGTCAAAATTTTAAAAAATCTTAACAAAATTGAAACTGCTGTTTTTTTTAATATATACACATAATTGAAAAAATTGTGACGGCACACCACAAGGGTATAGAGAATATGACAGTCTGTGACAAAAAGTCCTAAAATTCGTGTGACGTAATTTATGGATGACCCGTTATGGTTCTTTAAAACTCTTGTGAAAGTCATATTTAGCATATTCTTAAATGTGTGATATTTTGGTGATAATATGTTCGACTTGCAGCTAAATTTACAATTGGTCTGGGAAGTACCCGCAATAAACTCAAAATCGGGTATATTGTTTTTTATTGCCGTTTCACAATAACTTAGGCGGGAAAATTTATGTTACAGGTTTATATAATGTTAGCTGTCGCCACTCTTAACATTTTGGGGTTTCAAAAATAGTTTTTGGATAAGGATTAATATCATATTTAAAAAAAAAAAAAAACCTCCACAAATAATCCGTTATTATAGAACAAATTTGGCTAGAAAAAAGGTTAGTGAGCCAACCTTAAAAGACAGCCATATGCTGCCGCGGACTTTTAGTTAGAACTTTTAAAGGTGAACAATTCTGTCGAAACTATCGCAATATATGTGTACGTGTGTGTATACGTGCGTGCGTGTGTGCGCGTGTGTACCTGTGTATGTGGGTGTGCGTATATGTCGGTCAATAAAGAGCTATTATTCCTCTCCGTATTTACTGCAACGATTATTTTTTACTAAGCCTTTATTCAACCTATTTCCTGATCTAAATATCACTGATAACGAAGTAAATTCTAAGAGAGACAATGAAGGCATTGTACAGCGACTTCTTTGTGACTAAAACAATACCGGACTTACCCGACTGACGTAAACGGGCGCTTTGTGACGAAGGAATGAAGGGCAGGGTAGAAAAATATCTGAACTGCTACCAACGCATTCTTAGTTAAGCTTCTGTTTGAGTTACTCTTAGAATATCTTTGTATGGGTATTTTGTTTCTTTGAAGGATTTTCTATTTTCTTACGGAAACCCTTAATACCTCTACCTTAAACACTAAGGCTAGCGCTGGCTTTTGAGACGAGAAAATGAACTACTCTAAAAATATCTCAACTGCTACCAACGCATTCTTAGTTAAGCTTTTATTTATGTTCACACTTAAGGCAAATTTTTTCTTTGTGGTATTTTGTCTCTTCGAAAGATTTTCTATTTTCCTGTACCCTTAATTCCTCTACCTTCAATACTGGGGTAAACGATGGCTTCTGCGACGAGAGAATACCTTGAAAAAATATCTCAACTGACCTTGAAGGACCTTGAAAAAATATCTCAACAGCTACCAACGCATTCGTAGTTAAGCTTCTATTTTTCTTACTCTTTTTTTACGGAAATCTGTAATACTTCTTTCTACCTTCTATACTGACGTAAACGGGGAATTTTATGATGAGAGTATTTATTTATTTATTAGTAATCAACAGCGTTACAGAAAACATTAACATATAGACAATAACAGGTAAATAAGGCCATTGATCACGATCTGACTTACATTCAATGACCCAATGGAGAGTAGTTTAAAGTTTCAATTGTTTTTTGTTGATCAAAATAGTAGCAGATGCTATATCTGCTGCTAATATGAAACATATCAAAGAAGTTCTCATATGAAAATTTTTGGGTACTGATTTTTAATATTCCTGTTTGCCCTTCAACGAATTTTAAAGTCTTGAGATCAGATCGCACAGGTTTTTTTTACAGTCTTGCCTAAGATGTTCGGGATATGTCATTAAACAAATTTAAAGTTTTTACTAAACGAATACTCATTCAGAAATCCTATTATTATGTAAAGGATTATTTGAATGATAACAATACTTGGGAAGAAATTCCTTTAATCAAACCTGATTTTTTGTGAAATAGTAATAAAAAAATCCTGACTGAGTTTGTTGCGTGCTCTTCTCAGTGCAGGGCGCAAGAAACCCTTGTAAACTACGTTCTATGTTGAATATATTATCACCAAAATATTACACATCTTTTAAAAAACTATACTATATAAAAAATATAATATATAAAAATATACTATACTTTCACAAGTGTTTGCAAAAAACCTAAGCGAATACACGAATTTTGAATTCAGATCCTAATTGGTACCTTTTCTAAAGAAGCTTGTTTATTCACTATTGTCAAATTCTTTGTAAACATTGTGTGGTTTTATTATAGTAATTAAAGTTAAAATAAAGAAAACCTTGGAGCGAATTTAAACTATCTTAGATAGTAATAAGATCAAGAGCTGTGGTGGATAGTTAAGCACCCGGATTATCTTAATGGCGTCTTCAGACGGACGGAGTTGGGCGTTCGTCTACAACTTTCTACCTACATGGGTGTTCCTGTATATGTGCCCATTTTAAAGACACTAATAGATAGATAGACACATAAATAGATAAGCGCAGTTTATTGCACACATGAAACAAGAAAGGTAACATAAACTACAATTCATTTTTATAAACACGGACTTTAAAAAAGTGGCAGATAATCTTAAGTGTACCAAATAATCTTTAAGGATTTACATTACGTACAATAGTACGATATTATAGGACTTGTAAAAGCCTATTTGTCTATACTCGAATTTATATTAACAATAATAGATAGTTAAACATGTAAAGTGATACGTGATCCCCATAAAGTTAATTGTTTAAACTGAGAGGCATTTAAACTAAGAAGGCTCGCCTCAAACTCCCCTCGTGGCCACTTACGGTGGGAGTTAAATATCTGGATAAGCTGCTCTAAAAGGGCTCTTTCACTAATCTCATTAGACGGCTCAAAGCCAACGGGCACAGGTACCTTAATGCGGACTATTAAGGAATCTACTGAAGCTTCCATTTATCTAACCAGACCACTATTTCAATTTAGTGTTAATAAAATTTAAACCCAATAGCTCAACGGTAGAATGAATTACTATTTTTAAATGAAAAAGAATTTACTGAAACAGACTTTTAAATGCTCTTTTGAATTGTCAAATAAGTACTATTTCAAATTCTTTTTTTTTTTTGAGATATTTTTGCGCAAGCACGTGCTATTTTCATTCAATATTAAACACAGGCTATCCTGCAATATTAAACTATAGAACCCTCTATGTGGATCCGTTATTAATAGTATGTCATCATATTCTATTACGCTTTATCTACACAAATCTGCCTGTCGATCCATCACGCGGCGTGTGACAAATGGCCTCGCCGAGGTGGGGAGCTCTCCATCCGTCAGGATTACCGCTTATTATATGCTCTTTCATACTGAGTACCTTTATGAGATGCCAATCTATTAGATGTACTGTGACAGGAGATTGCGAGGTTGCTTTGGGCGGACGCTATAACACATCTTATAGGTTAAATATAGAGTTTAGGATAACGCGAGGTGGGATAATCGCCTTATGTCAGGATGTCATCTGTGAGGATGCTTTTGATATTATGGTCTTTCATGTTGAGTGTCTTACATATCACCACCATCCATAGCCCTTTTTGCCATTGCTGGGTACAGGCCACCTTTAATCACCCTTTTCGGTCTTATGATGTTCAGTGGGTCTAGCACGAACATTTTCATAATAAAAAGGTCAACTTTACTTAGGATGAAAATGTTCGTGCCAGGCCTGATGAAGACCCTTCTTAGCATTGACGAGGGTTGCATTAGCATTAATTAAAAACGTGCCACGATTAAGTTGTGCCTCCTGTGGGCCCGGCACGAACATTCTCATCCTAAGTGGAGCCGACCCGCCGAATTACATAATGCTAGACCGACAGGTCCAGATTCAACCTTATATACTTATGTTTGTAGCATATAAATTATACTTTTATTCCCCAAGTAAATTCCATAATACAAATATGAAAAGTAAACAATTTGATGACAAACATAAACACTCATACATTACACGTGACTAAGATTTCACAGAACATTTGTTGCGAGCTTATACGAAAACTCAAATAAATCTCAAACGTTTCCATTACAGGCATAAGTCCCATAAATAATATTAGAAGTTTGTCTCAAGTTACTGCAATCAATATTGGCAATTATAATTGTATTTAATAAAATGAACGAAACGAAATAGGTTTTGCAAAAATTTGATAAACTCCGCAGCCAGGCTGTCCCCTGCACTTGACGATTTGACGAGACCAAGTTTTTCACATTCCGTTTGATTAAAGTCTAGAACCGTCGAGAGGATGCGGAGAATTTGGGTTCTGAAATAGAGGATGGGGTTAATTCATTATATACATAAACATTTGAATATGGGAGAATTCAACTTTTAACTACGTTTATAAAGATAGTTCAACAAGATCAAAATTTTTAAAAGAAAGACTTAGGATTTTAGTCTGTTCTAGTAGCTAATAATAATAATTGTGATGAGAATGATAAAAACGATAGAAACGATTATGATGAGAATGATAATAAAGGTGAGAAGAAAAGTCACGAGGCGCTTGATGCTGACGATGAGAAGAATGATAACTACTGCCAGGATGACAGACTGTCATTGTGGTTTTTTATCGGTTTTAAACGATAAATATAATTTATCAGACTTTTATACAAAAAGAATGTGACAGTAACACTTGCCATGTCCCATTTACGCGGGATCGAGAATGGATATCGAAACCTGTGCAGTAATACTTGCCTGTTGAGGTGGCTGTGGTTGGCGGTCAGCACGTAGTTGACCACGAGGTTCTTAACGAGGTTCTTGTCCACCTTGTCCTGCTGGTTGGATATGGCGTTGTAGTACCTTTCCTCCGCTGCAGCTACTGTTGTTTGAAGCGCGCGCACTGAGTTGTTCAAAGATTATTATGCAAAGATGGATACCATTTCTTTTACAACAAATTCAATTGTTTAAAATATCAAAAACAGATTTGTACGAATGAAGAAAATAAATCAAGTTACAAATGAAGATAATAATGATGTCCCTTCAACGTCAAATTCTGGTGTAAGAATTACAATATTGCATACTTACGTCTTACCTTAAATTATATCAACGGATAAAAGGATAATATATGGAGATGGGCAAATTTTTTAATGCAAGAAAATAAGGCATTCATGTTGGGAGTAATCCTTGAAACATTCCAGACTTAGAACAAATTAAGTATTTTTTTTTATCTACTAAAACATTTAATTTGTATTTAAGAATTTAATAAGTTTAATAAGTTTATATATAGCCCAACCAAAACGAATATCTTATAAATATATATACCGGCAAATAATACGTGTCAAATTTAGTAAATATGTAGAAAGCAAAGTACAATACAAATTATTTTGATTGAGCTATATATTCACAAACAAAAGGGAAACAAAATCATCAGTCTACGTGAAGTGTGTCTCTAGTCTCACCATGCAGCCGGCGACACTCGACGAGGGCACGCGCACGATCTCAAAGTATTATTCAGCCACTGGGTAGGGAACGAACGTCACTGACACTCGATACAGATGCACTTAAAAACGTGTCTTAAAGATTTGAAAAAAAAAACTATTTATCCTGTATCAAATGAGATGTCAAAATTTTAATATCTTATAGCGTTAAACTTCAATCTTGCTCCATCTTTTTCATGCAAGGAGCAACGCATTGTAGTTTAGTGGCGATATATGCAGATCATGTTAGATGCCCATTCTTTCCAACATGCAAACGCTAGCCCACACCTTTCAGGTCATTCTTCATAATTTTCTCCAGGAGTTTCTCAATTTCAATTTAATACGCAAACTTTTAGGAATACGATGTGATTTGTACGTCGACATTCCTCAGTTAAGGAATTTCGTTATTTCCAGTGAACCAACATCGTCTTTCGATATTGAAATCGAGTCGAGGAGAATTTAAGAGAACAGTTGCGTAGTATTCTCGATTATTTTATTTATTATATGTTGAATTCTGTCTATGTGAACCATTTAAACAGGTTTTGCATTATCTTTAGATGTCTATCGAACAAGGTGTTCGTCCACTACAACTATGAAAATTGAAGTTTCAACACTTTAAGAAATTAAAATCTGATTTCATGTATATTAAGGACAACAATCATAATATGAAAAAACCAGAGAGATGAGCCAAAATAATGCCTTTTGAAGCTTTGAAGTTAGAAAAACAAGTGAAAGTGGTATTTGTTCCCATCTTTAAAGTTCTACCAGTACCTGAAGTAATACTCAGAGACAATGCGGTTTTGGAGTCTTCTAATCTTCTACTGGATGAGAAATAAAAACAGAAACTCTTGCTTCGAAAACTTGACATCCATTTGTGAAAATTCAGTCAAAAAGACTCAAATACGAAATTTGTCAAAAAGGAATACATTGGCAAGTTTTTGAGGCATAGAAAAACATACAAACAAAAATAGTGCTAAAAATACAGCGTGCAAATACAGAACATGATACAGTTAAACGTTCAAACGTTAAAAACTTTTACAATTTATCACAAAGCAATAAATCTAAATGAATAACACAAGTCACATTCGCTTTAAATGGTGCCACTTTCAAAAAAATGTGTAAATTAAAGGTTTAAAATTAATACAACTCATAAGTTACCGTTAAAGTATTGGGTGGTATCGTAATAATGCGACTGATTTTGCAATGTCAAAGACATCTCGCTTGATTAAATTAGTTAATAGTATTATAACATTATTATTTAATTTAAGATGATTGTCTACATACTTTGTTTGCTTAGCGTTGAAAATGTAGTAGTGTATATAAAATCATTTTGCATTAAGCAATGTGCCGTAAAAAGCCACAGCACAATTGTAACGGATGGACTGAAACCTGAAAGGAACCGGTTCAAACCTCAAGTCGATGCAGGTGGGGTAAAACTTTAACGGTACATTATGGGAAAGCACAAATAAACAATACTAACATAAAACAAAAGCTTAAAAAAAAGGACGCCACGTTGTGAACACCTTACGCCTCGATCAAACCCCATATGGTAATCTGAGTACCGCGGCGGCCGCATGACAGTGACAGTGACGGGTCAGTGACAATGACAGCCGCGACGTCACAAAGCCTCACAGTTACCAAATGAGATTAGACCGGGGCGGGTGGGAAGCTTGACTCTGGAATGCTGTTAAAGCTTGAAGAAACATCCCTTCCATTTCTATTTAATATTTTAAATAAATATTCGTTCTCGAAAACAGCGCCATATAAATGGTAACAAGCTATCTTTCATGGCTAGGACCAAGCATATACGTTCACAGTGCATTTAAATAACTCCTAACAAACGCTTTTATAAAAGCGTAATCGGAGTTATAGTGATGATATTAAATATATGTTTATTGTGTATTTTTTGTTTTAGTCGGTCTAGCTCTTCGGATATAGCCTTCAAAAAAGGAAAGCGAATCAATATAAATTTTAATAAAAATGGAAGAAATCACGGATAAAAGAAGTATAGGAAGCGTATTTACCACATATTAAAATTTTATATTTGTCTGTTTATTTATTCACGGTAAAATGTCGAACAGT
>JANCMC010042188.1:2805277-2867836 GCA_024363005.1 Charaxes varanes | reverse complement strand
GTATAGGAAGCGTATTTACCACATATTAAAATTTTATATTTGTCTGTTTATTTATTCACGGTAAAATGTCGAACAGTTTTATTAATAATTGCAATCATTTATTAATCAAGGTAAAGGAGTTCAAGGATCTACACATAGAGTACTAACCATGTACACAGATTTAAAGAAACCATATATCTGTCTATACAAGGATAACGTAGTGAATTTTAAGATATAACATCGTAAACACTAATTTTAAGTTATTTACTGTGATAAAAATGTTTGTATCAGTAGGTACTACTTTCTCATATTTGATACTGTACGGTTCCCTTTACTACTTTATTCCGTGTGTGATAATACAGAACATAAAAAAAAAAAATTTCAAATACTGCTGATTAGTGTTTTCAGTTTTTATTTAAGACTTACAGCTGCGTTACCTCAATAGAATGCTTAGTACGAGTATTTATAGTTTGTGATATATCATTCGATTGGTGGTTCACGCGTACATAACAAGCACTGCACGAAGTAGTATAAAGAAGTAAAAAAAGCATACAACATTAAGATGTAAACTAAAAAAGACTCGTACTGGTGCTACAGATAACAAATACACAGACTACTTTCAAGTTGAACGCAGACATGCGACTCGTTGCCTCGAATATCAATCAATGCAACGCTATTGCCTCACGTCAGTCTATTGCAAAATTAAAGAAAGATTTTTGATAATTACCTTTAGACTACCTGTTCGTAAAGTAAAATAGATTTAAAAAAACTTGTAGTCTACTTGAATAAAATATCATTTGAATTTCAATTGAACAGAAATATTTTACTGCCACCAGCTCAACTAGCCCAAATATGTCCACATATTCGGAAACATCCGGCAATTGTAGCACACTTCATGTTTTATTTGCGTTACGGCAGCGACGAACGTTACGTCGTAGTATAATCGTATGTATGCGTTCAGTTTTGGACACACGTCAGAAGCAAGACTGTACAACGACATACATTTAACAATTATTAACTTACTCATTTGAGTACGTGTGTCTTGCTTACTGTATCGAGGCGGTACGGAACCTGACCGCATACCAACTGGTAGCCTGGGGGTAGCAACCCCAGAATTACCAGCTGATATTTGGCCAGCCTCCGGACAACGGTTCATTCAAAACTTGACAACTATAAAACTAATTGGATATACACTATACACAAGTATTTAAAATATTTTTATGCTACAGACACATACGCTGTGTTGTTACACGGAAATATATTTTTTTAATTTATTCCAATATATTCAACATTGCTATTATCAAAAATTTTGTGAATATTTCACTTTTTTTTTTTATAAGCAATAATATTTGTCCAGCAAACTTAAAACTTATGATCTATTTTTAGATAGAAGTCGAATCACAGTGAAACACGCCGTATGTGGACGTAGTATAAAACTAAGGAAAGTGTGGTGAAAGTAGGTGTCATCAACTTATATTTTATATCAGTTGTATTAACTATAAAAATGTTGTTTGTGTATGTATTTGGAAAAAAAAAACAAAAAAAAAATGACATGACATTAAACAATGTCAATTAATTTATTTTTTGCAAATTAAAAAGAGTTAAAAAGTACATTTTCATATTGATGACAAATAAATATTTAACTTTATATATCATCATTGTATATAAGGTTATATATTTTTTCACCACACAAAATTCATACTCACTACATGTTTCTAACATTACAGTTAAATAGTATTCAACAGTATGGCATAACACAATAATGATTTATCTATTGATCAATAAAACAATGATAACTATTAACAAATATCAAAAGGATGTATTATTTGTAAACTTTATTATTGAAAAAAAATATATATTGATAAAGGATATCAAAAAGTTGCTTTACTGGCATGAACAATCCTGAGTATTTCAAAATGCTGTCATGATCTTTTTATCGAAAATTAAAATCGAAGGGAATGCTGATATATTTCGCCCCTACAAAAGTTAAAACAACGTGTATTCAGAAACTCGGTAATATGTTTATTTATTTACCAGGTGTAGTTGTAAAGTGTCTGATTAGATTTTTCAAAAGTCATACGTTCAAATTCTGTGAAAATGTAATGTTTTCAGAACTTTTTTACATAAAGCTTTTCTAAAAAACTTCATCTTCAAAATTTCATCTTGAAAAATAATTAATGATTTTTTTTGTTCAACATTGAAGTAGTTCCATACGTACCCTGTTCTTTTAGATCGCTAATCTGCGAGGTTTTCGTTTCGACCTGGTCGCCTAGTCTGGTCGCAGCTTGAAGGCCCGCTATGGACTCGTCCAGCTTGACGTTTAACTGTTTAATCTCAACGCGCAAATCTTCGTTCTGCCATTTCAGATCCTCCATCTTGTTCCTCATTTTCTCCGTGGCTGCGCTGATATCCCTCTCTTTGTCTGAAATACGCATAGTTCGGAAAATGAGGAAGACGCTTTCTTTAAATGTCTTCAAGTCAATAGAATTATCATACAAGGTTGAGAGATTGGTTTGTCCTACTAAACTAATTATCAACCAAGAATATCTATAATCATCAGATATAGCAATAGAAGAATAAAGTGTAGATTAAAGAGCAGAAAATAAGATGGATCTGCCCAAATTACCTGTAAAAACAGTTTTGCTCTATTCAAAGTCAAAGCAAGCCACACTAACAACTAATATACATACATCTTTGGATGCGTAATCGGTTCAGCCTCAATTAAAATAAAACGATTACTAGGACAGGAAAGTGCAACTCTTAACTCGAATGCTGCATCACCAAAGTCCATCGCTGCGCGGATATCCTGTGTGTCAACGCCGTCTTTTCAGAGCAGCATTTCTAGGAGATAGATTCTACAAGGCTTAATCATGAAATGATCTATAAGACAACTTGCGATTTCCTTCAAAAGTAAGCTACTGTAAGTCAGGACCATACAAATTTAAAGTAACGTACCCAACTGGAATTGTTCTAGAACGACTTGTAAGTTAGTGAGCGCGGCTTCGCTTCGGCTCTTCGCGTCTTCTGCTTCGCTAAGCCTCACTTGACCTTCCTCGCGTTGCTTCTCCAAAAGTTTGATCTGGTTTCTGAGCGTCTCTACCTCTTGGTTAGCGCGAATGCTGTTAATGTATTTAATTAAATATTAGCCTCAACGGTATGCTCGCGGTTGATGAACTTATAAATGACTAATTTTTTACCAGCTCTTTACTTTAATTCCAAAATTTAAGTAAGGGCAAAAAAGTATCATTTTTGTAGCAACAAAATACAACCTTTACGGTTGTATTTATTAACTTACGCATCGAGTTGTACGTAAGCAGCTATAACAACTTTTGAAAGCCAAACGTTAAATGAAACTACCCTCTTAGTCTAAGGACTAGGTAACGTTTAATACTCCCTAAATGTTAGATGTACCATAATTCATTTATAAATATTACTTTGCAAAAATGTACAGGCATGGAGTCCGCCCATACGAAATTCTGTTGCATTATCGTCGCATCTACTCTATTTATTTATTTTAACAAACAGTGATTGATAGGATAAGAATATTACGATATGAAGTAATGATTTATTTTTGAAAGAAGAGGAAAAGTTATTTTGATTATCATACTGGAGGATGTTCCACTTTCAATGTTCGCCTTAAAATTATTTTAATGAAATAAAATATTTTATTATAATTACGTTAGTGAAAAAAGGGAACCATAGAAATTAAACCTTTCCGTTTTAATTTACTTCACAATTAAGTAAGCCCGTGTACCTTTTTCTGTACTTAAAATTCAACTTGAAAAAACATCAACATAGCAATGAAAGATGTTTTCAGTCCTCGGACAAAAGGTTGTTTTCAAAGCCCCCCACCCCGTCCTAAACACTCGCCCTAAATCAACCCCATCCGACTAATGTCACTTTGCATTGGGCACTTTAGGTCAAATCAACACCATTCCTCTACTTAGCTAAATAGAGACTGGAACTGTCTATCTTTTTTCTTTGTTACTGCTAGATTTCTTTATTCACTTTGATGACTTCTAATGCTGAAATTAGACGTACTCCATTGACTTCTGTAAAGAACAGTCTTTCTACAATCCTAATTGGATCGTTAATCGAATTCATTTTCTCTTGTAAGTAATAGGCAAGAAAGCGTATGAACTTTCGACGGTAAACGACGGCAGTAGATGTTTGTAAATGTCGAGAGTATTGCCCACGGTTTCCTAAAGAGCTCTGTTCTTATCTTCAAGAATTAATATCACACGATTAGCCTTCCTTGTGTGGTAGGCCTTCCTCAGCCAGGAACATATAGAACAAGAAATCACGTTAAGCCCCATTCAGAAATCTCTATTCTAATAACTCCTTTATTGTAACCGTTTATCGATCCTCCTAGTTATGTAGACTGCTCCTAATACATTCTAACTTTGTACCAAGTTTAATATTCCACGACACAGACTTCTAGAACGTTAACCGTTTATTGCCGCTACCTAATGGCAGTCTGGACACCCTCAACGAAGTTGCTAAACAAGCCGAGCAATAAAGTACTCATAAAGTATTCGCGGGTAGCACATGCGTAGTAATACTTTTATGCCTACTTTATTAGGCAGACGCATCGTAAAATGTTCTCTCATCTGCCAGAATAGCCAATGCGCACGCTGGCTGTTCTGTTAATATAAATATAATATGCTGAAGATAGTATATAATTCAACGCCATTGTTTTACGAAAGGTTTATGTCTTTTTTTATCAAAATTGACACGGAATGACACTTACTGCTCCATAGGTAATGTCATCAGAAATGACTCAACCGGTCGGATCTCACCGTATTATGTGCCTTCCGAAACACGGAGGAGGAGAAATATAAACCAGTGATAGAATGGGTCACCCATATATCACCCGGTCGCAGCAAGAGCTGCTTAACGTAGCGATCAACTCAAATGCCAACCACTGATTAGGCTACGATCATCTAATAAATTAAATAAACTTGTTAAATATAAGAATAGATAATGCAAAATGTATGTATGTATTTGTAAATAAACTCAACACAGACAAAGCCGGGGGTAACAGCCACATCTTTGTAAAACAACACAATCATTTGTCTAGAACAAGTTAGGCAAGTTTATTTTTGTTGGCGCGTAATTTCATCACATTTCCATGCTCAAGATATAATTCCCATCAGAACTTTTTGGGGGGCGTCTAATAAGGGCGTGATTCAGGGCGATTCCTCGTGATTCTCATCAAATCATGTCGCCAGATGCCGTTCTGTCGGCGTGATTCAATTACTTTTGTAGGCAATTTTGTGCCGATTTACATTTTTATGATTTCTATATGAATGCTCCGCGCCGCTTACTTAAACTTTTTCATCGAATTATTTAAATTATATAGAGCTCATTATTCGTTAACCGACTTCCGAAACAATAAGAAATTGTGCCTGGTGTTAAGGAATTTTCAGGTGGAAAGAGGTTTCCTAGTATTAAGTGTATAAATATTTTGGAAAATCACAAGTGCAATTATTTATTTTTTATAGAATCGTTTGCGTTAAAGCGAATCTATAAGTATAATAATTTAATCAAAGGATTTTTTCTCGTAAAATCGTGTTACTAGGTTTTTTAAAATACTTCGATGATATTATCAGATAAGAATTATATTTGGAAGATTGTAGTTTATGACGAAATAAAGATTTGACAGCCTTTTTTAGGTTTCCGTAGTAAAGAAAGAAAGAAAGAAAGAAAGAAACTTTATTCAGACATAAAATAAATAAATATACTACAAGGAACCCTTATAATTTCCAAACTATTAGGCGTAGAAATTTGAAATTTACCATGTTGATAGAACATGCTAAAAAGTCAGTACAAAAATTATTTTGAAGTTATGTAACAAATACGTTTATAGCGTATCAGATACGGAACCCCACGCTTATATAAAAATATAAGCGTGTCTTGACACGCTCTTGGCCATTTTATTTATGCTTAACATTCTTCTCAAAATTACGCTAAGAGTTCCCCCCTCTACTTCATAAGCTAGTCAGGTTAGTGCCTGTTTATAGGTAACGGTAGACTGGATTACATATTTACATACATATAATTTTAATACGGAAAAATATTTAATTTATTATGTTTATATATAGGTACATGATACACCCAAACTCGAAGTAGGAATCAAATTCGTACACTCCAAGAGCAAGGCAGGGTCACCGCTTACGGCCTGTCGATTATATGTTGCTTTTTAAGAATAATAATTCATAGTTTCCTTAAAATGTCATTAACGGCACGTTAACAGAGTTAAACATTAATTAAAAACACGCCTGTAAATTTAACGGTAAATTAACGCTTTTTAATATGACGTTAACAAATACATATTTGCTGCTGTAAATTTAATTAGAAGTGAAATCTAACCCTGATACGGATAGTTTAGTAGATATTAGCGAAAAATTAAAATTGACTACAGACATTAATTTACACTTATACTTATATTAAGACACTACTTGGTTCATATATTTTGCCTACACTTGTACGCGTAGCATCGCCGATGGCTAACAATGTACATGATATATACGTACTTGTTAACATATTAAATTTATATCATTAACACATGACATTACAGTTGATAGAATCCGATATTACTTTACGTAAATCTATACTAAGCAGGAAGAATGCTTATCATCGCAATTGCATATTGCAATAATTTGATATTAAACAAAAACAAAGTAATGCTGTACTGAAACTTGTCAGTTTTTTATACATATAATGCCAAAGAATATTATTTAACTGGGGCAACACATTTTGTGTGAGAGTTTGGTGCGTTTAAGTGGTGTTTCTGATATCTTCAACAGTTTTATGTCGATGTCTATAGAAGGCTTGACAGTTTGATACTTCTCAATACAGCATTATTGCTATTTTTCTTTAAAAGCGGATTACTATTCGCAAAGTATAATAGTCTTTTTTAATATGTTGTTATGATAAATAAAAAACAACATTAAGAGATGAGCACAACAGATTACAATGTCAAATCATGTGAAATTTACACGAAGAATTAAAGCTACATGAAGTTTTATTAAATGTCATAGACACAGTATTTTTGATATATTTTAAAGCGTATATTAATAATTTATCACATAAATGTCGACAATGAACTAAATATGGTCGCTTGAAGCATATTTGAAATTCATTAACAGTTGGTTAACACATAAGATAAAATTAATAGTAAATTAATGTCAAAAAAGTTTATCATTATACAAATTAACACGTATTTCATTATACAGTGTAAACGTTAAACTAAAATGGAATAATTAACCTAATATCAATCTTAAAATGTCAAATGACAAGTAAATAGTAAAAAATTGTCTAAATACATTTTTAACAAGAAATTTATCCTTAAGTGTCATCGAAATTATTTTAAAACGTTACACAATATCATTACATAGTCGCCTATAAATTGAAAATAGCAATTTATTACATTCATAAAGAGTTACAAACATTACACGATCAACACAATTTAACGGTACGTTAACACAATTTAACAGCACATTAACACTATTAACGATAAATTAAACCATCCAATAACTTTTAGCTCTCAATAATATTATTATCGAGGTGAAAGCGTTAAATTCGATCACAAAATTAAACTAAGAGTAGTTTAACAGAATTCAATGGAAAAATTCTTTCTCAAAATAACCTTCAAATTAACTTATACCCATTAATCCTTATAATTAAGACACTACGTCACTCATATGATGTTACAACACCTACAATACCTGGGTCTCGCTCCTCCGCCCGTCACTGGCGGTGTTACAGGCGCGAAATACGCGTGCACTTTTATGTTAGGAAGGTGGTTCTAGAACAAAAGAGCACAAGAGTATATTGTTTACAGCGTATAACGTTTAAGGCTGCGTTCACACAGCGTCATATCTAGGTCGGTATCGGATCGTTTTTTTTCCGATCCGGATTAACCCGGATCTGGAAAAACAGATCCGATTAAAACCTAGGCACGACGCCGTGTGAACGCAGCCTAATATGTTCATGTAAATAACAGTGTAAATTATTTTTTTTTTAAACATATAATGGTAGGGGAGCTGAAGAGGTCATTTCGCGCAATACTCGAGCACGTCACAAGATCATATAGGGAGGAGCGGATTTAGGACGTTATAGGACCCTTAGAAAAACTTGCACGCGTTAGAAGTAATTTAACAACATGGAGATATGTTTACATTTTAATAATCTGGCGAATTAAGCCCGATATAAGAAACTGGGAGCGGCACGAAGTTGTAAAAAAAATAAATCACCAATTCTATGAAATCCTCTAAGGATCACAGAAAATATGTACTCTAACGATTTTCTTAAGGCAATGTAGCTAAAACCATCACCGGCTCCATAAAACCACGCTTCAGGCGTTATAAACAACATGACCTAACCTTAATATGAGCTTTTTTTTCGTTTCTGCACCTAATCTACGTAATCCAATAGATCTTGACAACGCTTCAGTGATTACAAATTTAGCATCAATTAATTATTTTGTCTGACAATAGTTATAAGTAATTGACTGTCGGACGTCATCAAAATGTTCTGTTCGTCGTTATAGATTCCGCAATTGCTATGCCTGCAACTGGCGCCTCCAATTGAGACCTCCACCTTTGAAGAAGGGTCCTCTCGGCCAGAGATCGAATTCGTCCTACGTCGACGGCCTCGATTGTCCTCGAAGCCACTCTAGCTTGGTACGCAAAGGCTATTGGCTATATAACATTACGCTAAAAAAAAAATCATTTTTTTTTATCTAATTTTAAACGGATGAAATCGCCGGCACAGCTAATTGGGATTAGAATCTACATAAGTTTATAGACAAACTAAAAAACGTCACACATCAAGTTTCATGTCTCTTTCTCTTTCCCTAATACAACCCCACCCCATTGCATACAGTCAGTTTCCATGTACTTTCCATCTTTAAAACGCAAAATAAAAGGTTTGCTCCAAAGAAAAAATAAGACAGTAGCAGTAGAAATCTATAAAATTTTAATACATCACAACGCCAGGAAATATTGGAATAAATGCAACGTCCTCTTGCTCAAAATTATATTTCTGTTTTACCGCACGCCCGCTCAGCTCTAAGATATATTCCTTCAGGTTGAGCTACGGATTCTCACGTTCTGAAAAATGTATTTCTATCTTCGATTTATCCATTGTCTTGAGGAGAATGTTATTATGTACCAGTCAAGTGTTACATGTCGTTTAGTGCTCGCCTTTGTTATAATTTAGCAAGCTTTATTCTAAAAGGTATTTCAAATGTTCCATTGCATTTTAAGGAAAAGATTTACTATTCCAGATAGTCTGAAAAGATGTTATTGAACAGTCTAAAAATGCACGCTCCTCCAAAGTATTCTACCTCTACATGCAAAATTGCGTGTAGACGCAAAGGCGCAAGCTCCTCGCTGTCATTGGCTTACAGTACATGGTTGAATGTGAGTTTACAATAAAAACACACACATAGCAAGCGTGCAATTCATTAGTGGAGAAGCGTGCATTTTTAGACTAAATCATCTATAACTCCTACCACACTCTTCATGTCGTCAACCCATCGTGCCTCGGTCGACCCCAATTTTTTCTACCCACTCTGTGTTAGTACAAAATTTTCTATTTACTTTTTTAATTGGTTTAATTTTTATGTTATATTTTTAGTTTGCGTGTATTTGTACTTTTCACCAGAATAAAATATACGCCTGTTTATTACGTTTTATGAAGGGTCCCGCAGGTGACATTTTTAAACTACAACTTTGTCGTTTACATTAAATCATTTTTATCTGCGTATCTCTTTTTTTCCGCTCGCTCCATAAAACTACGCTTGTTTTAGAGTTTATATTTTTAAAAAGTTCCACGTTATTTTCATTTTCACGCAGAAAACTGTATTTAATATAAAAGGAATGCATATAAACTATATAAACTAGGATTACAAAAATACATTAAGAATCTATTTATTTATTTATGAATAAGCGACAGTAGGTACATACAAAAAATCACAAAATACAATTAAGAAAAGAAAATTTATTACGTACATGTCCTACTAATTATGGGTCATCACAACATGCCTATTAATAAAGATGTTTTATGCAAGTAGAGTTTCACAAGCTCTTTAGAAACGTGAAATATTTCAAAAGCCACCAATGATTCGGAAAAGTCACGAGAAGAATCAGCAAGAAACTCGTTAGCCGCTATTTTAAAAATAGGTCTTACAAAGAAATTCATACATTTCCACATTAACAATAAAGTACAAAGCTGGAGCGACTCTACTCAAAGCAATTTCATCTTTGACCAGTTGTTACCCACGATATCCTTATCATACTAATGGTATTTAAAAATGAGATAAAAAATAAATTTCTAACAGTACCAAATGAGATAAAAGTAACAAAATATATATCGTTATTACCAAATGCCCGACCTTGTCTCGACTCCGAAAACAAGTCCAATAAGATGGCCGAAAAATGGTCCGGCGACGCGACGCTTTTAAAGGTAAGAGAAAAGAAAAAGTTTGTTAAATAAGGGTAAGAGAAAATATTACCTGTAACAAACATTAAAGAGAATAGGGTAATTTCACAGAGGCGACTCGAGCACATTATAATCATAAAGACAACGTCTGGGGGGTTTATTGAGCACTTTGGCGAAAACACGTTTTATTGTAGGCTCTAGGTAGAGATTTTATAGCTGAGATTCTTGTTAAGAAGTCTTAGATCAGAAAATTCTATAAGGAGAAGACCGTACCTGAATCAGTGCCCGGCATGTGAGTCGATCGCTAGGTTATGCAACTCTTACCGCGACCGGGTGATAAATAGGTGACCCATTCTAACACTGCTTTTTAAATATTCGACCTCATTCACATTTCGGAAAGAACGCAAAACAATGGGACCCGATTATTGTCCCTGAGGTCGAACAGATCAAAATTTTAAACTTTTGCATCTAAATTTTATCTTAATCCAACATCGAGGTCGCAAACTTTTCTTTTTTACCTATAACACAGGCATTAAGTTGTCTACCTTAGGAACAAACGTCCGTGTGTCATATAGTCCTGTATATATTTATATTTATATAACATCATTCTAATATACTACTACTGCATACTTGGATTACCTAAAATTGTTGCTCATTTCATTCAAAATAGATCTTATTGTAAATGATATAGGGTATATAATATCTTGCGTGTCTTCATAATCAATTGTTCGAAGTAATTAACCATGAGCTGAAGCGATATCTTCGATATTAACTCTCGTAAATTCTTTGTTCTATTTACTGAGAGTCCGTCAATGTAGAGGTAACATACACAGTATGTTCAACTAGGATCGTGAGATGTTCAATTGATATTGACTTAATACAGAATTGATGTGATTTCAAATAGGTTATCCCATCTGATACAATCATCAGGTGATCTAAAGAAATGTGATAGAATTAAATGATCTAAATCATTTTTTTTTAAATAATACTAGGAAAACTTTAACTCGTTCCAATCAAGCATTTTCAAAAGCTTGACTGCTAAATAAACACCTTTCTTACTAAGACGTGACATGTAAAAGATGTCATAAGATATTTCAATTATCAAAAACATTTCCCCAAATTCCAACCCACAAAAATATGTCATTAAAATATCAAAATATGTCCAATTTTATACTTTATTTACAAATTTGCATACATCAGATAGTCCTAAATAATTTCGTTATCTTTGCAGTGAAATGGAACCTCATTACGTACGTCAGATGAGTCCCGGCGAATAATGAGACGTCGTCATATAAGATATTTATCTTAGATTCGGAGGACACCGGAGGAATATAGAATTAACCTTTTAAGGAACATTTGTGGCCAACGGATAATTTTTCTTTTCAGTGATTTGATCTTTTTTTTCTTGCTTAAAATATTACGGGAACCATTTTATGTAACCATCTATCTATGTCTATACTTATATATAAATCTGAAGGGTTTGTTTGTTTGCTTGAACGCACTAATCTCAGGAACTACGGGTCTGATTTGAAAAATTCTTTCAGTGTTAGATAGCCCATTTATCGAGGAAGGCTATAGGCTATATATCGTCATGCTGAAATTGTATCTAATTTTTTTAATCAAATTTTACGCGCATGAGTTCGCGGGCACAGCTAGTAGATATTTATATAAAAACGGAAGTTCATCTAAAACAAAATCTAGGAAACCGCGGGTCGTACAATGAATGGTGGAGGAGGCGAGGAGTTTGTATTTAGTAGACGTCCGCTAAGAACGGATTTTTGGATAGGGCCAGATTAAAATGATCAAAGGGCTCACGTAAGTTTACGTTGACAAAGTCGCTGGAATCAGCTAGTTTTAAATATTCGTGTTTCGCGAATATAACTTGCTTGCGAACTAAGCTTACAACTTTCGTGAGTGCGACAGAGCGTTTAAGAACTGAACCGAATAACGTCCATGTTTTAATTCACTCTTTCAACCATAGACCTCCTAAAATTCCTTAACTATCACTAGCATTCTTTAAACGTAGTTAAAAACTAAGATAAAAACGTGTCTATATTCGATTTGAAACTATTCAAATCACAGGATCATCAATGCTTAAACTGCAATTTTTTTTCTCTAATCAGTAATAAACTAAAGAAATACCAAATAATAATGAGGAATGGATATAAACATTCCATATGGCGGTAATCTAATAAGGAAGCTCTGAATAATAGAAATTCATATAGTCTACAAACATGATATAAAAGAATTTAGAAACTTTCCCTCATAAATGAATTCATTCGCAAATGCGCACATGTGGCAGTTGTAAAAATGCTATAATTCTTGTATAATTGACATTATCGCTGCTCTGAACAAACTTATGGGATGTTTTCGCAGTGCATTCAGTGTTTGTGACATATGGTAATGCGAGGACTGCAGTAGTGTTCACAGGCGTTTCTTATATTCAGTATACTGCACTCTGTAAGAAATAGTACTTTTCTTCTCTTTTATAAAAAGGATACTTATATTTCCGTTACTATAAGCGTAAAGCTTGTGACAAGAGTGGATGCGACAATATCCTTCGAGGCGTGAACCAGGTCCTTATGGTTTTCAGTAATCCGTCTTATGACCTTCAATATAAAGTTTATTATCAGTTGTATCACCTGCTTGCGGCAATCTACTCAGTGATAAAGCTTGCTTTTGACGGACCCTGAGTAAAAACAGTTGCCAACCTGTGCTCCCCTTAATCTGGAAGTAGATATTTGTAGGGTGAAGGTAATTTCTCAGTCGGGATGTTCTAGATTATGAATTAAAAATCTTGTCTGTCTCTACCGGTAGTAAATATTTTTCTGTATTGCAAGAGTAAATAAAAGCGATAATATTGATAAAAAGTTACTATGTTAAACCAAGTGGATGTCAAGGATAGTCTATAAATGATATATATATTTTTTTTTAATGTTACAAGGGGGCAGACGAGCAGGCAGCAGGCACCGAAGTGCCTACCGGCGCCCATGGACATCTGGTGCGTCGACACGTGGGCATGCCGATCATGCCCACCACAGTGGATCCGAACCTGCCAAGATAGCTATCGTTACTAACTAAAATTATTATCAGATGACTGATTGACCAGCAAAATATTTGTATACTTGTTCTTAGGGCCTAGCGCGAACATTCTCCGATAGTTTTACTTACTTTTACGTTCGAAACAAAACTTCAAACGAAGGTTCGTGCTACCATTTTATACCGCATAAATAGCCGTAACGTCAAGGGTTCGATACGTGCAAGTTCTAATTTCATTTGTACTAGCAATATTTAGCTAAGTTGTGTGGTGACATCAATGTTTCATTTGACGTTCGGTTTCGAACGTAAAAATAAGTAAAACTATCAAGAATGTTCGTCCTTGGCTCTCTCTCTACGGGCGCAAAAGTAAATACTATAGTTTATTTCAATTGAAATAAGTTTGACAAATTGGTTTAGTGCTCGGAAAGATCGAGCGTTTAGTATTCCTGTTCCAAAACCAAATTTTAATTCTCCTTCAAATAGGATGTGTATAAAAACCTTTTACACTCGCAGATCCAAGTGACAATTATACCGAGCGAAAAGAACTGGCACTGTATAAACACACGCCCAGCTTGCATGTTTATTTAGGACGAACGTTTCGATACCAATTCCCGTATTTGCTCCAATTATATCCCTTGTATTGCGATATACTTTTTTCCCCAAAAACGTAGATATAGCAAGCATACGCTAAATTCAAAGGTAAAATTTTAACATTTCGCTAGTTTTATTAAGCAAAGAAATACCATTATCCCTGAGTTTGGACTTGTGAATTTGTTATTTGTCGTTAAAAGATAAAAAATCTTTGGCGGCTCTGTTAGTGGTTTTATTATTTATTTCCATGCATACGGTGCAAAGTTTAAAGGTACCTTTTTTTGCAAAAGTTAAACGCGCAGGTTAACCATAGATCATATATTCAAAAAGCGAGTCAAATATTGCACAAAGCAACAAAAAGCGATGTCCGTCACACGTGTGTACATGCGATCGCTGAACGCGTCGTCTTCTCACGTCCGAGCAAACAAAAAGCGTTCGTGATTTATCAGCACCACCCGCTCCGATCGCCCCCGCTGCCTAGAGCACCCTTGCACTCTCATTGTGGACTGCTCGTTGGCTATCGCCTCAATTACGAGTAGGCATAGTGTTCGAGTATACTCGAGAATGCACAATACTGGCACTTTTTTTTGTATTTTGCATAGAACGCTATTAGGATCAGTATCTAGGCCACGTAGTTTGTTTAGGGCTCTACTAAGTTAGCGTGACGAATCTTAGTAGACTTAGGTTTGACTTCACGTATGTATTTCGTCAATAAAATATCATTTAATAGTTTGTAAAATTGATTTCACATGACGTAAATTAATTCTCTAGAATAAGTCAAATTGAACAAAGATACTTGACTGATTTTCAGTCATTTCTACTTATTCAAAAGAATGATAAACAGGTTAAGTGAAATCGTCACGTGAATTTGTGCACGTTTTGAAATCTTCACATGTTATTGTAAAATACAGTCTTACTAACATGTAGAATTGATGCTTTTATCAGTCTTATTTAAGCGAGAAAAAAATCAAGAGTCTTACGCAACTATACTTAGAAAATTGTATACAAATATAAATCAAGAAATTTAAATAATGACAGGAAAAAAAAAACAATTTTATGCTGATCATGTGTATTTAGAATATATTTTACATAAACAACCATTAATGTATGATAAACTGTTTAAACTTTATCGCCAGCCATAACAATAAACTATTTTCTTTTGATAACTTATTCATACATTAAATTTTACGATAAACATAAAGATTAGTGTTAGAAAAATTACATTTCTCGATTTTGTTTTGCGAATAAGTATTATAATTAGATTAACGCACTTAAATAAATGTTATTTGGCAGTAAGTATGAAATATTAAAGATGCATGTTTACCGGTATGCGGTAGGCGCATAAATCAGCTACCTCTCAAATTTGTTTACTAGTAAGCGTCTCTTTCCTTCTTTCATACATTACCAGGAGATAATATAATATTATAATTCTTTGTCGAACTAACTTTTGCATATTGGACAAACCTCTGTGGTTTATAATATGCAATTTAACGATGTCCTATAATGTATTTTGTTACAAAATTAAATAAATAATAAATAAATAATAATACCGTAATAGAATTATATACTTCAAGCATTTTTGAAAAGTATGGTTTGAAGTTAACCATTAAAACCAATAACCTTCTTTCTCAAATGAAATATTTGTACCCTGGCAAGTGCGATTCAGACTTACGCACTAAGGGTTCCGTATTATCAAGTAATACTTTCCGGGTTATTTTTAAATTTATCCTTTTGATAACACCTTTTATATCACAAAGAAACCGCAATTTTTATTATGACAGAACCACTAATTTATGGTTTTCGGAAGTTTTCCCGTACTTGTACTTCAAGATATAGCTTCTTTCTAGATTTCATGATTATTTTTCTTCTATTTGTAAAAAAAGGAACATTTAGCGTTAAAAATAAGTAAAACAAAATAGTATATTATACTTATCACAAACCTAATTATATGGAACAGATAAGGAGATTTTTAATTTTAAATTTGTTGAACAGAGGAAAACTTTTACATGGATATTTTTAACAAATATAATAGGAGTTTCGTAAGCTGCATAATTACCCGATAATAATTACAATTATCTCAACTACATGTGTATTATGTAAATTAAGACGAAATAAGCCATTTTTATTCTACTTTTTTTTGTATTTCTTTTTAATAATTTACTGTTTTTCTAAACCTACATGAGGAAATACTGAAGCGGTAATTGTTTACTATGATGGAAATTAATTTCGTCACCTACATTTTTTTTATATTTCCAATAGTATAATATTCCAATCGTATAATAATTTTTCTTTTAAACATGTTTTTTTTACTTTAGATACATTAAAGTTAGTATGGACAGATGACCAGGATAATTCTGATATTTTTTTATATTAGCTTTCTACAACATACAAGATTTTCTGGACAGTCAAATAACTCAATATTTTCCAAAAATCCAAATAAGTTAATTATTAATTAATTTAGACATCTTATTACTCAACAAGCTCAAAAATATTAATATTCAGTCTGCAAAAAAATAACCAAAAATAAAATAAGCATTTATTCGTAAATGACGCAAAATATAAACGGTCACACGCACATTGTGGTTTCGTGACGCCGCCCGTGTTTTGCGACAGTCTTTAGTCATTAAAAAGTGAGTACAGATATAGGCTAAGTTTCAGTAACGTTTATTTTCACACGCCGTAGTATATTTAGAGCGAGAAGAACTTGAGGAAGGCGGCGGGAGGAACGGGGTGCGGGGGGAGCGGCCCGCCCGCTTCTTTCAAACGTTCCCTGTACTCCGGACACTGTAAACAATATATAGAATTATATTTGCCTGTATATATAAATATAAGGACTATTAAATCAGGAATAAGAAAAAGTAACACTAGTGAAGTGCCGTTAGACTTTTACTAGGACCCCAGATCAGTTAAAAAAATTATATACGTATAAACTACATTAAAAATATATTATTAAGATTTTAAATAGTTTTTGAGTTATAAGCAAAAACGAAACCACTTTTTTATTAAATAATTTAAAAAGGAAGAATTCTTTTTTTACGATTTTTTTATGTATTTTTAAAAATATATCTCAAAAGTTTATAATATTCATTTAATGGCCTTGGATTACGAGCTTTTGAAGTTTTTACATCATAAGGCACTCCACTATGTTTTCTCTTAGTTTCAAATGCGTTTAATAGACAGAATTAAATCTAATAAATGGAATTTGATTTTTCCTATTAGAATCTTCATTGAACAAACGAAATAATTTTTTTCCTGCTTACAATGTAACTGATTTTATAATTATATTTAATATATCCAAAATTAAATAAGAATTTCATAAACATCAAGCGCTTTTTCTCAAAGTATTTTTTTTTATTGAATACATAGATTAACAAACCTGATCAGCTATACACGGGTGCCCGAGCGAACGCCAGAATAAACATTTGCAATGGCGGCACAGAGAAAGGGTTTCCGCATACTGTGTGTCTTCTCTCAGTCCGTATAACCTTAATAATTAAGAGACAATTATTTAAGTATAGATTGTACTACATGGACTGGAAATCAAAGAAGAATTATAAATTACGTCACACGTTAAAGGGGCATAAACAAAATAATAAATAATAGTAATACAAAATTTTACATTTTTTTACGTCTATAACTTTGTGACATCACTTGTCAAGATTTAAATTTCTTTCTTCTATCAACATAGTACTTAAAGTAATTAAAAAGAAACTGCTGTGCGCTTATGTGATGTCACGCCAATGGGGAAGGGGTTTCGAAAATGTGACAACCTGTGACAAGGATAGTGGAGGAGTTAAAAATTGGTTTGAATGACGTTTGAACTCCTATGGAACTTACTTTCTAAGTTGGTGGAAGACCTTTTTCCAGTCTGTGTCCTTGCTATCCTCTTTGTGTAATGCATCGATTTGTTGCTGAGTGAAATGGAACGTGACAAGTTCGCGCCAAACGCGCTGCTCCGAGCACACCGACGCCATTACTGGCCAAGCGGATGACGCTGCCTGGATTGACATTAGGTTGTCGTTTAATGCAAAAGGTTCCAACAAAACAATTGGGAATTTTAAGAGATAGAACAAGCGCCAAGCGAGATATTAATGCACGAGTTGTTATGTTGTCCCGAATATTTTTCAGGGCAGGCTAGTATTTACTTCAAGAGTTCATGACTTATTTGTGTGGCACTAATTAAAATGATTAGACTAGAAGAAAGAATAAGAAAAGAAACATTGAAACTACAACTCGTGCATTAATATCTAGCTTGGCGCTTGTTCTATTTCTTGTTTTATCTCCTAAAATTCCCAATTATACGTCCATTCACAAGTGTGCTAAAATAATTTTAATTAATAAAATATTAAAGCAAAGTAGTTTAGTTTCTCATGCATGTCATGGATTTCCGCAAAGTAACGCCTGATTCTATCAATTATAAACGTATTTGTTAAATACTCCAAAAGTTGTTAAATAAATAAGAATAATTTTCTTGGTGAGTTTTTAGCATGTTCACCCATTTATCACCCGGTCGTTGCAAGAGTTACTTAGCCTAGCGATCAACTCAAATGCTGACCACTGATTACGCCACGACCTCCTCATATATAAATAATTATAATTGATCCAAAGAGATCAAATTCTTTTATATAAAATATTGCACAATATATATATAAATTATTGCAAATATTGCACAATATTGCACAATAAAGTTGATTCTAATTATCTTCTGTCTAGAATAAATTTAAACTGTCCCAGAATAAATTCAAGGAACAGAATTACTTTTAACGTTCCTCTAACTCGAACCAGATCAGCAGAAAACGGATTTATTATAAGATGCTGCAAGCAATATAACAAGTATTTTCAAGATTTAGACATGTTTCATCTCTCTCTCCCCAAATTCAAATTTGCTGACATGAATAAATTAAAGGAAATTAATTAATTATATTATAACAACAATCTTCATTCTTCTTTCTTTTTTTTTGTGTTACTCATAAATTTTATGTAAATTTCTAAATTTAATTGCATCAATTTTATAATTTATTAAATGTAATTATGCTTCTTACACCTAGATATAAGTTATTTTTCAAATTTGTTGGAAAGTTTTTTGGTTTATGTTTGTTCTATATATGTTAGTTATGATTATTTATAGTACTGTATGTTTCCAAAATATAAATAAAATAAAATAAAATAAAAATAATAACGCGGTTGAAATGCTTCACTATATAAGTATACCCTATGATTTTAATTTGTATACCGAAGTAATGAGATCAACTACAAGTAAATCTTTATGCTTCTATGAAGTAAATACATTTTTTCCAATACAATAAATACAATTCAAATAAATAGGTATTACAGGAAATAAAAATCTAAAACATAAAATAATGGAAAAATATGACAAAACTATTCAGGCATGCTTAGATAGCTATTTTCGTTGTCGTGTCGATAAAGTATATAAACCTATACTTTGGTATATAATATATTAAATACACATTCCGTTGAAATCAGTCATCCATAATAACGAGATTGTTAAAGATTTACATGCATGGATGCTTTTCGAGAAATGATGTGAGAAATGTGAATGTTTATTAATATAATATTATATTTTTAAAACCTGCGAGTATAATATATAATTTTTTCCGATACGTCCTACGTGCGAACTTCGTCTTCACCGGGCCCATCCCTCACGCTTTTTAGGGTTCCGTAGTCTTACTAAGAACCCTTATAATTGCGCTCCATCCGTCAGTCCGTTTGTCCGCTCATGTCTAACTTCTACAATAATACAGAATATAAATAAATTATACAGTAATGACACTTGGTACAGTTATGTATTACGTATAGATCATATTTTTGGCATCATGAAGAATAACAATTTTTCATGGATTAATTTTAGGGATAGCTCCCATACGTGAGCAGTTGAAGTAATTTTTTTTTTTAATTTAATCTCATCATGTTATGTTCTTTTAAAATAAAGGCAAGGTTCTATACACATCTTTTTTACTATGGGTACTATTTTCAACTCATTGGCCTTCAAAGTGTTGCAAGTTGCCCCCCCCCCCCCCACTTCCCAAGTATTTCCTAAGTATTAGATGATGAGACTTGAAATTTTACATATTAATAGGACATACTAAAAACTCACTATAAAATATTTTGTGCCAAATCGGGCAGCAGCTTTTGAAGTTATTTAACAAATATCTTTATCGTGTATTAGATGTGAAACCCTTTTTATATAAGCGTGTCTTGACACACTTTTGGCCACTTATTAAAAAAACCGGGCAAGTGAACGGGCACTGAAGGTTCCGTACTGTCACATAATACTTTTACAAGGTTATTTTACGATAAGATTTGTATCTCATGGGAATTCCTTGAATGTGACAGTCTTTGTAATTTTTTTTATGATGTTACTACTAATTTATGGATTTTCTATTTTTTCCTTTAAATAGGCCCGTATGTCCTTTATTACGCTATAAGATATTGTTTCTTGTCAAATTTCATGGTTCCAAGGGAACGGAAAGTACCATATAGGTTTTGAGCCCATTTTCATCCATTTTACTGATATGAGAAATGCGACATATACAGCCATGTCTTTTGATTACGTATATTTAGAGGGTTGATGTTCTCACATAGCTTCAAGGAAGCGTAACCCTCAGTATTTGGTATTAATTTAAATTTTGTATCTTTACACATTCCTGAGAAAAAGGGCTTTGACGGATAAACAGACAGAAAAAAAGACACTGATGCAACAATGAATTTTCAGTTTTTGCACTTTTTCCTTTATTTATGCTACAAGTTGTAATATTTTCTTGCTAAATTTCATAATTTTTGGCCAACGAGAAGTACAGTACAGTGAAGTGTTTCAAAAAATATTCTTTTTAAAACATAAAGGAATTATAAATATCAGTATAAATAAATATTTTATCATTTTAAATTAAAACTTTGAAAATAATCATTTCCATGAGTACGAATTATTGAAACTAAAATAGATAATCCTAAAGCCCCCTCACATACCGAAAAAACTAAAAAAACTATTAACCAGGTTCACTGCCCACTGCGCCAACGGGCCAGTAAAACAACAAAGTATATTAATACCTTTTACAACAGCCTAATTCCTCTTGTAACAAAACACGTGGTCGATACTTGATTACTATAACATGTAATTTTTCAATATCAGATTTCACGCGTAATATAAGCAAACATTGTAATATAAGACCAAGTATAAAGTCACGAAAATGCGCGTACCGGTTTACGAGCGGCTTCGCGTAGAAAGTTTTATATCTAGTTCTTTTTTTGTTAATGCTATAAAATTTATTACGATGAAAAGCAGATGCGGGGAACGAATAAACTAAACGCAAGAAACTTCTGATATTCGATTCGACGGATAAGGAATCTTATTATGTAACCGTACGCCGTAAAACAGTGAATCGAAATGCGTAACACGATTTGCAATATACCGACTTCTGGATGGTGAATCAAACGTAAACAGAAAATGTAATGAATATGACAGAACAGAAGCACGATTCCACGTACGTACGACCTGAACATTTTTTTCTGTTTTGGTTCGTGATAGAAATATTGCAACTTCGTAAGAAGGTATGAAAAAGATACGGAACATGCCTATAACAGACGCCCTAGCACAAACTTCGAACTTCGAACCGTTCGTGTCGAAGATTTGACTTGGAAAATATTCGTGCTGGGCGCACGTCGGTCCCTTCTTAGTGTCAACTCGGGTTGCATCAGCATTGATTAAAGCGTGACACGATAAAGCGTTGCCTCCTGTGGGCCTGGCACGAATATTTTCATCCTAAATACAGCCGAATCTTCGAATTCGAACGGATCGAAATATTCGTGCTGGAACCTTAGGTATATTTACTTTTTATCCTTTCAAAAATAGGCTTTATGACATGCTTTTGTTTACTTCTTACGCATACAAAAATGCATGTAAATGTTACTTTTTAAAGTAATAATAACCTATTCTTTGGATAAATAAACTAATATATTTGACCAATGTATGATGACTCGCTCCAATAACTTTTATTATGGAAATATAAAGAATTATTTTGTAATTCATATTAGATATTCCAGTGTTGGATTTACACATTTGCCGTCAGTAGGCTAATGCAATACAACAACAACTTTTACCGCCACTTTTTACACCACTTTTTTACTCACACATTGACAAGTCTCAATCATTTGTATATTATTATATATTTATATAAATTTATCTCTATTTTTCACCGTATTCATCTTGTCGACTATTAGTAGATGGCAATATAAATATTATTTTAAATCATAATCACAAAGGTACTGTATATTATACAAAGCGTTTAGCGATAAATCACATTATATGCATATCCTATATATCGTAATTTTACCTGTATATTACAGACTTCTTTTGTCCATGAATAAATAGTATTTTTTTAAGATTAAAAAAACGATTGTGATCCAAATATGCTGCTCCCTAAAATCTGCCGCTATAGGCTTCAGTCTTTTCAGCCTACCCCTAAATCCGCCACTGAGGTATTCCCAAAAATACATTGCAATTGAATAATTATAATATTATTAGCTAAACTTACATAGAAGATATCTACGGACCTGGTAGTTACAATAGTACATAGATTTGGTATATATATACCAAATAGCTAGTTTTCGTAATGGAGATTTCATTTTCGCGTGTCCGAGGGATTTTTGAAACGTCATCAATCATTTTAAATCAATACGAAGTTCTTCAATAACTCAATTACGTAGATAACGATGATGCATTATATGAACATACATATTTTGGCAATATCCATCGTAATGTATAAATGTGTATATTGTTAGCGATATATATAAATGTGTATATGTATTAAATGTTATGTATGCATCGTATTCTTAGTTAAATATCATGTTCATGTAATTGTGTCAGTATTCACATTTACTTTATACTTTAACCAGGAAACATTGTGAACTTCATAAAAGGTATAAATACGGCCGCACAGCGTTCATGTGTCATTTGTATTTCAGCTAGCAAACGGTACAGACCTTTTGTAAAGTCATAACGCTTATCTCTTTTTGTAAGAATTATTTTAAAATAGTAGCTACGAGTTTCTTCCTGGTTCTTCTCGTGGTTCAACTTTTTTGAACCAGTAAGAAATGAAATACATTTATTAAAAAGCGAAATTGAGTTTTGATGTATTGGCTAATCCCAATAGTAAAGAGAGAAAACCATTATTGGTGTCAAAGAGTTTAACTTCTGTTACAAATCAATACGTCACCTTAATAAGTCCTATTTGTTTATTTAAACGATTATAACATTTATTTAATACGGCAACATTTAATTTATATAATTTCATTTTGCATCAACATCAATTTTCCCCTACATTAAAGATTCTACAGACGAGGATGCGCTCATTTCTCATCAAATGAATTTCCTCCTGTGTTAGTAAATATGTAGCTTAGACTATTAACAGCCAATGTGAAACCATCCTTATTTGTTTTTTTCAAAATCAGTCCATTCTGTGTTTTATAACTGTAAACTTGCACATTACACTTTAATAACGTAAGCAAATCACATGTGACATAGTCATATTAGATGGTTTTGACATAATATATACATACGTTTGTCTATATTCTTAAATCGTAGATAACGTAAGATATTTTTAGGTATTTAGGTAGGAAAGATAATTATTTTTAGCGCAAAGAAACGACTTTATTTTATACTGTGTAAAGAATTAAAACACAGCTGCGAAAACCATTAAGAAACCTTAACTTGGCAATCGGTAAAGTTTTTTTAATTGTATTTAAAATCATTTTCGTCATTCTTATAGTTATAGGAAAAGCACACGATATTTTGTCATGTTGAGGTATTTTGTAAGTTTTCTTGCTTATTTTAAATTTAAGTAGATATTTCCACCTCAATCTTTACGTGGACGTTACAAAATATGAACAAATGATTTCCAGGCGGTGAACAGTAGCATCCATACTAATTAACCGACTTCACAAAAAGAAAAAGGTTTACAATCCGATTGGTATTTTTTAAATATTATAAATGGTAAAGTAACTCTGTTACGTTTTCACGCTTAAACCGCTGAACCAATTTTGATAAATTTTGATATAGAGATAGATTGTACGTTGGGGTAAAATATAGGTTCCTTTTTTTTTCGTAAAAGCCAAATTTGAAAGGTGAAATAGAGGTTAAAAGTTTTTGTGATGATTCTTTGGCTACTGAATAAAAATGAGTGAATATCACTTTAGCGTTTGTGCAAATTCTACTGCAGCTGATTTGAAAAGATATTGAAATTTTGATAGAACTTTCAGAGACGGATAGCTGAATTTGTCAGAAATAACATAGGCTACCTTATTTATGGGTCAAGAATTAGGGTAACGCGCAAAAAATGAATCTATTAAAATTTTAAGCAATGTCACCTAATTTTACCCCGTCGCAGTCGCGGGTAACAGCTAGTTTGTATATGTGTACCTAAAAGATGACAAACGTACTCTAATGTGACTAGTCCCTCAATGATGTCAGGTTTCTATTTGATAGACAAACTAGAAATTTTTCTTTGTTTTCAATATTTTTCAATAACAAAAATTAAATGGATAAGCACTAATATTTAGACCTGGCTTCGTTCAAAAAATTGAAATACACACTGGTTAATAAACCACAGAATTCTATCACAATATTGAGATATCTGTGACACAAATATTTTGCTTTAGTCCTTAACTTCGAAATAATCCTTAGATCGAAAGAAATATCATTAATTTTATGTAACCCTCTCCCCCCCCCATAACACGGTAAGTTTATTTCACATTATAGGAAAACGCGTTCTATATAAGCAGCGTGTTATAGGGGGTATTACAGTAATGTAAGTCTCCTTTGGCGGGAGCAGCAATCGCGTAAGCGATAAAACCAAAGGGGTCGACCCTAAATTAAATCCCCAAAATGTAACAACGTGTGACAACGGGCAGGGGAGAGGTCAAAAGCTGTATATTCCGTGTTAAAACAGTTTTTTTTTACTTTTTTATCTTATACTAACCTTGTATATAAAGCTAAAGGGTTTGTTTGTTTGCTTGAACACGTTAATCTCAAGAACTACTAGTCTGATTTGAAAAATTCTTTCAGCGTTAGATAGTCCATTTATCGAGGAAGGCTATAGTTTATATAGTATCGCGGTAAAATTTTGCACCTAACGAGGTAGCGGGTAACAACTAGTACTACATCAAATAATTGAAGGAAGCTAGTATTTTCTTGATTATACGACGTCACACCAAGGGGGAGGTAGTGTCGGAAATGTGATAAACCGAGACAAGGACGGGGTTGGGTTGAAGAATCGCAAAGGGGTGACTCCTAATCTGGAAGGGTGGCTCTCCAAAAGTTACGGCAAAGCTCACATTTACATTGGTCCAGATACCTTGCATGGATGCTTCGGTAAGAACCTGCTCCAGATTGCCAGGCAGGGAGAATCCCCTGCCTATCATGTCCAGCGTGGAGCACCCAACGTTACTTGTGGATGTCTCATGTCTATAGTTATCGGAGACCTCTCACTGGCGAGTTTTATTGCCGCAATGATCTCCAGTGAGATAACTGCAACACCAGCTCGCAGACGCATTACCGGCATTAAAGGAATGAGTGCTCTTTTCTTGTAGATCCCTCCGAAGTTGGTAGCTGATTCCACAAAGGAATCGTGTGAGGTAAGAGGTTTCTGTGAATCGCACGCTTGTGGACTTTAGTAAAACATGGTGATGAGGGTTAAATTTCAAGCTTTGGCCAGATACCTGGAATTTCATATAAATAGCTAGCAATTTTACATCGGAGATTACTTTAAGATAAGTTTTGTTTATAACTGATACTGGCAATGCTGTCACGTCAAGTGATAGTATTGTTGTCGCGTTTCGTTCAGTGACGGTGGCTTATATTCGTCATTAAAGGCCGGCAACGCGTCTGTCAGCCCTAAAGTCGTGCAGATGTTCATGTGCGTCGACAGTCAATACGAAAAAACTTCAAAGGTTGTCCGATGTCACTCAAAATGATTTTCCTAATGAGTTTTTACCATTTTCTATCAACATGGAAATTTTCAAGTCTGTTCATCTAATGCCGGAGCCAGACATAGCTTCATTTGAATCATCATTTCAATAATCATGTAGTGTGACCGGGGATTTTGTGTACTTGCACAAAGTTTTGTAAAACTTTGCAGACTTCAAGGACAAAAATGTACCAACACTGAGCTATTTCTGGCTCCAGTATAATATTTTAGAAAACCTAGGGGAGAACACTTTGCGGACGGACAGACGGATGGACAGGGCGAAACTACACGGATTGTAAGGAATAAATTCGAAATGGATCAAAACAGTGTTTACTATTGAATTGAGCGTGATTAAATGACAATACCCCATTGCCGCCGTGTAAACAAGCCCACATGATGTCATGCATGCTGTTGACCCAACCGCGCTTTTGTATGTATGTATACGTGCGACGTTCATTTTTGAATACGAGACGCGAGATGATGACAGATTAAAATGTATGCGCACTATACTTGTACCCTGTGGCTCCCGTTAAGCATGCTAATTAAAGAGTTGACGTATTTAGATAATTGGGTACTCAAGGAGACTTTTTTTTTTATTGAAAGGATTCTAATTTAATCGATCGTCTAGTCAAGGCAACCACAACCTTTTGAAAGGCAAGGGCCATATCATTAGCAAATTAGATGCCGACGGGCCACACTTGTAAAATAACATGGAAACGGGTATTTAGTTATCTATTTATATAGGTAAACAGGTATGCTATATTAAAAACACTAAATATCTGTATAATACGACAAAACTCTACACTAGTGTAATGGAATGACTAACTATTATTTGTTCATTAGTATATTGATTGTCATTTATAAAACATCCGCGGGCCACAAAGAGAGGGGTGCGAACCACAAGTGGTATTTGCCAACCGCTGGCCGCTAGTCGAATTAATGCGACTTAAGAGTCACATTAATTCGACTCGATTCGAGAGATTAAGGGATCGTCCAAACCCCACCAAAGAGTGTGGACGATTCGTGAATAAACCCCCGTGTCCGATTCAATAACTTAAGGGACTAAGACCCATATTTCTTAAGTTCTCCATGTTTCCAATCTTAGGATTTGCTCCATATAAAACTACTTAGGCAGTTGAAGCTGTCAATACCATTAAAACCAATAGGCAAACACTTACCTGGCCAGAGTACTTGTCAGCTTCACCGCTTCCTTGGACTTATTATTGTTTGTTGGGACATCACACGGTATAGATTCGGCTTGTTTGAACGTCGTAGCCTGTGGCAGTTCGCACATGAGGGGTTCCATCCTGCACGGAATAGAACTCCTCTTGGGCGGCGAGGTCCGCGGGTAGGTGTGGTGTCTTGAAGAGCTAGCCAACTGCTCGCTGCATCTTGTCTTCGGGAATGCTCGGGCGCACAGAACGGTCGCCGCGTTCTTCAGGTGCGTACGGAATCTGTTATTGCTCTGGGTGCTCAGTATGGCACCCTCCATTTTTACGTCATAAAAGCGTTTCACTTCACTCAGTGTATATTCGAATCCATTGTTTTTAATTGCACTACACTCAACATATGTATATGTTATCTATCCAGTATCATGGTAATATTGCTTCTCCTCACGCTTGAACCTTTGATAACATCAGATTTTCAACACCACCGTTAAAAGAGAACACTCGATCACTCATTTTAATGTGTTACTGTTTGTTTTACTCCTATATTAATAAAACGGTCATGAATTTGTACACAGGTGAATTAATATAATTTTAAATTAAGAAATGAGATCGTCGTCCTATGTATTTTATGGTCAATGTCAAAATCGTTTATTCATACCTATAGACTTTTTAAGCACTATTGAACGTCATATGAATATTATTATTTTAATCATTATAATAGTTTGGTGATAAAATTTACGAATTAAATGCTAAGTTTACAAAGGTTCGTCGCGCCTGCACTGTGAAGAGCCCGCAATAAACTCAGTCGGGTAATTTTTTTGCTATCACCATTTCCACAATAATTCAGATTTGGTTAGAGCTATTTATTCCCAAGCATTATCATTCAAATAATCCTTTACATTATAATAGGATTTTTGAACGAGATTACTTTTTATATGCGGTTTAAATTTATTATATTACACTTTATTTCATGTAAGCACTTAACTATGAAGAGGATTCAAGTAGCCGAGGATAGGCTATTAAACGAAACAAGCTATTACACGAGACGAGACGAATTTTTTAGCAATCCATGTAATTAACACTGGTTTTTAAAAATGAGCATTTCTTAAAGTTTAATTTTAAATTAGCCTTTTGCAAAAGTTCTAAAACTAAAAAGTATTCTTAATATTCTTTAAAAAAATATGTATATATTATGTTGATAATTCGTCTTATAAACTATGCTTACGAGGGGTTTAAGCCGAAATGATAGACAATTTGTTATAATGTCAGGTCAACAGACACTAGACAGATCTAACGTTTCCAAAACAATGCTGTAGAATATGGAGCATCAATAAAAGGTTTATTGAACTGGAGTATTCTAGAAATTCCATTCGGATCGAAACGATGTGTCGCCGAATTTGAAAAAATACATTTTAAAACCTAATTTGAAATTCAATCAACATTACCAACGGACATTTTCAGGTGCTAAACAAATTGACATGTTGTATAATATTTTTTCCGTTGTTTCGATTTTAATAAAAAGTTTTAGATAAAACAATATTTGAACGATGGTGGTTTCGATTGAAATATATTACACGAATGTAACTTTGAAAAGGCTAACCCACGAGTTACTTACTGGTTCTTCTCGGTAGCCTAACTCATCCGAATCAGTGGTAGACTTAAAAATATAATTTAAATAAAGAAGTTGAGACACAGCTGTGGGTTATTGTGAGTTGAATACGACGAGTATAATGTTTGTGAAATGCTCTATTGGCGTAGTTGGAAGTGACCCTGCCTCTTACCCTGGCGATGAGGGTTCGATTCCCGCCTCAAGCGTATTGTACAAAAATACAGTTATTTAAAAAAAATATCTGTCGTACATTAGCTACAACTCAGGTATTTATTGTTGGTATCTCTTGTTTTGTAAGTGATTACTTATTTGAATTTTTTTTATTTTGGTGTAAATTTGTTTATTATTTTTTATTTTTTTATTTTGGTGTAAATTTGTTTATTAAGTGATGGCGTTCCCGGTAAAATTCGAATAAGTTCATGTTTGCATCATTGAATTTAAAAATAAAAGATTTTTTATTATCTACACGAATAGTTAAAAAATCCTTTCTTAGGAACAGAATACACTGTGTTCAATATTCCTACATATTTATAATATTACTAGCGGACCCGACAGACGTTGTCCTGAATGATATTTCAAGCTACTAGGATATTAAACAAAGTATGAAATAGCTAGATATAGTTTTAATAACCCAGATACTGACTGCAGCGCCATGTGCCGGGCTGATTTGAATTTAAACCAACCATGCGCCACCCAAACGCATACAAAATATTTCATTCAAATCGGTCCAGCCGTTTAGGAGCAGTTCAGTGATATTCACACGTACAGTAGAATTATATATATGTATAATGAGGAATATTAGGTTGGCGTAATTTTTAGGCCGTTTCAGAATACAGATATACATACGCTATAAACACATTGACGTTTGAAACTACCCACAAAGTTACAAGTTAACAGAGATTGTCGTTTGGCGCCGTCCCAACATCTAAATGAGTCACATATATGTCGGGTGACATCATTATTACCGCTAAAAACAGGACATCAGTCATTTCTAAAAGTTTTAGCAACACTTTTATAGCCAAACTGGCAGACAGCTGAGTTCCCACTGGTTACCGAAATCTGCCAACTTAGACGGTGACTGGAAGAAACTGCAAATGGACAGAATCAGTAGTTGTGCTGTGTTCGCTGAAGACAAGTGCTATAAGTGTGAAATAGTAGTGAAAATGTACCCCTAGTCTCTTTATGTGTGCTTATAGAAGAAAATATATTAAGTCCAGTATGTCTATTATTTCTAATGACAAAGTAAACAACCATAACAAGCATGCTTGTTTTCATATACTGCTAATCATCTGCAGCCATGCCCGTGTTGCCGAAATTATTTATTTATTTAATTAACCTACAAGAAGCACAATTTTGCGAATATATTTTGGAACTTAGGATGAAATAATAGATTTAATAAAACTAAAAAATGATATACAGCCTACAAACTGCAAGAGAAAAAAAATAATCTGAACAAAATATTATGTTAGTAATTTTAGTTGATCAACAAAAGAGCATACAAAATTTACTAATGACGTACGAGCCTTTTGTTAGTGCAGTTGCTCATAAGCGTTGATAGTCTCTCATCTGAACCGCCTGCCCGTTTGCCCCATGTTGTATAAAAGGACTGTCCCATCAAATAATCTAACGCATAGTCACCCTGAGCATACCGCGTGTATTAGCGAACAATAGCATGACGCATCGCTCTTCCTTGTTTACGGGCCGCTACTTTATGATTCAACAAGTGTCAGCCACGCATATGCATAAGCATATGCGTAAATAAACATGCTTAGTATCAGCGTACACGTGGAATATCATAACCTTTGCATATAGAGTGACTGGAACTGATGGCTTAACGTATAGTGAAGTCAAAGCCAAAATTTCTTCATTCATTTCGTATTTTGATTTAATAACTTGAATGTCAATCACCTTCTTCTTCTTCCTAGCGTTATCTCGGTCTAGTTAGTACTAGACCGAGATAACTACTTGAAATTGCAGAGGATGTGACTGTGAGGCGAATTAAGATAACAGACTGCCGTCTCTACAATCCCACGACTAATATCACTCAGTGACACTAATCAAGTCCAATTGTTTTACTTGCCTTCCAAAAAAACGGAAGAGGTCAGTATTTTTGAAAACTAGTGTTAGAATGGATCACCCATCTGTCACCTTCTGCGCAAGGACTACTTAAACTAGCGAACGACTCAAATATATGATATTCCATTAATATAAATGTAATATGGTCATATGACATTCGGCATAAAAGCTTTCTAGAGTTCCTTGCTTCTACACGAAACTATATATACAGCTATATACAGGAATATATGACACACGGACGTCTGTTCCTAAGGTAGACAACTTAATGCTTGTGTTTTATCTAACAGACACTTGTTATACACAAATATATTTTTTTAGAAATATATAAATATATACATACAGACTCGAGGCGGAAATCGAACCCACGACCCCCGGAGCGGAAGGCAGGGTTACTGCCCACTGCGCTAGCGGGCCAGTCAACTTAGTACAATTCATAAAAAACACATTTTTTTTTAAGACAAGTCGATCGGCGCTTAAGATCTACAATCGCATCGCAACTGCGAAGAAGCGCTTCTGTGTCTCACGTTACTTGAGAACGTCATTTTATTGAAAGTCGGTTAAATACTTCGGATTGTCCCCAGGAATACATTTCAGCTCTTGTATTGTCGTTTTATAATACCCCAAGCCTCGTAAAATGGAGTTTAATATTATCATAACCCTCGTATCAGATGCGCTTATTGGATGTAGCATTTGTAAACAAAATGCTGGTTTTAACGGAAAATAACATGCCATTAGGGTTGTTCAAAATATATGTATCTTGAGAATATCTTGAAATACGCCTATTGCCAAATACTAGAGATCGCCTACAAACCTTTTTTAGTACAGTGACACATACTCATCACAGAAAATAAAATTTGATAATTAATATAACATACGGTTGTCACGATTACGCTTTGACATCATCCAATATATGTGTATGTGTGTAAATAGTGTACATTGATGGACATTGGTGTGCGTGTGGTTTTATTTCAATCATTTAATATATTAATATTGCATATTAAAAAAAATTGGTGTTCGCACACTCCTCTTCAGTTCCTCTATATGAAATACAATTGTGACAAATTTCATATCCCTCCGTCCGCGCAATTTTTTTAAAATGGTACCTAAAGGTTTCGCTTCACCTATTAATTTAATATAATATAAATTTTCATTTTAACTACTTTTAAGTTTTTTTAAAAGCTTGTGGCAACGAATATAGCCTATCGGGTTTTGAACCGTGCTCGTTTCAAAACCTCATAAACTTCAGTCCAACCTTCTATCTTTAAACTATAAAAGCTTCGAAAATTTGTCAAGTAAAACTTCTTTATGCACGCTTGACTTGACTTGGTAGTAAGCTGGTGAATGTGTAACGCGAACGGTGATTTCTTGATTATTTCATATTTGAACAATTTTATAAATTACTATTTCGTTCAACACATTAAATATTCTACGTTAAAGTGAATAAAATTGTAAATTCATTTTAAAGATAGAGACATATATAGAAGAAGTTTTACTGTAGTTGTGATGTCTAAAGCATACTCGTTTTATTTCATTGAGTTCAGTGAGGGTCATTGAAAATTTTGAAGGCTTCTAAATTACAAAGAATCTTTCACCTTCTAGAAGTCTGGGCAGTAAATTCCTGGCCATCATTGTCTTTTATTTGGCTCTATAGTACCTCTCTCCGCCTTAACTTTGCCCCAAATAAGTTGTTATCACAAAAATATTGTAGGGAGCCCGTGATGCTAAAGTATTCACCTCACAATAATAATAAATTAATCACCTTCAAATGTTTGACAAGCGGCAAATAGACCTTTTTTTTGAATTTGTCAGATTATTGAAATGTAAGCTTATCTCCGTGGAATTAATTTACTTTATCTAACGCACTCAAGTTTTTCTTAGAGTCCTAAAGAACTCAGCCTATTAAGAGTTCATATTTGGTGGGGATAAATTATAGGGCGCAAGAATTCTCTTTCCATGGTTTGCTACCGCGCTCGAGTATCATAGAATCCCCTCTTGGATACCCTACCATTTGGCCTAACTTATTACAGTTTTTTGTCATCATTGATTGTACCTTGACAAACACAAATAACTAACTATTATTGACTAATTGCCATAACCAAAGCTGCGTTTATGTGTATAACCCTAAATCTGTAAAAACCCAAATGTGACATGATCCAAATAAACGATTAATATTATTAACTGTAGATTTCAAAATATCTAAACTACCAACAACCCTGTATTTATCTGTATCAGATGAGCAAGCTTTTCTCGCATCATCTCGATACTCACAAATTAAACATTGCAGTACCAACTTGCAATCTACATCCATACAACCTTAATTCTTTACCAATAAGGAACAATTTCGAATGATTCAATTGGTGATATGCAAAATTGCCGATATGATTCAAGAAATAGCTGACACTGCCTATCATTGAAGGGATCTCTACAATCCTCAACTACTTTGATATTTGAATTTACTTAGTATACAGTGTAATTTTACTATGTACATTGTAAAGGGCGGTGTGAATATTCTAGAAGCTCCTATAGTTCAATAGAAGGGACTGGAATGACTTGCCCGAGTTAAATTTTAAAATATTTGACGATTCAAAAGAGCTTGTAAAAGTCTATCTATCTATTAGCCGTTAATTGCCCACAGCTGGGCATAGGCCTACCTTTGCTTCTGCCACTCTTCTCAATCTCTCGCAACCCACACCCAGCCATTATCTGCCACTTTCAAGATGTTGTGAACCCACCGAGCGCCGAGTCAACCCGGATTTCTCCAACCCAATCTAGGCCACCACTCAGTAGCTGGACTGCAGTACCTGCCATCACCGCGTCTAGTTATATGTCCCGCCCATCCACTTTTTATGTAAAAGTCTATTTGAATATATTTCCTATGACTTGATTTGAAGCCGTAAGTTGCTAGCTTCAAAACTCCGACATTCTGTCGTTGGGACCACTCCTAACAGAAGCTTTTAAAAAAGTTTAACTAGTGTCGTGACGAGTAGATTATAGGTAGCACAAAGTATAATTAAACTTGGATATAAATTGCTCTAACTGTATCAGAATTGCGAAATTGTAACATTATGGATGGTAATTATTCTGAATGTTACAATTTCAGGAATCATCATCGAATCGAATCATTGAATTAGAAGACAACAGTTGGTCTGGGCTCTTCTTTGATCAGGACGTGAGGAAAAAATGTCAAATCATATTCTTTTTATAAGCTTTTATTTAACTTATATGTCCATTCGGGTGGAATCTTAGAACTCAATTTTGGAGCAGATGTTTAAACCGATTGAGCTGAAATTTTGCACACATGTGTATATAGGATGACAATGCAATATTATGATGATATAGAACTGATATGATAGAGTTGGAAGAAGGTGATAGGAACTCTTTTATCAAACGATATACCCCCATTGAGTTTGGGCTTGTTTGATTCGTCTTGCCGAATACTTAGTAGTTAGTGGTATATAAAAGCATTTAAAAAATGTTTTTTTTATGTAAATTTATTGGAGATAGTGTTCTTTAGGTGTATCTAATATTCCCGTTCCAGTCAAATCTAGCGTAGAAAATAAGTTTAAAAATTATTCGTAAAAAAGTCCAATCAAATTAATAAAGGAAATATGGAGTGGATAAAGTTTCCTGATTTTAGGATGCCACAGGATTTAATACTTGAACAGCACGTTTTTCATACATTATTAATATCCATGATGCCTTTAGCGGAGCATAAATCTGTGGCCGCGGTCACGATGGTAGCCTTTAAGGTCAAAATTGAACCTGCGACCTTTGGAGATATTCGATCTTTCCCGCCGATGAGACATCGTGGCATTAGATTATCCATCTTGCTCTGTAAATTCTGGCAATTTAAGCATTTATCGTAGAAGCCTGTTTAAGCTTTAATTTAGCTGTTATTGAAAATTACTATTATTATGTGTGGGTTTGACAAAAGCGTTATTTTTTTTTAAAGTGAGAATTTATATAAAAAAATATCGCATTTGTTTATTGTTAAGTAGTCTACAAAAAATGAAATAGCATTTAGAATAGTTTGTGATGCCGAAATAATATTTGTATACTTAAGGCCCAGTAAACTTGCTGGAAAGAAATGGATTCAAATTGCTCAGGATAGGAAGGTGTTGTTGGAAAGAGGGGAGGCCTTATTCCAACAGTGCCTTATAGGCTAATTAAAAAAAAAGAGCTTATGAGTACATTTATACGGTAACTAAGTGTATAACTTTTTCCTACCGTTATCCCGGTATACTGTTATCCAGGGTCCACTTAGATTGCAGAGGATGTGGCTGTGGGGCGAGTTAAGATAACCGTCATCTCCTGAACCCCAACAATCTCTATAATCTCATAACTAATATTAGTGATATTAGTTGTGAGATTGTAGAGATTGTGGCTCAGTAACATTAATCGGGACCCACTGTTTTATGTGCCTTCCGAAACACGGTGGAGGTCGAATATTTGAACCCAGTGTAAGAATTGATCACCCATCTATCCAGTTCAGAGCGTGTCCGGGTGATAGATGGATGACCCATTCTAACACTTTCTCATATACTCGACATCCTTAAAACAGTGGGTCCAGGTTTATGTCGCTTAGTGATATGTAGATATTGTGGGGGTTGTAGGAATGACGTCATACGGCAGTCGGTCATCTTAACTCAGCCCACTACCAACATCTTCTGCATTTTATGCGGTCCCTTGTACTAGACTGGGATAACACTAGGTGGAATCAATTGTCAGCTTCGGTATTTCCGAACGGATACGACTTAGGGACCTTCAAGAAAAGAGCATACTCATTTCACAATGGCCGACAACGCATTTGTGGTCCCTTTAGTGTTGCAGGTGTCCATGGGCGTCGATAGCCACTTACGTGAATGCCGCCTGCTCGTTTGTCCCTTTTTATATACAAGAAAATAAAATGGCGAACAGCGTGTCAAGACACGCTTTTATAGAAGGGTTCCGTATCTGATACGCTGTAAACGTACTTGTTAAATAACTTCAAAAGTTATTGTCCGATTTCGTTCAAAATAATTATCCTAGTCAGTTTTTAGTTGTTCTATCAACATGGAAAATTTCAAGTATCTATGTCTAATAGTTTGGAAATGGGGAGGACCATGTTACGGACAGACAGACAGACGGACGGACGGACGGACGGACTGAGTGAAATTATAATGGTTCCTTGTATTACTACGGAACCCTAAAAAGGTAGAAGGTTAGAGAGATTAACCATATTTTTTTTTTCAAATTTACAGGCACATCTATCCGCTGGTTGATGATATAGACTACAATATAATGGTCTCAGCACGATTTCCCTTCGACTACCAAAAACCCATAGTTTATCCAATATTCTATGTCGTCGTATTAATAGTTTTCAACTACGCGTCATTGTTTGTGATGCACAATGACCTGATAATGCAGGCCCATCTGATGCATCTGCTGTGTCAATACATGATACTGTCGGATTGCTTTGAAAACATTATCATTGACTGCATGGAAGAAGAATATAACGGTAAGAGACCTATCCTTAATCCATAATCAATCTATATCTCCGCTCCGAGCCCATGCTCATCAGAGAAATACTGGTTAATGCTCCTCCGACAAGTCTCATTTCCCGATCACCAATCTGGCCCAACGAGAGCATCAAACACGAGATCAATTTAAATGAGGCGTGGTAATCGGAGTGGGGATACTTTAGAAGCTGCAATACGGAACGTGTACTCGATCCCACAAAGGAGATGCCCGGTTTTGATGCCGAAAGGAAGCTGTGGACGGCCCTAAACAGATTCCAAACCAACCACGGAAAATCGAATCACCACCTTTACAAATGGGGACTAATAGATTCACCACAATGTGACTGCGGAACACCAGATCAAACCATGAGTATGTGGTGAACGAGTGTCCACTCCGTCTTCTCCCTGGTGGCATATCTGAGTTGCACTCTTTTATAGCAGCAACAGTGGCGTGGTTGGGGGATGTGGACTTGAAATTTTGATCCATGCAGGATGCCATAAGCAATGATGATGATGATGAATCAATCTATATATTATTGTCAACCATCTATGTCCCACAGCTGAGCAAAGGCTCTCCCAGTCCCGTTGATATATCGCCGTCTTCGGCCACGTTCGCCAGGCATTTATCGAGGCCATGCCGCCATCTTTTCCGTGGTCTACCGAGTCGCCTTCTTGTAGTGTCAGGCCAGCACTTTGTGATAATTTTTGCCCATCTCTCTCTTGTCTTGCGATAAATATAACCTGCCCCATAGTCCCATTTGAGCATGGCCGCTTTCCAAAAAACGTCCGTAAATTGTGTTCTGAAGCGCAGTTCGGCATCTTGAATATTTTATTGATACGTGAGTATTAAACGTGAATAAAAACTGTCGGTGCCATTTTATAAAAATTGTAGCGATGTAAAGGAGAGTGTGCGAATGTTAATATTTTTATAAAATATTCAAAATAAATATTAAATTTTTAAATTAAACCTCACGCACACTAATGCCAAACAATTTACACACACATGTATACGTATTATTGTTGGCTTTTGTCAAAACGTGATCGTGACTACCGTGTCGAAATTCGACCAGCCGGCGATCTCTAGTAGTATATAAAAGCGAACGGATACCTAACATGGAACATCGAAAGTCGCGGGAAGTGTAAATATAAAATATATAGATGTTAGTAGATATCCGCTAAAAACGGACTTTTCGATCGGGCTAGAATAAGGAGGTCTAAGGGTAAGTTTAATTTTACGCGGCCGAAGTCGCAGAAAATAGCTAGTATTTGATATTGAATGTCCTTTTTCGTTTTGTGAACTTTAAATAATGAATATATTCAGGACTATATGACAAACGGACGTCTGTTCCTAAAGTAGACAATTTAATGCCTGTTTTATAGGTTAGAGATGCCTGTTATACACAATTTTTTTTGTAGAAACATAAATGCATACATATGGATAATACACCCAAACTCGTGGTGGGAATCGAATCCATACCTCTCGTTCCAGCGCCGGACCGCACCCTCCCTCATACGTCGTTTGACGTATGAGACCGGACACCTGTCATAGGCTGGGGCGACCCTGGAAATCAAGAATTATCTTTACAACCATTCAGTAATATTAATCGGTTCCCACTGTTTTACGTGCCTTCAGAAACACGGAGGAGGTCAGAGGTCGGATATCGAATATAAACCAGTACTAGAAGGGGTCAAGGGGTCACCCATCTGTCACCCAGTCGCAGCAAGGGGTACTAACCTAGCGATCGATTCTAATGACGACCACTAATTAGGCCACGACCTCCTCGCATAGTAGGTAAAATAATTTCTAATTATAAATTCGCTTCTTCGTTTTCTTTCATTCATTAATACCTACCTAAGAAAACCTATAAATAACACCTTATTTTTTTCTATGTAAAGAATATAAGAAGTATTTTGACTAACAATGCCTAGTATACCTTTTACCTCTCCCACTGAGCTGTTGTGCTAGGAGTGGGGGCGACAGTTTAAAAACTGTCTATAGTCCTCATTTTGGAGTTTATAGTGTATTGAAGCAGGTGCGGATTCCAATTTTTATATATTATCAATTTTCTATGACGCCAGGAAGAACGTCGCGCGTCGTCATGCAAGAGATTTTCGCACTTATAGAAGTCTACCTTTATTAAAACGGAAATGGGCTGGCCATATTCAGAGAGGGACAGACAACAGATGAACATAAAGAATAGTCGATTGGTACCCCACGTACAAACAACGAAGACGTGGCAGGTCTTTTAAGTGATGGCATGACAGCATTCGTGACTTGGCTGGAACAACGTGGTCAAGGTTAGCCAGAGATAGAGTACACTGAAACAGCTTAGAGGAGGCTTTGACCGCAAAAGGCGGCCCTTATAATTAACATATACTAAAAATTATAGTAACAAAAAACATACTGTAAGGGAAAGAAATAAAGCTTTATTATTATTACGATTGTTATAAGAGGTCTACCTTTAAAAATAAATAATTATTCGGACCGAATTAATTTGTACACCAATAAGGTAATTGAAAAAAAAAGGGAAAAAATCCATACTGCGTCGCATCCACGGCTGTCGAACCACTCGTCTGAACTCTTACCACTACACCAGCTGCAACTTGACGTAACTTGACGCCCTTGAAAACAGTGCGAAATTGCACTTTATACGGTGCGATACGTGCTTTTTTAACATTTTTTTATTTTATAATCGTTTGGCCAATTGGAGGTGCCAATTCGAGTACTTGCGTTTCTAGCCAAGCCCTGTATATCCTATAAATTTGAAATCAGTTATGATGAATAGGGAATGCCTCCTTGTTAGCCAAAAAGCGGATAGCAGTACCCTCCGCGTTTTTTTTTTTTAACTGGATCCACGCCTGTGTTGAGGACAGATGGGTAGAGCAATCAACAATTTAAAATATAATCTTATCTTTGTAGTATAAGAGATAATTCCTCTTTACCATTTCGTGTTTAAAAAGAAGAAAAGTGAGTAATAAAAGGAAGTATCATAATACTGCTTGTCATGGACGCCCATAGATTGTCTGTAACGTAGACTCTCCAGTCTGCACCAATAAAATTAAGAATCAATAATCGCAAACGCTGTCTATATAAGTACATACATATATGTTATATATCCCGCTAAGCCAAGCAGTATGAGCTAAACTCTCGAAGCACCACAAATACGGGCCAAAGCTCAAAGCTTCACAAATACATAGGTGCTACTGCTCATATACAAAGTTGCTTCAGTGTGTACCGATCAAAAGCTTACAAAAGGGCGTTCGCTCTTAAATTATTACTATCCAAGCTACACTGGGTATCTATGCATTTCTCCCTCACTCCAGTTACTGTTTTATATATTTATCTCGTTCTTTATTGAATGGTAGGTATTGCGCTTTCGTCCGCCATCGTATAGTTGTCTCGCTCGGTATTACGAAATATGTATAGTTGTATCTTGCTCGCTCTCATTAGGTTAGTCTAGGAGTCATGTTTGTCGACGCTTGCCAGTCGCATTTTGTTTTGTGTGGCGATGCACAGAATAGATTGATACAGATGCTTTAGTATGTAATGTAGTCAAAAAATTATCAATCACTCATAACATGAAAACTGCTATAAAGTATAATCCTCTTTAGTAAGTTCTGCTTTTAGTTTTATATTCTTAGTTAAAGAATTTCTGATTGAAATAAAACCTAATGTTTTATCTTAATCAGATATTTATAATGTTGGTATCTTTTGTATATTAATACGTAAAGCGAAAACTTTCGTTACCATTGTACGAAAATTTTGGGGATGGAATGGGATGGGGATTCATATAGAGGATGAAGTGGGAATGCTAATGTTTTTATAAAATATGCATTATCAATACACATTGGCATTGGCTGGCCCGTTGGCACAGTGGGCAGTGTCCCTGCCTACTGCTCCGGGGGTCGTGGGTTCGATTCCCACCTCGAGTCTGGGTGTATTATCCATATGTATGTATTTAACTTCATCAGGTGATACACGTGGGCCTGAAAGTAAATAGACATACTAAACGAGATCCGTTGAATTAATTCATTTTTTTTTTACGTTACAAGGGGCAAACGAGCAGGCAGCCGACACCTAAGTGCCTACCGACGACCGTGGACATCTCCACGACCAAGAGGCAAGCAGATGCGTTGCCGGCCTTTAATGACGAGTTTAGGCCACCGGGAAGTCTAACAAACCGAACGAAACGCGACAACAATATTATCACTTGACGTGACAGCATATATATATGCAAAATAGCACCAATTACATTAAACAAGACCAACACAGAACACACATATGCATACAAACACACACACACACACACACACACATCTACACATTTAATGAGTAATAGAAATAGTAATAGTCTAATATATATGAGTTAAGTATTTTGTCAAATTTCTTTTACGGATGAAGGCGATGATTACCGCAACCCATTTGTTACTTCTGCGGGTTCATCGTTTCCATTTGTTGTGTACTATCTATGTTGTTTCACAGTATCTAAAATGAAATAAAATAAACAATAAAACGTTCAGAAGTGGACGCACCCAGGCTGAAATGATGATGATGATGATCCTGATTCCTCTCGAACTAAATTAAAACGAAGCAGAATTTGTCTATCGCGAAAGAAGTGTCCTAATTGAAGTTTACGCGATCGCATCGTCTTCAATTAGGACACTTCTTAGACTCAATATGTTTGATCACACGCTCGTACGAAAAGTTCTCTCGTATCGCGCATTTGCGATTGCGGTTGCTTTTAGGGCGATCTCTATGGTAGCTGCTTATGAGTAACTTTCGGGCTATAAGTGTGCCTGCCTTATCTATAATAATATATATAGTTTGTTTCATTCTTTATGTTTTTTTGTTTACTTAAACGCGCTAATCTCACTAACTACTGGTCCGATTTATAAAATTATTTCAGTGTTAGATAACCCATTTATCGAGGAAGACTATAAGCCATATATCATCACGCTAAAATTTTTCACCTAAGATTCCGCGGACAAAGTCGCGGGTAACAACTAGTTTTATATATCTTTAAAATTTGATGGTATTATACTGAAAACCCAATTTTCAAACGATGTAAAGACAGATAAAGCTATACTTAAACAATACTTCAATTTTAATTGTTATTATTAGTTGAATTCGCAACCAAATTTGTTCAGAAACATTCGAAAGCCCAAATTGAATACGAACGGTAATGTTGGCCAAATTGCCAAAGATTCTTGTCACCTGGATTAATTCTGTTAAACAACCGAAGTAAATTTAGCCCGAGCTAGATAAGGGCCCCGGAAATTGCCTTAGAGTAGAAACCGAGTGGCCATAGCCAGTGGCGCAAATGGGTGATGGATCGGGGTTTCGCATGACCAGCTAATTATTACCTCAGGTGAGGTGAATAGGTTTGCCATATCGAACCACTTTTTTGAGACTGTCTACTAATTGAAAGTATTAATTGGTGAATTAGCGATAGACCCCGGAAGGGTTCGAAACTAGTGAGGCGAATCTCATTTTCACCAGGTGAGTTAAATGTGTGTAACTATGAGTGTAAGTAGACTGTGTTTGTATTATTTAATTATTAATTTATTTTGAATTAAGTCACTAGTTTATGCATACTTGTCACGAAAATGAAAGAAGGTACTGTTTATTACGAGTGTGTAAAAAGTGAAGATTGTCAAATTCTACATTTTTTTTAAACTTCATCATTAGAGATATAATACACATGTCCAATTATGCTATTGCAATACGAAGTCACATTTAGTCGTATTAACATTAATTCACAAGTCATAATTTTATTAGAGTGGTAAGATAATTCAAAGTTAAATATTTCTTGCAATAACACGTAGCAAAAACATAACTCAGGAATAGATGTTAATGTTAACTTAATTTATTCTAAGCTAATAGCTCGATTATTATTCTAAACACAAGTAGAGCCTTAATTAAGATTTAACACATACTATCGTATCGGTTATAGTTTAATGTAGATTATTCCAGTAGAATGTATTTTTTAAGGAATACTAGAGCTGTTTTGTCTTAAGTTCCAGCTATCCGGGCTTTGGATTCCGGTAATACCTACATGTATGTATATATTTACAAAAAAAAATTGTGTCTAACAGGCGGCTGTTAATTATAATACAGGTAAAATAAGGTGGACTACCTTAGGAACGTACGTCTGCGTGTCTTATAGTCCTATGTATGTATGTGTGTATTTTTGGTATGACTAATATTCCCATTTTTCTTCCAAGCATGTGTAAAAATTGCATTGGGAATGTCAGTGACGATAGTCCAAAAGAATCAGGGATTGAACAGAACACGGATTTTAGACATCTCCTGTATCGGTTAAACTGTCAGGGCACACAAAAGTCGGGGTTTCCATCTTCTTGTACCTAGAGTTATCCCGGTGCCGGTTTGAGCGGACCAGGGTCCGCTTAAACTGCAGAGGATGGGGCGAGATAAGTTGACCGACTGCCGCTCTGCGACTTTACGGAGAAACTTAGATTGGCGTGACGAAGAAAGCCTTTTCAGAAGCGCACTTCATATCAACCCGTCTAAAGGTAAGACTACACAATTTTGTTTATCATTTTTCAAGAGACTAATCAGAAAAGTTTGTTTTAAAAAAATATGTCTAAAGCATTCTTGTATACAATTACGTAACAGAACGAAAGGTAACATTCTGAATTATTCGGAATTCTTAACCCAACTTATTGCGAGATGGGTTAAGCGAGCAGAGATCGGTAATGCAACACTAATGAAATTTAGGGTAACTATGCAGTTTGGTTACTTATCCCAAAAATTCATATTATTTTTCTCGAAGTTGTTGTGTGCACTCTACTGAGTGATATTCTGTTGGGGGGTCTGAGGTTTTTTGTAAAATTTTCACGTTATGAATGCTACAATTGGGGTTTTTGGCGCATTTTGATGTTAATTTTAACATTATACACACATATGCAAGGATTTTTGTGTTAAAACATAAAAAATAACGCAAAGCGGCCAGGGCGATCGCCGCGCGATCGCTCGTCCGCTTTTAAAGACAGGCTCCCCCGAAGGAATCACTCATTAGAGTACAAACAACTTCGTGAAAAAAAAAACTTACTTACATATTTGGGAAAAGTAACCAAACTGTATAATTACCATCAATTTGAATAAGCGACATAGACTCCAATTTGTACATAAAAAAATAAGTAACATCCATATTCGGTTTATTTATAAATTTATATCATTTAATCAAACTTTTATTACCACTTAAAGCGATATGAAACGGGAAAACATCGGAAAGGAAAGGTAAAAGGGCTAATCAAAATTTAATATTCCTCCGAACGAGCCCCTATCCAATTTTCATATGAAGCAATTCGAATACTCAGGTAATTCAATACTACGGGTTAAGGGTACGTTTTGCGAATGGAGTCGGAACGAAAACCATCGGCCCGAACTTTTCTCTTTGCGTGGAAGTTCTGACGTGAACACTAGTAAGGTGAATCCCTCGGGGCAGTGCGCATGCAAGTTTAATTTCGTCCTACAAAGGTTACGAGTCGGAATGCGAGAAAAGGTAGTGAATATATTACAAGCTCTCAAGTAATACTCGGTAAACAGGCCGTGACAGCTTTCTCGAGTTTAAAGAACTAACGCGGCGTGGACAGGTACTTCGTAGCTGTCTCTCCAGCAAATTAATTGTGTCTCAGCTTTGAATGACGAGAAAGCGCTTCAAACAAACTTTTGAGGAAGGTACAGAATGGTTGCTCGCTCCGGCAAACTCTAAAATAATATGACGTAAACTTGTTAAAGTAGGTCGAACGCGACTGATTTCAAATTGTTTGTACACCGCGTTTTGTCCTATTTACACTCGAGTGCGAAACATTAATTATTTGATAAAATCGGGGATTAATTTATTATATTACTACCCGTGACTTTGGCTGTGTCATATTAGGTGGAATTTTAATACATTCAATTTTTTTGTCCCTAATTCTTTTACCATAAAACTACCTCCCTACCAAATTTCATCTTTGTACATCCCGCGATTGTCGAGATTCCGTGTCAGGTGACCAGTCGCTTTATATATATACATATAGATAAGCGAGGAAAAACTTCAGTAATTTGTACAAGTTTATGATAAAACATAATAAGCTACGTAAACACATCAGCCAGGAAAACACGTTGCAATAAATTTATCGATTTACGGAAATATTCAATAAATAAACGTGAAAAATTTCTTAGAATATCTGAGAACTAAGCATATTATTAAACTCTGATGATTTACTGCCATAAATTATAATATTTACACATCTATATGTGTTGGACTAGAATTAGCGTAATATGATTGTTAATTCCCTATTGAAAATAGATGAAGGTAAATGTAGAGCGGTGAACGCGTGTGTTTAATGAACAAAAGAAGTCAAAGTTGAAATGTTATACGAAGGTTTGGTGTGCCTAATATTAAATTCGTAGAAAATGGACGGGTTTTAAATAAAGAAACGCTTATTTCGGACAATTCAATTCTGAAAACCGAGCAAGGGTCCGCTTTTCATTAATACTAATAATGGGTGTCGAATGAAATAACTTGAGGAATGTGGAATAAAAAGTAAATATTAATTTAATTAGGACGGTTTGAGTTCACCCAGATAAGGTAGAGGTAGTATAGTCTGTTTTAACTTTATGGAAAATGTCCTATTTGAATTGCCTGTTACAATGTCTCTATCGATACGTCCTACGTAAATTGCTGTAACGCAAAATTCCCAACTTCACAGTAGAGCGTTACAAACATGTAAATTGTAATAAAATAGTAATTATATAACACATTTCTGTATCTCTCTCTATTCCTAGCGTTATCCCGGTTAAGTACCAGGGTCCGCTTAGATTGTAGAGGATTTGGCTGTGGGGCGAGTTTAGATGACCGATTGCCATCTGACGTCATCCTCGGAACCCCCACGATCTCTACAACCTTACGATTCATATCACAAAGTGGTAATAACTAGGGATGTGCGCGAATATCTGTGTCCGTAATTGTTTCCGCGGATGTTCATAGGAAAGAAAAATCTTTATCTGTATCTTTGTTAATCTTTGAAGAATTTTTTACATTATTAAATTTCATTAAATATGAAATTGTTCATATTTACACACAATTAAATACTTGTAAAACGAAGTCTTTCAACTTTCAAAAGGATTATTTTTGCTACAAAGGAATCTAGAAAGATCTAGACTTGTAAGAACAGGAAGCTATCTTTTTTCATATGTAAAGGTTTAAGGGTATTGTAATTGTAAACATTGAATATTGAACATGAAAATATCTTAAGATAAACAATACAATGAGTTAGTAAACTTTTTGCGACATTTTTCGAATACGTTTTAGGTCGCATATTCTGTAAGAAATTTGAGGTACTGGTCCACGTATCCGAAAAAAAAAATCCGTATCCGTCATACCGTATTAATTATCCATATCCGGATAAATATTTTTAGCGACCAAGGCACATAACTAGTAGTAGCAGGCGTTCAGAAGCGCCACACCGGCAAAATGCCTCGCTAGATGGATTCTACTCTATTCTACGCAACTTATTCATGTACACACATAGTCAATTGCTCATGAACTGCGCATGTTAGCAGACCTTTTACGGTAAATAGCTAATGGTTGGCTTATGTTTTACGCTATATGAGTGGTGCTAAAGGCCTGCACGCACTAGGTGACTGCGTAGCGTTTAAAAAATACTTTAGAAGGCAGAAGTCGTTACAACAATAATACACCGCTGTTTATAGTAATAATCAACAACGCCTGTTGTTAATGCTTAATACTGTCTACGATGGAACGCTTTTGTTTAGATTATACTTATTGTCCCGTTGGCGTAGTGGGCGGTGACCCTGCCTTCTGCTCCGGGGGTCGTGGATTCGATTCCCACCTCAAGTTTGGGTGTATTATCCATATGTATGTAATTATATATTTCTAATAAAAAAATATTTGTGTATAACAGGCGGTTGTTACATTTAACACAGGCATTAAGTTGTCTACCTTAAGAACAGACGTCCGTGTTTCTTATAGTCCTGTATATATTTATTTATTTATTATTATTCAATTACGCCTTACAAATGCGCAATTTGAAATTATTTGACGTATAATTACAGACGACGGTACAGCGTTCCAAAGCTCAGTCTTATTCAAATTAAGTTTATTTGAAATTGTAATTATAATTACTAATTAGGTCATTAAATTGTGGTCAGTTACTTATAATTACAATTAGCAATACCTAATTTTTTCTAGTAGAATTGATGAATGAATCAAGCGTTATTTTGCGGAAATACATGACACGCATGAAAAACTAAACTATTTTGCTTAAATCCGCGAATTAATTCAAAAGACAATTGGTGCAGTGCTTCAAACATTCTACGTAATGGCGAGCTTGAGGCATTCATTTAGAAATTAGTTATTAAATGATCAAATTGATGTTTCAAGCTGGTCATTCCTTAAAATGTTCGAAGATAGCGCTACGGCGGTGTGGGTGCCCGTTGTATAACTTTTAAGCTACGTTTTTACTAATTATTTTACGAAGAACCTAATTAGATTCTATCTCCTGATGATGCTTCGGTGTAGAAGCGAAACGTGCGTTGAAGCACATCGGAAAGTCAGGCCAGTGCTGTGTTTTGCTGGCGGGTTCGGGGGTGTGGCTTTCGGGTTACAGCATTGCACCGATTATATGTAGCGTAGCGATTTAAGTAAAGTAGTTTAATTGAGATGTCCAAACGTTAAGGTTATACTACTGTCTTTAGATGTCATAAGTATCGGCTGCGGTCTCTACATCAAGTTTGTAGCAACCTTTATATGCAACACAACGCGAGTGTAGTTAAATGAAAATTGTATGCCGTAAACACGGTGAAAAGCTGTGTATTTTAAGAGACATTTACGTGGATATGCATGATGAGAGGATTAGTGTACGAAGCGAATGCTGTCGAGAGGGGTAACCTAATTTTGTAACTTGTTTTGTAATTAAGTACTATTTTAAAAGCAAAAAAGCTTGAATCGTTGTAGAAAATTTTAATGAGTTATAATGAGAGTGTATCATTGCTTTGCATCCGAACACAGTTTGGCCGAAGCAAAGAGAACTTGTTCAGGTGGGGATTCTTGGATGACTCTGACTTGGGGCGTTTGTGTGGTGCGGCTCCCCAGAAAACGGAGCTTCTTTAAGCGTGTCCTTCCTGCCCTGCCACCTGTACGCGGGAGGACCTGATGCGAGCCACAGAGAATGCTGTTCGCGTGGCTGAGTTTTGGGACGGAACTGTTTGATGTGCCATCGACACGACAAGAAAAAGACTTTGTCTCGGTATGCGGACTTGAAAATATCTACGCGACTATTTCTATGACTTCTTCTACCTAGCGTTATCCCGTTTAATACCAGGGTCCGCTTAGATTGTAGAGGATTTGGCTGTGGGGCGAGTTAAGATGACCGATTGCCATCTGACGTCATCCGTGTATAGTAGCGGTTGAGTTTTTAGAGTTAAGTTTATCTCCTTGTTCATAAAATTTCAGGCAGTGTTGTTAGGCGTCGGCAGTCTTTAGGTGAACGGAGTGTCCGTTTGTCTCTTGAATTATATAGTAAAAATGAAAACCGGGAAAGTGCCACTAAGATTCGCGCGCACTAAGGGTTCTGTACCATCGCATAATACTTTACCATTTGTTATTTTAAGGTTTACATTTTTCATAAATTTTTTTTGAGGTAACTAAAAAACGGCTTTCAAAATGTTTCCTATAATTACAAGTAAAATTTTTACTGAACTAATTAGTTTAAAATATAGCGTCTTGTCAAATTTCATGATTATAGGTCAACGGGAAGTATCCTATAGGTTTTGGTTCATTTTGCAAACGCATGGGAATGTGACGTAATTAACCATATCTTTTTATTTTGTGCAATTAGCGGGTTGATTTTTTCACAGCTTCAAGGGAACGTAGACTTCAGTATTGGGTATTAATTTCAGCTATATAGCTTTACGCGTTCCTGAGAAAAGGGCTTAATATATAGACAGGTGGACGGACAGCAAAGTGATTCTATAAGGATTCCTTTAATTTTCTTTCGAGGTACGGAACCCTAAAAAGACGAAATATACTATTTTAAGCCGCGCAGACTTGTAAAATATTTAACGGAACCCTTTTTATGAATTATTGTTTCGTTGCATTAAAGCTGGTCAAACTTTCCCCGTTGCACTTAAGCGTGCCGACTTCCGAAGCCGGATGCCGAACACTTTTTAATTTCCGCCGCCGGCCGGGGATTTTTCTACCAGCCGCGGCCTGATGAAGTTCCATTATTAATATTCAATTAATTTTATATTTATAACTTTGTAATCTGCGGCGGTTTCGCTTAGTTAATTGTTTAGGGCGAGTTTCGTATAATAGCTGAGATAGGGCGCGAATGGTTAGCGAATTAAATTTTCTAAACGGGTAACAAATGTAATACGTCACTTTAGGTGACATAATATGGGTGTATTTTGCCTGAAAAAGTTATTGAAGTGAAACCTTCTTTGGGCACGTTGGACATTTTTGAGATGGGGGAAAAACCTTTGAATATTCGTCATCGTCAACGAAAGTTTTAACAAAGCTATATCTATTTGGTGAACATTAAGTATGAAACTCGCGTTATCGTCGCCGCATGTTTGACTTTGACTTTGAGATCACCATTACGGACATATCTCTGACGATTCATTTTCACATCTGTTGGAATTCCCGGAGGGTCAGTATTCGTTTTTCTATCATTACTAGCTGCTCCCGCGATTTCTTCAGCGTAAAATTAGGTGAAAACAATTAGCGTGATGATATATGGCCTATAGCCTTCCTCGATAAATGGGCTATCAAACATCGAAAGGATTTTTCAAATCGGAACAGTAGTTGCTGAGATTAGCATGTTTAAGTAAACTGCATTTCAACTTCAGCTTTATATATCAGTATAGATATAGATAAGCCTCTAACTGGACTGTTACTTTTACTTGTAGCGAGTTACTGGACAATAACACAAAATACCAGGCATTCGTGGCACCAAATTTGGGGCTGGATGGCATCATGCTACCCAAATAGGATTTTCCTGTGTTCCGAGTCAATATTAAAAACAGCCAGATAAATATAATTAAAATAAACTTAAATGAGGAGGTTGTAACTCAATCAGTTGCCGGCATTTGAGTCGATCGCTAGGTTGAGTATGTACCTCTTAACGCGGCCGGGTAATAGATTGAAAGAAATAACAAAACTTAATTCTAAAATTGTTACAAACAGTACTTAGTAACAGTAGTAATCTATCAGTAGATTGGTGACTGAATACTGGTTTTAAAATATCCGAACTCCTCCGTGTTTCGGGAGGCACGTAAAAATGTGGGTAAAAATTAATGTCACTGAGTGATATTAGTCCTGAGATTATGGGATCGGTAAAGATTGGGGGGATTCTGGGAATGACGCAAGACGGCAGTTGTTCGCATTAACTCGTTTCACAACCACATACTCTCTAATCTATGCGGACCTTGATAGTTACTAGATCAGGATAACGCTAAGAAAAAGAATAAAAAAAAAGGTAAATGATTGGCAAAAGCATTAAGTGTTTCTGATTTCCTTGGTCTTCATCCTTTTGGCCCACCACTTTGAGTTAGAAATCTTTAGGCTGTAATTGACCTTTCAGATAATTTGGTGCACAAATAGTAACTTCGATCTGAATGAAGCTTAAAACTTAGAAGATTCCCTCGCAATAACGCATCATTTACACGCATATAATATATCATATGCTATAACGCATCATATGCACGAGAGTTAAAAAACGCGTAGCGTTTAATACCGGCGGTCGCACTTCTTTAAAGTTCTTAATATAAAAATATGCTTTTTTTACCCAGTATTTCCATTTTTTAAAACTTATATAGAGTTAGAGATAGACCATTGCTTGGAGAAAAAGCATCGCGTTTTAAAAGCGCTGCCATGTGAACATATAACACAGACATTAAGTTGTCTACCTTAGGAACAGACGTCCGTGTGTCATATAGTCCTGTATATATTTATATTTAAACATATATTTCCACGTTACTTATTTGTAAATATACAAATAAGTATTACTATTTTAGAAGAAAGAAGCAGTGTTTATTCAAACATTGTGAAAAAGTAAATATAGAAGCCTCATATGCAGTAAAAAAGCAATAAGGCAAGGCAATACTTTCAAGAAACTCAATTGGCCGAGTGCAATGAAAACTGCAGTTGTAAGGATTTGCACTTAATTAGCGGAACCCAGCGGCGGACGGCTTCAATATTTGCAATTAAAATGTTACTCGTGCATTGCATTGTAATTGTGAGTGAATTTATATTATTTGTTTCTTCTAGAGTGGAAGGAGCGCAATTATATAACGTTTGTGTGGCCTGATTGGAGAAGTATGACACTTTTTATTCCCAGGGAAAAAATGGCACTTAAATCATCTTCATTCATATGTACATACAACCCTGGTACCTTTAAGAGAGGAGTGAATAGGTATCTTCTAGACAAGCTCGCTACTTCTTAGGCTGCATCGACATCATTAATAAGATGTGACTGCTGTCAAGTGCTGGTATACCGTTTATCGTTTGACGATGTTCTAGTTTCGGAGTGAGGCTTGAATTGAGACAAGATGGCACGACGGACGAATCAGGGCAGTGTTGTGCTTTGGTAGAAATCGGTGGTGTAAGATTTTGGAGAACAGTATTAGATTAAATTCCTCTTTTTAGGGTTCCGTACTTTCAAAGGAAAAGTAACCCTTAGGATCATTTCTTTGTCTGTCTTGCTGTCTGTCTGTCTAGACCCCTTTACTGAGAAACGCGTAGAGTTATGAAGTTTAAATTAATACCAACTACTGAGGTAAACCTTTAGGGTACTTTCCGTTAACCTAGAATCATTAAATCATTAATCTTATATCTTGTACTACAAGTTTAGGAAAAAATCCAAAAACTGTAAATTTGTTGAAGCGAAAATTAAAATTTCGATGACATTCGGTGACAAATTAAAAAAACCTCTTATACAAATTATAAATCTTAAAATAACCTAGTAAAGTATTACGTGATGGCATGGAACCCTTAGTGCGCGAGTCTGACTCGCACTTACCACGCTTATTTATAAGCAGATTTAAATTTAATTCTTCCTACTTATAATGAGATTTTTACAATGATTTGGCTGATTCAAGCAATTAAAGGTAGAGGTAGCGCCAGGCTTGTAGCCGAATTGGGCCGTCGCGTCCGGGTACCAGTACTTTTTACTCACATGAGATCGGCGTGAAGTGGCTGAAATGCTGTCACGTCAAGTGATGGTATTGTTGTCGCGTTTCGTTCCTATTTCTATACTAATATATAAAGCTGAAAAGTTTATTTGTTTGTTTAATTGGACGCGCTAATCTCAGGAACTACTGGTCCGATTTGAAAAATTCTTTCAGTTATAAATAGCCCATTTATCGAGGAACGCTATAGGTTATATATCATCGCGCTAAAATTGAATCTATTTTTTTTTGCCTAATTTAAGGCACGGGTACAGGTAGTTCATAAATTCAAATTCAAATTTTTCAGTCTAGAAGTGACTAATCCTTTGAAGAGTTAATCTTCCTTTTTGGTTGTAAGAAATAAAAATATCTTTACTTATATACAAAGCTGAAGTGTTTGTTTGTTTGTTTACTTTGACGCGCTTATCTCAGAAACTACTGGTCTGATTTGAAAAATTCTTTCAGTATTAGATAGCCCATTTATCGAGGAAGGCTATAGGCTATACTTCAGTATGGAATTTTTTTTTTTACTTAATTTTACGCGGGTGAAGTCGCGAGGAACGACTAGTCCTTTATAATGACGAAAATATTATTTTTTCTCGAGAGAACTTTCCAAAAGCGGAAATTGTCGTACTCGTTTAGTTCTGGCCTCTGGCCAAAAATAATTAATGTTGAAAGATGTAGACAAGCTCCTTCGTGTGGGCGAAATCTGAATTCTATAGAATTATATATCTAGGACTGAAAAGAATTGATGTTTTTTTTTTAAATTAAAATATTATTTATTACTTAGTGTAAAACGGCTTTTAAACTTCCGCGTATGTTATAACAGGATTTCCCGACTAGTTTCGAGCCCGTCCGGGGTCTTTTCTCATGAGATTGCTACGAAGCGGTTCCCGCTGTTCCCGGCGCGGCACCGCTTCGTAGCGAGCTCATGAGGAAGGTCCCCGGATGGGTTAGAAACTAGTCGGGAAATCCTGTTATAACATACACGTGAGTATAGAAGCCGTTTTATAATAAGTATGAATTTCGCTCACGAAAGTCTAAGTTTTAAAATATTATTTATTGTTACTGTTGACGATGGAATGGGCATGTGAAAAGGAGACCATCAGACTACGTTGGGAATCGGGCACTGCAGCTTTCTGTCCCAGGTCGAAGATCCAGAGGCAGACCCAAAACAAGATGGAAAGATGTAGTGACAGAGGACAGGTACCCCAAATGCCTCCCCAAATACCCCCACAGCCGATACAAAACTTGCTCGGCGATTTCAACGCACCATCGATTCCAGCAAAGCCTCCAGTCCCTGATCTAATTTCTGGAGTAAAGCCACCAATTCCAGCCCAACCTTTGATACCTAACAATCAATTAATCAACCAAACGATAACTTCTCAATCGTTGATGAATCAACCGTTAGTTTCAACACTATCAAATCAAACTTTAATAAACACCTCCCAGTCTTTAATGGGATCAATGAATTCCACACAAAACTTAATAAACACTTCCGTAATGTCAACACCGATGAATCAATCTTTGATCAACTCATCGCCGCTAGTTAATACATCTACTCCACAAAACAATCAACTGATTAATACAGGCCCATCTTTAGTAAGTATGAATGGCTTAAATCAACCCCTCGTTGGTCCTACTCCCCTTGTACCAAGTTCCCAACCACAAGTTCCTACTATCCCTACAGGAACTACTGTCGCTTCGCTCAGCAGCCCTCCAAAGCCAGCGGTGACGAGTATTGCTGGTTCGATTCCGGGTCAGCCAGTTACATCAACACCTATCATGGCGATGAAGAACGACTCGTTTTCTAAACCTGGTATGCTTGAAAATAGGTGGTCATATTACTGCTTCTAGATTACTGTAGTTTTCACCTAATAAAGACTGATTTGGCTTCAGAATGAAGCCCCTATCAGAAAATATATTATTCTTAATTGGCATCATGTATGAGTAGGTATTTGATACAGACGCCAATAATACACATTTCAAAAATTGAAATGTGCGGGAATCGATGAGCTTTCCTGTGATTAAATCTTGATTAGTTATCGGAAATCAATGGAGAATCGAACGCGGCTCCTTAATAATATCTACACGCACGTCATTTGTAATGCTTCATTTAATCCAACCATCTTTTAGTTAAACTTATACTTTCTATCAGGGTCTCTCGTCAACAGTCCCACAGAAGTCCCCATGGGAGTTATGAGCCCGCCACCAGCTGTTGAATGGGGTATTCCTCAACCACAGAAACTTAAGTAAGTTAATATACTATGTTGTTATAAGTTGAGTGTGCCACTATAGATAGTAAACTCCAATTATTGATTAGTACTTAAATAACAATCACGATTAGTTAGTACTTTTAAAAATGATTATTTGCTGTAAGGTATCCTGGCGTCTTCAATGTTTTTCTGCTGTCAGCTACACCCTACTATTCAATGATTTTTTGCTGTCAGGTACACCCAACTCTTCAATGATTATTTGCTGTCAGGTACAGCCAACTCTTCAATGATTATTTGCTATCAGGTACACCCAACTATCCAATGATTTTTTGCTGTTAGGTACAGCCAACTCTTCAATGATTATTTGCTGTCAGGTACAGTCAACTCTTGATTATTTGCTATCAGGTACACCCAACTGTTCAATGCCACTGACCGTGCCAAGACCGGGTCGGTATCGGGTGCCCAAGCGCGATCCATAATGTTGCAGTCGCGTTTACCGCAGCAGACGCTGGCGCAAATTTGGGCCTTGGCCGATTTGGATTCGGATGGGAAGCTTGGTAAGTAAATTTTTGGAAGGAAATAATGAGGATACTCTTTTTGACCTCTCAATTAAGTTTATATCCCCTTTTCTCAAAAGATCAGACTTAGGAAATATTAGCCCTATGGTTATCTATGACTACGGTAACTATATGTACACAAACCCAACGAATGGTCAAACTTTTTTAACATGTTAAGGTTCCTCTAAAAAGACTATCTGAGGCTTAATGAAACATGATATATTTTCATTTTTAATGCAATTTTTGGGTTCCGTATCTCTAAACGAAAAGGAATCCTTATAGGATCACTTCATACTCCGTCCGTCTGTCAGCGCCTTTTTCTCAGGAACCCCGAGAGGTATCAACTTGAAATTGCTGTGTAAAAATTAACTCTCTAAGTGTACGCAATCAAAAGATATGGCCGATTATGTTATTTTTCCACACATTGGCAATCGACACTAGAATTTATAGGGTAGATCTCGTTGACCTAGAATTACGAAATTTAGCAAAAAGCTATTATTATATCTTGAATATTATTATATATTTATATATATTTTGAATATTATTATATACATATTATTATATCTTGAAGTACAAGTGTAGTAAAAATTCCGAAAAACGTAAATTTGTTGTTACATCACGAAAAAGCGGTAACTTTTCAAATTAAAATATACCTTATGAAAAGTATAAATCTTAAATAGCCTACTAAAGTATTACGTGATATTACGAACCCTGAATGCGCGAGTCGGACTCGCACTTGCCCGGTTTTTTATATTAATATAATCTAATATATAAAATTTGTGTCACAATGTTAGTTACCGTACTCCTCCGAAACGTTTGAGGAGGTCTTGGCCTAATCAGCGGTCGGCATTTGAGTCGATCGCTAAGTTAAGTTGCTCTGGCTGCGACCGGGTAATAGATGGGTGACCCATTCTAGCATGTACACCCTTGCAGATTCGGTCCTATTTCAATTAAAAATAATAAACAACCAGTTACAAAATAACGTTTAATATAATGTTTTCACAACAATTTATACAAAAAAAAAAAAATAATTAATCTACGCGAGTAGAAAAATTTCATAGACACAAATTAATTATCCCGTCAGCGACTAGTGGCGATTTATCACGAATGATTGATCAACACTGATTGCTTAAAACTGATCAAGATTTTACTTCACCAAGCTTTGTTCGAGGCAAGTAGTTTAATATGCGTTTAATTTCGGGTAAAACGCGGCTATTAAACCACTTGACACTTAATAATTCGTATATACCACAGTAAAAAGTTACTGTTGAAGTGCACTCTACGGGAAACAAAACACCAATGACGAAAAATGGTGTGGCTCGAGACTCTATACCTGCCTCTGCCATATGATGGTGGAGGGAGTAAAATGTAGCTCAAATGACTTCAAATCGACGGGAACCGGAAGTGCCTATCTCTCAATATTAAGCTTCGAACGAGGTAAGTACTTTAATATGCGTTTAATTTGCAGGTAAAACGCGGCTATTCTTTTACTTCTTTTATTAAAAGCTATATAATAAACTAGTTAATTAGGTATATTGCATATTTTTTAATTTTGTCAAATTTCATCATTCCCTTAGGAGTTTTAGAGCTGGGCTCATATTTTTAACATAATATGTTGATAGTTAATTATATAATATTATTAATAAATTTTCTAAACCATAGAAAATAAATTAATACCATAAATATGAGGGGGGAAAAAAATTTTCGACTTCGCGGGTCTCGATACTTTGTTATTATATATTATGCCGCAATAGCTCAATGGTAATAAGGGGGTAGATCGAAAAAGAAAATTAGCCTTTATATATAATTACGCGTAACTATAAATTTTCATGCTCCGGGTCTAAATATGAAAATCGATTCTCATCACCATCACTATTGTCATCATCATCACCATCGTCATCAACAACATAATCATCAACAACATCATCATCAATAGCATCATCATCAACATCGTCGTCTTCATCATCATTATCAGTATGTTTCTCTAAGAATCGATCTTCATATTTAAGGGGTAACCTCCGAAAAATATGAGTCTTTCAATTCACGTACATATATTGTAGATATATATACGTAAATATCCTAATATGTTACTATTACTGTAATATAAAACTCGTAAAAAAAAGTTTATACACCTAAATGTTATATAAAGCATTGTTCACATGTAATGGAATGTCGAGTGACAATAAATTGTTATTATTTAAAGAACAACACAGGGAAAGTCAAGACTTTCCTGCCTTGTCCATGGATGTCCGAAAAAGATGACGCCCGATGAACAAGCTAGCTAAAATCCGCGACTTTGTCATGAAGTTGAAATTCTTATTCAAAAGATGTTTAATTTAAAGTAGAGAAGAATTAATAAGAGAAGAGCTCTTTCGAAACGTCAAGTAATATATTACTGATTTGATAAGATGGAGTCACCGAGAAGAATCTTGTCCTTCTTCGAAAAGAAGAAGGACCGAGAAGAATTTAGAACGGCATCTTTACATATTGTTTAAAAGTAATCTTTAAATATTACTACAATAGTATCGCAAGTACTAGAGGAGGTGGTTGCTTAATCAGTGGCCGGCCTTTCATCCGATTGTTAGATTAAGCAGTTCTTACCGCGGCCGGGCTGATGGACGGGTGACCCATTCCAACACTGGTTTTTAAATATCCGACCTCTGTGCTTCGGAAGGCACGTAATATATCGCGCCCTTATTAATGTTACTCAGCGATATTAGTCGTGAGATTGCTTCCGTTCAAAGTCGGAGCGTGTCACTAGTGTTATACATAACTTTTTATGTCGTTATTATACTGGTAAAGATATTTGAATACTGACATTAAGACATTTTCATAGCGTCTGTTAATAAGGGGAAACTTCCACTCGCCATGGTCACTCGACAATTGTTCTTAGAGGTAGACAATTTTTCTATAGCGTTGGTTCGAATGTATTTTGTAGTGTAATTGTATCGGCATGCGTATAGAATGCTTAATTGTGTTACGATATGTACAATAAACGTTTGAAATTACTATTGTTGTTTTATTTCAAACCCTCGACAGCTCAGTGGGTAGAGGGCCAGTTTATAATCCGTTTGGAGTTTGGTTCGTTTTTGTTACTTATTAGCGAACGGAAAACATGAATAAAATTTGCAGTTACTTAAATATCTTTTGACATAGTGGACCTATTTTGATGAAACAAAAACTTATTGTTACTCGAAGTATCGCTTGATAATTCCCAGTCATTAGTGTTTTAATTAAACCAATTCTGCAAGCAAACAAAAGACTTTCAAAAATTATATTTTTGAATGAAGTTCTAAAATTTTTTTTAAGTATTTTACGTGATTGCCCCCTCGTTTATGAATCCATTTCGATGGATCTTTTTTTGCCGAGTTGCCGACACTTCAGAGGTGGTCCCGTGTAAATGTAAGTAGAGTCTATCTCCTGATGATGCTTCGGTGTCGAAGCGAAACGTGCGTTGAGGCACATCGGAAAATCAGTGTAGTGATGTGCTTTGGTGGCGGATTCGGTGGTGTAGCTTTCGGGTTGCAGTATTACACCGATTTTCCCTCGTATTCATTTGCGGATTAAAGCAAAGTCGTTTAGTTTTTCATGTATTCTTTTTTTTTTTTTTTAAATGTTAACGGTTTAGGTTATACACCGAAGTTAATTAACTTTTCAACGATTTTATAACGTCACTATGAAATATTAACATTCCCTCAGAGAGAAAAGAGTAAACATCCGCCGTTAGTTTGCCGCATTTCAAATTAACTATACATAAAGTATTATATATAAAGCAGTCATAGTCAATTTCTTTTAACACATCATCAACTAGTACTTATAATTTACTAGCTGACACGGCAAACGTTATCCTGCCCTATAGTTTGCTACTCTTATAATTACATTTTTAATATTGAATATTAAAACACAGCGCCATCTATTGGTCGTTTACTCCACCGACCGCCGTCCTACGCCGCTACTCTTATGATATTTAGACGTCCCGCGTTTTAAATCTCTCATATCTTCTAAGATATTTGTTTAATAATGTGCAAAAAAAACAATCACCTTGTCAGAATCTATGACCGTGTTAAGTCGGTGGGCAACAGTCAGTACTGTGCAAGTCCTAAAGTATTCTCTGATAGCGGTTTGTATTAACGCGTCCGTCTGTGCGTCCACATTGGCCGTCGCTTCGTCCAGAAGTAGGATCTTGTCGTTATTGACGATAGCTCGCGCCAAGCATACCAGTTGACGTTCGCCAACGCTGAAGTTGGAACCGCAGTCTGACACTTGCTTGTTGAGGGTACCTGAACGGAGTGAAAGGTCTACTGTATACAGCCAACTCTCAATCATTTGACAATCATTAAATTGAATCTTTGCTCCCAATTGGCATAGATAATCAAAAATTGGATTAAATCTCTCTATAATTTTAGATTTTCCTCCAAATCCTGGATAATTTGAATAATCTCTTCCCCTGTATTTTTAAGTTAACAACATTCAATAATTTAAAGTCAGCACTTTCTGACTCCCTATAATTAGATCCGCTTTTTGTACAAAAATTATAGTCTTAATAATTAAAAAAAAAATTACTTACTTCCAGTGCCGTCACTAGAGTAAAGTTCAACTTTGTCTAAAGCTCTAAGCAATAATTCGTCCGGGTACTCGTCAAATGGATCCAGATTTTTTCTCAATGTTCCGCTAAATAATACAGGTTCCTAAAAATATTATATTTATTTAATACAAATAATAATAAATATATTTATATTTATTATTATTTGTATTAAAAAAGCAAAGCCACTGGCTGTCACCATTTTTGTCTCAAGTGATGTATTCATAGAGTTAAAGAATCAATCTTTAATCACTCCTTTTATTACTCTTTTTTTCTATTTATTTACGGTATGTTAAACTTTTAATTATATCTAAACAGCTACTTTACCTGTGGTATTATTGATATCTTTTGTCGGAGATATTTCAGCCCAATCGACGCTATGTCTACGTCATCGATCGTTATTGTTCCTTCCAAGTAGGCCAGTCGAAATAGCGCTTGTATTATGGAAGACTTACCAGCTCCTGTTCTTCCCACAATACCGATCTGTAATAAAGAAATGGTTTAAATAAAAGAAATATTTTTTACTGCTATCGTTCTAACTTTTATGAAGGTGACTCTCCAGGTTGCCAAGCTGAAGTGACAGTAGGTTGGCCACGTTTGTGTCATACGCATGTTTATCATCTCTCCCTTAAACAGCTTTCGTGAGTTACTTTTCCCTGTACCGGTCTCTCCATCTCCCATTAAATAAAATCATTGCAAATAATTGGTTGAAATTTACGTCACCTTTTCCTGTGGTAGAATTTGGAATTGCAGGTTATTCAGGACACGGTTACCGCCAGGTGTGTATTTCAAGCTCAGATTGTCAAAATGTATAGCGCCTTCGGTGGGCCAACTGTCCGGAGGTTTCTTGCCTTCATCCTGATGAAAAAAGTTTTTACACTTGGTCGTTGATGCGACTTATTTATTTATTTACTTGATAACAAGTAATCATTTTTTCAATAATCTCAACCATAATACATAAATTATATATTTATTATTGTTGAGCTTTTAAAAAAATTGTCGAAATACCTATCGTTTTACAAAAAATCAAGTAAATCTATATACTAAATTATGTACACATATGAAATCTTGATGTATTAGGAAACAGAACAGAACTATTTTTTATAAATATATAAAGCACACTTATAATTAAATCAGTGTTAGATAATACTCGTAAACAGTGTTTTTTATCTTTGTTACTATTTTAATACAAGAAAGTTCGCTTCAATTTTATATTATTATTTTGAATTTTAACTGTTTTTTGGAGCTAGACACACTAATAACTGTATCCTGACTGAACGAGCAGTCTCGCGTGGCAGCCTTAGGAGGCAAACTTAATCTAGTACTAAAATGAGTATTAACCCTCTAAAACGAGAAATCCAGACAATTCTACAATGTTCTGTTAAACTAGATCAGTCAAAACATGAAATGCCATTTTCTTGACCAGTTCAAGATGAATGACTTAAGCATATATTTAATATTTACGTTTTTAAATTATATTACACACATTAATATCTACAAGTTCAATTGAGGTATACAATTTATCATTAATAAGCTCACTTATTTTTATTTCAAAATCTTAAGCTAGACAACTACGGTTAAAAAAGATTTACTAGGTCCTGTACAATTTAACCATTATAAAATTTTGACTATTTACATTTTTTCCTCATTATTAAAATCAACTATTTCTGAACTCTATTCATATTTTTCTTTGTAGTGTCTCTTTAATTTGTAAAAAATTAAAAAGTCTATAAAATTACTTCGTATCAAAGATTGTAGCTAACCGTTTGATAATGTTCGAATCATATGAATTTTTATGGGCTCTTGGTATTATCATAGTTCTAGGAAGATCTCCGTAATCGATTAAAATTACTCGGGAATTTCTTGAACGCCTTCTTCTACCTATAATATACCAAGTAACAGCGGTAAGAATTAATAATATAAATATTAAAAATATTACCATTGTTATTGTAAACGCGTTCCAAAACGTATTTTCCACTTTAACTGGAGGACTAATGGTTGGATATACTGTGTATGATGTCGACTGCGTATCTTCATATTTGTCAGTTGTTGAGGGATTTTCTAAATCCGTTGTTTTTAAATCAAACGTTGTTGTTTCAGTAACAGTGAACGTTGTTGTTTCTGGAGTTGTATTATTCGACATTAAATTCTCAGTTGTTTTATCATTGTCTACAAGAGTAGTTTCTGACGATGGCGTTAAATCTACAACTACGGTAGGTGTTATAGCTAACGTTGTTTCTTCACTGCTAGTTGTATGGTGTGGTAAGGTAACAGTAGGTAAAGTAAAAATAGTCTCTCCGCTATGACTCGTTGAAGTGCCTTCACTTTCACTGGGAGTAGCTGTTATTGTTAAAGTAGTAGATTCGATATATGTTTGAGTAGTAGACACAATGTTTTCTGATAGAGTAGTGATTGTTGGTTCTGGATCAGTTTGATATTCTCTTGTTGTCGCACTCGTGCCTGATGTTTGTGGGGTCGATTCAATGTTTTCGATTGGAGTAGTAGACATAGGATATACATCCGTTAGGTTTTCTTGAATTGTAGTTTCTGTTATTACCGTAGGAACAGTAGATATGACAGTTTCAAGTGTAGTAGCAGTCGATCCTGCATCAGGTTCATATTCTTTAGTTGTTGTTTCGGTATCTGCACTTTGTGTAGTAGATACAATATTATCAGTGGAACTGGTATATTTAGGATCTGTATCTGTGCTGTTTTCATATTCTGTAGTTTTAGGCTCCAGGGTCTGTGTGGTAGGCTCAACAGTTAGAGTGCTAAGCTCTTCAGTTTGTGTAGTAGGCTCCACGGTTTGTGTGGCAGATTCTACAGTTTGTGTAGTAGACTCTACGGTTTGTGTGCTAATCTCTACAGTTTGTGTAGTAGGATCATTGGATTGTGTGGTAGGCTCCACGGTTTGTATGGTGGTCCCTAGAGTCGGTGTGGTAGGCACTACGGTTTGTGTGGTAGGTTCTACAGTTTGTGTACTAGCCTCTACAGTCTGTGTGGTAGGCTCTAAAGTTTGTGTGGTAGGCTCCAAGGGTTGTGTGGTAGGCTCTACAGTTTGAGTGGTAGGCTCCAATGTTTGTGTGGTAGGTTCTACGGTCTCTATAGTAGAAGTAATTACTTCTGTTTGCATTGTTGTTGTTGATTCCGGATCGGGTTCATATTCCGTAGTTGTCGTTCCTGGGTCTCCTGTTTGAGTTGTTGACATAATGTTTTCAGTTGTTATGGTAGATGTTGGTTCTGTATAAGTTCCCGGTGTTGTGTCAGGGTCCATAGTATGGGTAGTAGATACGGTATTTTCACTTTGAGTACTTATTTCTGTGACTGTTGTCATTTCTGTATCAGTAATAGTTGACGTTGGTATAGTATATGTTGATGATGGTTTGGTAGTATATTCAGTTACAGTTGTTTCATCTTTTTGAGTGGTTGAAGTTATAGGTTTTTCATATATTATGCACTCATCCTCATCAACGGTTGGAGACATATATCGAAATGAATCCACTAATATTATAGAGTTAGAGGCTGCCATTCCGAGTAAGGATATCTGTAAAAAAGAAAAATCGTATTAATGTAAATGTAAGTGATAGAAAATTCACACAATCTTACTAATTATGCGT